>JAPEVW010000027.1:2157500-2300000 GCA_027921565.1 Artemia sinica
GTCAGAACCAGGAAAGGCCACAACATCAGCAAAACGAAGCTTCAAATTGGCAGAACGAATGAAAATATTATCAATTAGGGCTGCACTCTGTCCAGTAATCCTCGTGGGTACACTCACAAGCGGGTATAGATCATTCGATATCATAAAATTTAAAAAGTCAACATTAAGATTAGATAAATCAAGCAGGTTAAAATTAAAATCACCCATAACAATATGACTAGCTCCAGACGGTACCTTTGAAATCAGCTGACTCATGCCTCCCACAAAATCCTCCAGGTGAGCACTGGGCAGCTCATAAACCATACTAATTATATTTTTTCTCCTATCAAATTCAATTTCAATTGAAAAAAATTCAACCTTACCTTCAATCCATATACTAAGATCATCCCTTTCATTATAATTCAACCCATTCTTTACAAGGAATCCAATACCACTACGACCCACCCCCACTCGGTTCTTAACACAAAGATCATAACCTGGAAATGAATACAGTGAGAGAGACTGGTTTGAACTAAAAATGTTTCAAATAATCCTATAATATCAAAAGAAGAAGAAAATTGTTCAATTTATTCTAAAATATCCAGGTAGCTTGTAGTCAAGTGAACATTCCAAGAACATAGTCGCAGACTCTTTTCATTTATATCATGAAAACGGCAACCGAATATAATCACTCTCCCTCATAGGCTTGGGGATTCTTCTTCAGAAAACACAGGGGTCCAATCGATAACACTAACCTCCTCAACAAACTTTTGATAGATGATTCCCTTTTTTTATAGGTAGCTTGTAGTCACGTGAACATTCCAAGAACATAGTCGCAGACTCTTTTCATTTATATCATGAACGTAAGGCAACCGAATATAATCACTCTCCCTCATAGGCTTTAGCTCAACAATCGGTATATCATCATCGCCGGCAATACCTCTTAATAAATAATCCTGAAGACAAAATCGGTCTTGATCAGACATTATCCTTTTTCACATAAAAAAACAGAAATATCACTTGAAAAAAAGAGAGAGAAAAAAAAGAAAAATAACAAAAAAAATAACACAAATATATATACAAAAAACATCTCTATGAAAGGTCATCAATTGACCAGATACGCCTGATTGGAGCAGTCTCAGTTTCGCGCACAAAAATACGGCCTTGATCAGACCACACACTGCGATTTCCAAAGTTATCTCTTGAAGCGCTCAAAAGATTGCGCTTACGTTTCGTAAGGTTCTCAGCTACAAATAAGCCTGAGCCACTAAGCTGCTTCTTCGCTTTAAACACATGACGAGCTATTTCTTTTGATCGAAACTGGACGAGAACAGGGGCAACTTTATCTGGTCTTTGAGCATTATTTGTTCCAACTCTAAATCGCTGAACACTAACTATTTCTGAATCCTTAATATTAGTTAGACCAATCTTGACAAACAATATGCGCTTCATGGTGTCCCCTAGTAGAACCCTATCATGAGGTCCCACGAGTACACCATATAAATGCAAAGACTCGCTAGGGGAAATGGATTTCCGAGAAATTGATTGCGTAATCGAAGGGGAAGTGAATTTGCGAGAAATTGATTGCGTAATTGGTGGGAGAGAATTTCTGAGGAATTGATTTGTTGGAGTTCGTCCAGGAGAATTGTCTCCGGGCGAAGTTTACACATGCACATTAACGGTGGGGGAAATGTATTGACCTATCGACTCGTGACATGACACCATATATGGGCATAGCATCCCTAGGGAGAACACATGTGCTGTCAGTCCAAACGGGGCTCTATATATGGGCATAGACTCCCTAAGGGAAATGGATTTCCGAGAAATTGATTTGTTGATGTTAGTCCAGGAGAATTGTCTCCGGGCAAAGTTTATTAATGTCTGATGTATGATGTCAAGGTCGATTGATTTGTTGGTGATCGTCCAGAAGAATTGTCTCCGGGCGAAGTATATTAATGTCTGACGGATGATGTCAAGGTTGATTGATTTGTTGGTGTTCATCCAGGAGAATTGTCTCTGGGCGAATGTTTTGATCTTAGAGATGAAGAGATTAACGTGGGAAAGGGTTTCCTAGGAATTTCAAATGTGACAGCGCAGGGCTGTCAAAACAAAAGGAACATGCAGAAATTACGTTTAGAGATTATTTGGGCGAAACCGTTTTGAGACATTTTAGAAGATGATTTTAGAAGATGATTTAGAAGAGGATTTGAGGGTGAAACTCTGTGGTCGTTATAATACACAAGTTCTATTTGAACAGTGTTGTGAGGTCCTCTACCCCAACCCCAAAGGGCCCCGATCCCCTACCCCAACCCCGAAGGAAGCCCCCGGCCCCTAAAGGTCCCTCGGGCCCCCAAAGGGCTCACGAGAACCCAAAGGCCCCCAGGGCCCCCAAAGCCCCACTGAGGCCCTCCATTCCTCCCTCACTTATTGAATTTTTTTAAGTTTTTTCGGACGGAATTTTTTTGACTTAGAAATTATCCAACATTTTTCCGGTTTTTTCTTTAACCCATTGGCATAGAGTTTTAGCCTAGAGTCTTAGCTTAGTTTTATTTAGAGCTGAAGTTTACTTTAGTTTTAGTTAAGAGTTTAGAGTTTTAGCTTAGAGTCTTAGCTTAGAGTTTTTGTTAGAGTTCTAGTTTAGTTTAGTTTTAGTTAAGAGTTTAGAGTTTTTAGCTTAGAGTCTTAGCTTAGATTTTTTGTTAGAGTTCTAGTTTAGTTTAGTTTTAGATAAGAATTTTAGCTTAGAGTCTTAGCTTAGAGTTTTAGTTAGAGTTGAAGTTCAGTTTAGTTTTAGTTAAGAGTTTAGAGTTTTACCTTAGAGTCTTAGCTTAGAGTTTTAGTTAGAGTTGAAGTTTACTTTAGTTTTAGTTAACAGTTTAGAGTTTTAGCTTAGAGTCTTAGCTTAGAGTTTTTGTTAGAGTTCTAGTTTAGTTTAGTAATAGTTAAGAGTTTAGTTTTTAGCTTAGAGTCTTAGCTTAGAGTTTTTGTTGAAGTTCTAGTTTAATTTAGTTTTAGTTAATAGTTTAGAGTTTTAGCTTAGAGTTTTAGTTAGAGTTGAAGTTTAGTTTAGTAATAGTTAAGACTTTAGAGTTTTAGATTAGAGTCTTAACTTAGAGTTTTATTTAAAGTTGTAGTTCTAGTTAAGAGTTTATAGTTTTAGCCTAGAGTCTTAGCTTAGAGTCTTAGCTTAGAGTTTTTGTTGAAGTTCTAGCTTAGTTTAGTTTTAGTTAAGAGTTTAGAGTTTTACCTTAGAGTCTTAGCTTAGAGTTTTTGTTAGAGTTCTAGTTTAGTTTAGTTTTAGTTAAGAGTTTAGAGTTTTACCTTAGAGTATTAGGTTAGAGTTTTTTTTAAGTTCTAGTTTAGTTTAGTTTTAGTTAAGAGTTTAGAGTTTTACCTAAGAGTCTTAGCTTAGAGTTTTAGTTAGAGTTCTAGTTTAGTTTAGTTTTGGTTAAGAGTTTTAGCCTAGAGTCTTAGCTTAGAGTTTTGTTAGAGTTCTAGTTTAGTTTAGTTTTAGTCAAGAGTTTAGAGTTTTACCTTAGAGTCTTAGCTTAGAGTTTTAGTTAGGGTTGAAGTTTAGTTTAGTTATAGTTAAGAGTTTAGAGTTTTACCTTAGAGTCTTAGCTTAGAGTTTTAGTTAGGGTTGAAGTTTAGTTTAGTTATAGTTAAGAGTTTAGAGTTTTACCATAGAGTCTTAGCTTAGAGATTTTTCCTAGAAGTAACATTTTTTCGTTTATGAGAGCAAGTTTTCTGTCAGAAGTAGCAATTTTTTTCACACTAACAAATTTTCTCATCAAAGTAACAATTTATCGCTTAACACTAACAGAGTTTTAGTAACACTAAAAAATTTTCTCATCGAATCAACAACTTTTTCCTCAATACTAACAAACTTCTACTTAAAAATATCAATTTTTTCTTAGAAGTATAATTTTTTTCCGTTCGTAATAAAAAGTTTTTAGTCAAAAGTAGCAAGTTTTCCTTAACACTTACAAATTTTCTCATCAATGCAACAATTTTTTCCATAACAATAACAGAGTTTTAGTAACACTAACAAATTTTCTCATTGAATCAACAACTTTTTCCTCAATACTAACAAACTTCTACTTAAAAATATCAAATTTTTCTTAGAAGCACAATCTTTTTCAGTTCATGATAAAAAGTTTTCAGTCAAAAGTAGCAAGTTTTCCTTAACACTTACAAATTTTCTCATCAATGCAACAATTTTTTCCATAACAATAACAGAGTTTTAGTAACACTAACAAATTTTCTCATTGAATCAACAACTTTTTCCTCAATACTAACAAACTTCTACTTAAAAATATCAAATTTTTCTTAGAAGCATAATCTTTTTCAGTTCATGATAAAAAGTTTTCAGTCAAAAGTAGCAAGTTTTCCTTAACACTTACAAATTTTCTCATCAAAGTAACAATTTTCCTTAACACTAACAGAGTTTTAATTACAGCTGTCAAATTTCTCTTAGAAGTAGCAATTTTTCGTCAGTGATAACAAATTTTTTGTTAGAACTAACAAGTTTTATGTCAAAGATACCAAATTTTTCGTCAGTGATAACAATTTTTTGATTGTGATAAAAAGTTTTCTGTCAGAAGTAGCAAGTTTTCTGTCAAAGATACCAATTCTTTCTTAAAAGTAACAATTTTTCGTCACTGATAACACAATTTCTGCTAGAACTAGCAAGTTTTCCAGCAAAGATAACAAATTTTTCATAGAAGTAGCAAATTTCTTCTAACAGCACCAAGTTTTCCGTCAAAGATAACAAATCTTCTCTTCGAAGTAACAACATTTTCCTTAATACTAACAAACTTTTACTTAACACAACCCAATTTCACTTGGAAGTCACATTTTTTCATCAGTGATAACACGTTTTCTGCTTGAGCTTACAAGTTTTCTCTCAAAGATACCAATTTTTTCTTAGAAGTAGCAATTTTCATTATGATGACAAGCTATCAGTTAGAAATAACAAGTTTTAAGACAAACATACCAAAGTTTTCTTGGAATTAACAATTTTTTCGCTGATGATAACAATATTTCCTGTCAGAAGTAGCAAGTTTTGCTTAACACTAACAAATCTTCGCATCGAAGTAACAACTTTTTCTTAATACTAATAAACTTTTACTTAACACTATCAAATTTCTCTTAGAAGTAACAGGTTTTTAACAAGTTTTCTTTCAAAGTTAGCTTTCACTACGTTTAAGTTAGGTTCGTCTAACCTCCAAAACCATAGGTTAGGTTAGGTTAAGTATAAATAAATATTAATAAATAAATAGAAACATTTCTCCATGTTTAAGTGGTTTCTCTACATTTAAGTTAGGTTCATCTAACCTCCAAAACCATAGGTTAGATTAGTTATGAATACATATTAATAAATAAATAGAAACATTTCATCATATTTAAGCTGCGCGCGTACGCGCGCGTACGTACGTGCGCGTACGTAGGCTAACCTAACCTAACTTAACCTAACTTAACCTAACCTAACCTAACTTAATCTAGCCTAACCTAACCATATTCGCCGGAAAATCCCCCCAGGTCGACTTTGTATCATGTTTAAGTTAGGTTAGGTTAGCTTATCATGAGCGCTCATGATAAGCTAACCTAACCTAACTTAAACATGATGACATGTTTCTATTTATTTATTAATATTTATTCATAACTAATCTAACCTATGGTTTTGGAGGTTAGATGAACCTAACTTAGATGTAGAGAAACCACTTAAACATGGAAAAATGTTGCTATTTATTTGTTAATATTTATTAATAAATAAGAAAAATTGAAAAAAATTTTAATTTTTCTAATTTCCACTTAAACAGGAAAAATTTGATATTTTTAAGTAGAAGTTTGTTAGTATTGAGGAAAAAGTTGTTGATTCAATGAGAAAATTTGTTAGTGTTACTAAAACTCTTTTAGTGTTATGGAAAAAATTGTTGCTTTGATGAGAAAATTTGTAAGTGTTAAGGAAAACTTGCTACTTTTGACTGAAAACTTTTTATCATGAACGGGAAAAAATTATGCTTCTAAAAAAAATTGATATTTTTAAGTAGAAGTTTGTTAGTATTGAGGAAAAAGTTTTTGATTTGATGAAAAAATTTTTTAGTGTTACTAAAACTCTGTTAGTGTTAAGGGATAAATTGTTACTTTGATGGTAAAATTTGTTAGTGTGAAAGGAAAAATTGCTACTTCTGAGAGAAAACTTGCTCTCATGAACGAAAAAAAGTTACTCTAGTAAATTGTTACTTTGATGGTAAAATTTGTTAGTGTGAAAGGAAAAATTGCTACTTCTGACAGAAAACTTGCTCTCATGAACGAAAAAAAAGTTACTCTAGGAAAAATCTCTAAGCTAAGACTCTAAGGTAAAACTCTAAACTCTTAACTATAACTAAACTAAACTTCAACCCTGACTAAAACTCTAAGCTAAGACTCTAAGGTAAAACTCCAAACTCTTAACTATAACTAAACTAAACTTCAACCCTAACTAATACTCTAAGCTAAGACTCTAAGGTAAAACTCTAAACTCTTAACTAAAACTAAACTAAACAAGAACTCTAACAAAAACTCTAAGCTAAGACTTCAAGATAAAACTCTAAACTCTTAACTAAAACTAAACTAAACTAGAACTCTAACTACTACTTCAACTCTAACTAAAACTTTATGCTAAAACTCTAAGGTAAAACTCTAACCTCTTAACTAAAACTAAACTAAACTTCAACTCTATCAAAAACTCTAAGCTATGACTCTAAGCTAAAAACTCTAAACTCTTAACTATAACTAAACTAAACTTCAACTCTAACTAAAACTCTAAGCTAAGACTCTAAACTCTTAACTATAACTAAACTTCAACTCTAACTAAACTCTAAGATAAGACTCTAGGCTAAAACTCTTAACCAAAACTAAACCAAACTAGAACTCTAACTAAAACTCTAAGCTAAAACTCTAAGCTAAAACTCTAAACTCTTAACTATAACTAAACTAAACTTCAACTCTAACTAAAACTCTAAGCTAAAACTCTAAGGTAAAACTCTAAACTCTTAACTAAAGCTAAACTAAACTTCAACTCTATCAAAAACTCTAGGCTATGACTCTAAGCTAAAAACTCTAAACTCTTAACTATAACTAAACTAAACTTCAACTCTAACTAAAACTCTAAGCGAAGACTCTAAACTAAAACTCTAAACTCTTAACTATAACTAAACTTCAACTCTAACTAAACTCTAAGCTAAGACTCTAGGCTAAAACTCTTAACCAAAACTAAACTAAAATAAACTAGAACTCTAACAAAAACTCTAAGCTAAAACTCCAAGATAATCTCTAAACTCTTAACTAAAACTAAACTAAAATAGAACTCTAACTAAAACTCTAAGCTAAGACTCCAAGCCAAAACTCTAAACTCTTAAGTAAAGCTAAACTAAAGTAGAACTCTAAGCTAAGACTCTACGCTATGACTCTAAGCTAAAAACTCTAAACTCTTAACTATAACTAAACTAAACTTCAACTCTAACTAAAACTCTAAGCTAAGACTCTAAACTAAATCTCTAAACTCTTGACTATAACTAAACTTCAACTCTAACTAAACTCTAAGCTAAGACTCTAGGCTAAAACTCTTAACCAAAACTAAACTAAACTAGAACTCTAACAAAAACTCTAAGCTAAAACTCCAAGATAAACTCTAAACTCTTAACTATAACTAAACTAAACTAGAACTCTAACTAAAACTCTAAGCTAAGACTCCAAGCTAAAACTCTAAACTCTTAAGTAAAGCTAAACTAAAGTAGAACTCTAAGCTAAGATTCTACGCTATGACTCTAAGCTAAAAACTCTAAACTCTTAACTACAACTAAACTAAACTTCAACTCTAACTAAAACTCTAAGCTAAGACTCTAAACTAAAACTCCAAACTCTTGACTATAACTAAACTTCAACTCTAACTAAACTCTAAGCTAAGACTCTAGGCTAAAACTCATAACCAAAACTAAACTAAACTAAACTAGAACTCTAACTAAAACTCTAAGCTAAAACTCTTAACTATAACTATAACTAAACTTCAACTCTAACTAAAACTCTAAGCTACGACTCTATGCCAAATATCTAAACTCAACTAAAACT
Organism: Artemia sinica; assembly: GCA_027921565.1. Taxonomy (NCBI): domain Eukaryota; kingdom Metazoa; phylum Arthropoda; class Branchiopoda; order Anostraca; family Artemiidae; genus Artemia; species Artemia sinica. Next base: position 2,165,592 of record JAPEVW010000027.1, read on the forward strand.
AAAACTAAACTAAACTAGAACTCTAAGCTAAAATTATAATGTAAAACTAAACTAAACTAAACTTTAACTCTAACTAAAACTTCAAGCTAAGACTCTAAGGTAAAACTGTAAACTCTTAACTAAAACTAAACTAAACTAGAACTCTAACAGAAACTCTAAGCTAAAAACTCTAAACTCTTAACTATAACTAAACTAAACTTCAACTCTAACTAAAGCTCTAAGCTAAGACTCTGGGCTAAAACTCTAAACTCTTAAGTAAAACTTAACTAAACTACAACTTTAACCAAAACTCTAAGCTATGACTATAAGCTATAACTCTAAATTCTTAACTCTAACTAAACTAAACTTCAACTCTAACTAAGGCTCTAAGCTAAGACTCTAAGGTAAGACTCTAAACTCTTAACTAAAACCTAACTAAACTAGAACTCTAACAGAAACTCTAAGCTAAGACTCTAAACTAAATCTCTAAACTCTTGACTATTACTAAACTTCAACTCTAACTAAACTCTAAGCTAAGACTCTAGGCTAAAACTCTTAACCAAAACTAAACTAAACTAGAATTCTAACGAAAACTCTAAGCTAAAACTCCAAGATAAACTCTAAACTCTTAACTAAGACTAAACTAAACTAGAACTCTAACTAAAACTCTAAGCTAAGACTCCAAGCTAAAACTCTAAACTCTTAAGTAAAGCTAAACTAAAGTAGAACTCTAAGCTAAGATTCTACGCTATGACTCTAAGCTAAAAACTCTAAACTCTTAACTATAACTAAACTAAACTTCAACTCTAACTAAAACTCTAAGCTAAGACTCTAAACTAAAACTCCAAACTCTTGACTATAACTAAACTTCAACTCTAACTAAACTCTAAGCTAAGACTCTAGGCTAAAACTCATAACCAAAACTAAACTAAACTAAACTAGAACTCTAACTAAAACTCTAAGCTAAAACTCTAAACTCTTAACTATAACTATAACTAAACTTCAACTCTAACTAAAACTCTAAGCTACGACTCTATGCCAAAACTCTAAACTCAACTAAAACTAAACTAAACTAAACTAGAACTCTAAGCTAAAATTATAATGTAAAACTAAACTAAACTAAACTTCAACTCTAACTAAAACTTCAAGCTAAGACTCTAAGGTAAAACTGTAAACTCTTAACTAAAACTAAACTAAACTAGAACTCTAACAGAAACTCTAAGCTAAAAACTCTAAACTCTTAACTATAACTATAACTAAACTTCAACTCTAACTAAAGCTCTAAGCTAAGACTCTGGGCCAAAACTCTAAACTCTGAACTAAAACTTAACTAAACTACAACTTTAACTAAAACTCTAAGCTATGACTATAAGCTATAACTCTAAATTCTTAACTCTAACTAAACTAAACTTCAACTCTAACTAAGGCTCTAAGCTAAGACTCTAAGGTAAGACTCTAAACTCTTAACTAAAACCTAACTAAACTAGAACTCTAACAGAAACTCTAAGCTATGACTCTAAGCTAAAAACTCTAAACTCTTAACTATAACTAAACTAAACTTCAACTCTAACTAAAGCTCTAAGCTAAGACTCTGGGCCAAAACTCTAAACTCTGAACTAAAACTTAACTAAACTACAACTTTAACTAAAACTCTAAGCCATGACTATAAGCTATAACTCTAAATTCTTAACTATAACTAAACTAAACTTCAACTCTAACTAAAACTCTAAGCTAGGACTCTAAGGTAAAACTCTAGACTCTTAACTAAAACTAAACTAAACTTCAACTCTAACTAAAGCTCTAAGCTAAGACTCTAGGCTAAAACTCTAAACCCTTAACTAAAACTTAACTAAACTACAACTTTAACTAAATCTCTAAGCTATGACTCTAAGCTAAAACTCTAAATTCTTAACTAAAACTAAACTAAACTTCAACTCTAACTAAAACTCTAAGCTAGGACTCTAAGGTAAAAATCTAAACTCTTAACTAAAACTAAACTAAAACTCTAACAAAAACTCTAAGCTAAAACTCTAAACTTTTAACTATAACTATAACTAAACTTCAACTCTAACTAAAACTCTAAGTTAAGACTCTAAGCTAAAACTCTAAACTCTTAACTAAAACTAAACTAAACTAGAACTTCAACTAAAACTCTAAGCTAAGACTCTAAGCTAAAAACTCTAAACTCATAACTAAACTAAACTAGAACTCAAACAAAAACTCTAAGCTATGACTCTAAGCTAAAACTCTAAATTCTTAACTATAACTAAACTAAACTTCAACTCTAACTAAAACTCTAAGCTAGGACTCTAAGGTAAAAATCTAAACTCTTAACTAAAACTAAACTAAACTAGAACTCTAACAAAAACTCTAAGCTAAGACTCTAAGGTAAAACTCTAAACTCTTAACTAAATCTAAAGTAAACTAGAACTTCAACAAAGCTATAAGCTAAGACTCTAAGCTAAGACTCTAGGCTAAAACTCTAAACTCCTAAAAACTAAAAACTAAAACTTAACTAAACTACAACTTTAACTAAAACTCTAAGCTATGATTCTAAGCTAAAACTCTAAATTCTTATTTATAACTAAACTAAACTTCAACTCTAACTAAAATTCTAAGCTAAGAACTCAACTAAACTACAACTTTAACTAAAACTCTAAGCTATGACTCTAAGCTATAACTCTAAATTCTTCACTGTAACTAAACTAAACTTCAACTCTAACTAAAACTCTAAACTAAGACTCAAAGCTAAAACTTCAAACTCTTAACTAAAACTAAACTAAACTAGAACTCTAACAAAAACTCTAAGCTAAGACTCTAAGGTAAAACTCTAAACTCTTAACTAAAACTAAACTAAACTAGAACTTCAACAAAAACTCTAAGCTAAGACTCTAAGCTAAAAACTAAACTCTTAACTATAACTAAACTAAACTAGAACTCTAACAAAAACTCTAAGCTAAGACACTAAGCTAAAACTCTAAACTCTTAACTAAAACTAAAGTAAACTTCAACTCTAACTAAAACTCTAAGCTAAGACTCTAAGCTAAATATCTAAACTCTTAACTAAAACCAAACTGAACTTCAACTCTAACTAAAACTCTAAGCTAAGACTCTAAGCTAAAACTTTTAACTAAAACTAAACTAAACTAGAACTCTAACAAAAACTCTAAGCTAAGACTCTAAGCTAAAAACTCTAAACTCTTAACTAAAACTAAACTAAACTAGAACTCTAACAAAAACTCTAAGCTAAGACTCTAAGCTAAAACTCTAAACTCTTAACTAAAACTAAAGTAAACTTCAGCTCTAAATAAAACTAAGCTAAGACTCTAGGGTAAAACTCTATGCCAATGGGTTAAAGAAAAAACTGGAAAAATGTTGGATAATTTCTAAGTCTAAAAAATTCCGTCCGAAAAAACTTAAAAAAATTCAATAAGCGAGGGAGGAATGGAGGGCCTCGGTTCGGCTTTGGGGTAGGGGGATCGGGGCCCTTTGGGGTTGGGGTAGAGGACCTCACAACACTGTTCAAATAGAACTTGTGTATTATAACGACCACAGAGTTTCACCCTCAAATCCTCTTCTAAATCATCTTCTAAAATCATCTTCTAAAATCCCTCGAACGGTTTCGCTTAAATCATCTTCTAAAATGTCTCAAAACGGTTTCGCCCAAATAATCTCTAAACGTAATTTCTGCGTGTTCCTTTTGTTTTGACATCCCTGCGCTGTCACATTTGAAATTCCTAGGAAACCCTTTCCCGCGTTAATCTCTTCATCTCTAAGATCAAAACATTCGCCCCGAGACAATTCTCCTGGATGAACACCAACAAATCAATCAACCTTGACATCATCCGTCAGACGTTAATATACTTCGCCCGGAGACAATTCTTCTGGACGATCACCAACAAATCAATCGACCTTGACATCATCCATCAGACATTAATAAATTTTGCCCGGAGACAATTCTCCTGGACTAACATCAACAAATCAATTTCTCGGAAATCTATTTCCCCTAGGGAGTCTATGCCCATATATGGAGCCCCGTTCAGACTGACAGCACATGTGTTCTCCCTAGGGATTCTATGCCAATATATGGTGTCATGTCACGAGTCGATAGGTCAATACATTTCCCCCACCGTTAATGTGCATGTGCAAACTTCGCCCGGAGACAATTCTCCTGGACGAACTCCAACAAATCAATTTCTCAGAAATTCTCTCCCACCAATTACGCAATCAATTTCTCGGAAATCCATTTCCCCTAAGGAGTATTTGCCCATATATGGTGTACTCGTGGGACCTCATGATAGGGTTCTACTTCCCCTATACTCTGCGAAGGAATCTGCTTCACACCATTAAACAACAGGGATCACTTCTCCCTTCCTCCTCAATGTCGGCTAGCTTGAGCTCATGCTGATTCACGCGATTTTGCAACGAATTAATCATATGCATGCATGTTTTTAGATGTTTTTCAATCAGTTCAAATTTAGGATAAGACTAAACATGTACTGCATCATAGATTTCAGAAACCATTGCTGCAACTGGAAACTTAGCATTAAAATTAGCTACAGTCTGCAAAGTCGATTTTTTAGCTTTTCGTTAATTTTTATCTCGATTTCTTTAGTTAGATTTTGTTTTGTAGCCACAAGTTCATTCTCTCTAGCCACTATTAGTCTACGGAGATCAGCAATGGGATCTGAGAGTAGATTATCCGTTACCGAATCTTGCCCTTTTCTTAGAAACTGGCGGTAAATATCAGGATGATTTTTCAGCTCTGCAAACGCATGATCAACACCCTTAGTTTTCTTTGTTGATGCTTCCTTCTCATTGCCATCAAAACTAAGTAAACTCGCGACGGATAGAACCTGACGGTCGTGTTTTTTGCCGTAGCAAAAACAACAAATTTGCTGTCTCCGGTATTTGTCTTCATAATTTCTAGGATTCGAATCGGCCAAAGTGGATAATCCGCAAATTTGGCGAGGAACAAATCTCCAATTTTAACGTTAGCCGGATCCATGACGGTAACAATAAATATAAAAAATCAATAAAATTTGAATTTAATTAACTTATCTTTATGTGGTCAGGCCCACGGATGGCAGTGGCAATCACCTTATTGGTCGGTGGCCCAATGGACCGTAGAGACCTGCTGATTGTTAACCATCGTACTCTGACATCCAGAACACCATCCACATATAATATCCAATTTTCTCCACACACCACAGTCGGCTAACGTATCCAATTTTCTGAATTTAAAACGCCAAAAATCTGACTGTGTAAAAAAAATTCAAGTATCCAATTGCACAACTTATCACTGAATTAATTCAAGGTTAAAGAATCAAGTTTAAACAGTTGTATTCCCTTTGAGAGTTAGTTCAAGACTGATTACTTTAGATTCCTCCACTTCAACTTACGATGAGTATGCCAATGTTGCATGAATTCTTTTCTACAAAAACAAAAGGTCCATGAAGAGGCTGAATAGGAGGCTTTAATCTCTAGTGCTGTCAGTGGATCAGAGCCTTCAAATTATTGTGTGAATCTGACTAGCGGGTTTTTCTGCCAAAAGAGCTGCAGCTCGAAACCACCTGATGATTGTACATCAAACAAAATGATGTTGCTTGATAAGATTCGGCGTCAAGCAGGTCTGTCGCTAAACTTGGCAGTCTATACCAGGATATCAAAAGACCCTGTCATAGTTAATTCAATCAGTCTAGCCATTGTCTTCTGAAAAAAAGATATTTGTCAGAGCTGCCATGGACAGCAGCTTTGGCAAGAAACGTCCTTGTTGCCAGCAGCTAGTGCGGCAGCAGAAATTTGTCATTTCTGTGGGGCTTAAATTAGCTGCTGACCGTTCGATGTTCGCTCCACACCCTGTACACAAGCTTATTTTTATACAACACAACTACACGCTTTTCAAATCTTTTAAGAAAGGTGTTTGCGTTTTCATTTCTAGTTAAGTATCTTGAATTTTCAAGTCCGGCTCAATATAGAAAAAATAATATAAAGTAAGAAACAAGTTACTGTAGAAGGTCTCAAAAGTTGAAGAAGAGAGAATGTAGGTCAGATTGCAAAATGTGACAGCGAGTTTTCGTTGCGAAGTCCCTCAAAGAAAAATAGTAATAAATTCAACATATAAACATGATTTAGCTGAGTGTTGGAATAAATAGAAGGAACCTTAGGGACTCGCCACACAGTTCTAGGATACTCAAAGGAGTAGAATGTTGGGCACAAGACAAGAAAATCCAGACCTGGGGTAAGACATAATCCTCAGATTTTCTACGGGTTCTATAAAGCAGGAAAGGAAAAAGGGTACAAGAAAATATGCCTTCATTCCCGATTTTATCAGATCAGCTAAGTTCTCAGGAAATTCAGGGCTCACTGCCGATCACTTATAATAAAAGACTATGTGAGAGAAGTCACGCTTGATGTCTCGACCTTATATTGCCCAAGGTTAGGTCATGCTAGTGAGGCTGAAAAGGAAGTTTGGATTCAAAGATTTTAGCCTAGAAAGAAGAAAGAGTCCCAATTCAAAAGCGATATCAATTTTCAAAACAGTTAAAAAACTTAGTTTGTCAATTGCTTCTTGTCACTAAACTTTAAATTTTCTAACAGTCCTAATAAACAAGATGGAAAAGAGAAAAATAGATATCGTGCCTACAGGATGATCCACAGCCTTGGGTATCCCAATTCATTTTAATACTAAATTTCAAAGTTACTACGAAGCTTCCCAATATCCTCACTTCAAATGTGGTCTAACTACTAAAAGACGGAGAAATAACACTTGGCAGATCGAAAATGCTTTCTAGACTTCCGTGTTTGTACAATTTTTTGAAGTGCTACTTTTGTGCTTAGTACTGCTTTTTTAAACAAAGAATAATTGAAAATCTGCATAATAATCAAGTTTACTGATAAAGTTGTTTTTTCTAAGTCCTTTTGAAATTAGCTTTCCTTATTTTCAATCGACATAAATTTATTATTGGGTAGTATCAAGAATTTGTTTAGCAGTTTTCTACTGAAGAATAAGTGATGAAGTGTAATATCAAGTTGAGACAAAATTTGAATATTAAGTGGGAATTTTCGATCAACAGTAGTTTCTGGAAATAAATTTTGGACGGATAATTATTATCCATATGAATTCAGAATATTCGCAGTTTTTTTTATCTTTTATAGTGGATAGGGCTGTAGTCATCCTGACCCTTGTCCTGTAGATACTCTCCCTAAACTTCATCATGCGGACCTCTGGTTGCAGTGCAGTGCCATAAGGCTTCAGTATAACATCCATCTTTTTTTTTAACCCAGAGCCACTTCACATATGGAAAGAGTGATCGTAGAAACTTCGGATGGGGACTCATTTGATTGAAAGTTCTCGTGCCTTTTTTTTAGTTAAAGAGTGAAACAGCCCTGTCGTGCCTTTTATAGCTGCCCTCCCTCCAAAGGTATTTGGTCAACATTTTGAGATGGGTATTTTATTCAAAATATTCTAAAGGTGAAACAACTATGCTTTCGGGGATGGTAGGATCACCTGGGATAATGCCCGTATGTAGTGGAAGCTGTCTAATGTTTACATATAGGATTTACTATTGGGAAAGGTAGGTATGTTTCGTTCTGTGTCTTTAAAAAGGCTTAGGGTATTGAAGTGAAATTTTCCAGAAATGTTAAGGGGGATGATGGCCAGATATAATGTGTGTAGGCTTCTTATCAAAAAACCCATTGTCTCAGGAACAACAAAACGTGTTGAGTTGAAACACTCAGGACCAGTTTAGGGAACATTGAAAGTGATCGGAGGAGAGCCAGCTCCCTCTCGCCCTTTTTAGATGGTCCCCTCTCCTCTAGTCTACACTGATCATAATTTTGAGATGAGCATTTTCTTCAAAATAGTCAAAAAGTTCAATAACTGTGCCTCTGGGAATGACATGATCCCCCAAAGTCCAAAGGGCAAGAGTTGAACAGCATGCAATTAGCATATGGTTTGAATAGAGGATTTGTTATTGACAAGCGGGGAGTGTTTGATCCTGGGTATTAAAGTCAAGGTTAAGGGAATTTTGAACCAAATCAGGACGAATTTGTGCATCCTGCGACTTCTTGCAAGTGACTGCATACGACTATGACTACTCAAAATTGAAGCTGTGACTATTTGCAACTACGACTACTTGTGACTGCGAAAAATTGTGACTGCGACTATTTATGATTGTGAATGTTTGCGAGTTGTGACTATGACTACCTGCAACAACTTGTGGCTATGACTGCTTGCGAATTTTACCGTTACTACTTACGACTGCGGCTAGTAGTGAATGCAACCACTTACAACTACTGACTACTTGCGATTACGACTATTTGGGATAGCAGTTATTTGCAACTATGACTACATAATATTTCGAATACATGTAACCGCAACAACTTATAACTGCAAATGCTTGCGACTGTGAGTGTAACTATTTGTGGTTGCCAAGGAGACTACTTGCAACTGCAACAACTTGTGACTGCGTCTTGGACCTCTCGCGACTACTTGCGACTTCAACTACTTACGATTGCAACCATCTGCTATTGCGAAAGGGAGGTATGTTTCGTTCTGTGTCTTTAAAAAGGCTTAAGGTATTGAAGTGAAAATTTCCAGAAATATTAAGGGGGATGTTAGGAGCCTCCTGCAAGTGTGTCTACTTGCAACTGTGACTGCAACTACTTGTGATTGCGAAAAGGACTACTTGCAACTGAGACTGAAGCTATTACGACTGTAACTACATCTGTGACTACTTGCGACTAGTATTGCTGCAACTCTGAATGTGACTGTGACTGTAACAGCTACTAATACTTGTGATGCTGCTGCTAGTATTACTAATATCCAGGTTGTCGCATCCAGGTAAGTGCATCAAGATTGTCAAAACGGTCTATCGGTAATATTTCAGGAATATTTAAGGTTACTTATTTGAAAATTTCAAGAAATGTTGAGGGAAATTTTGAATTGAATAAAAAAAAACTGTATATGCATCGGGTGCTCAAAAGAAGGACGTATCTGCAGTAACTCAGGAACTGCTAAAGGTATTAAGTCGAAACTTTCTGAGAACGATAAGGGGATGTTACAGCATATCAAAAGGCACCACTTGCATCCATCTTGCCAAAAGAGCGTATCAGGGCGTATCCATATTGGTTTCAGGAACGGTTAAAGCGTATTAGTTTTAAACTCTTATGGATTGCTAAGGTGGATATTAAACTTGGTCAAAAGGCTCATCCAGGTTATCAAAACGGCATGTCTGTACATCATAACAACAGTTATGGGTAGTTGAAAAACTCAGAAAAAGTTGAGGGGGCATGTTGAACTCAATCAGAAGACACTATATGCATCACAGTTATCAATGGGGCTTATCTATAATGTCCCAGGAACTGATAATGGTAGTAAATTTTAAATTTTTATATTAATATTTAGGGGCATCTTGAAATCAATTTAAAGATACTATGTGCATCTCGATTGTCAGAATGACATTTTATCCCACATCAAGCAAAGCAAAGGGTCACGCCATAGTCACACATAAAAGAGCTTAAATAGTCAGAAATAAAATGAGCTAAGTGATTCCTCTGATACATTTTTATTCACTTATTTCATCCTCATTAATATACAATCTTTTGAACGTTCTCACCAGAGATTTATTTCGTTTTAATCGAAACCACGACCCAATAGAAATGTTTTAACGCAACCACTTGAAACCCTTATGACGCATAAACATGAAGTCAAAAACAGATGAAATTGACGGATCACGTGAAAACGGCTGGTTTTGCGTGAAAACGTTTTAGTGTGACCAAGGGTTAGTGAAGGTCCAGAAGGAAGCATTCGATTCTGTTGATAGAAGAGCTTTAGCGAAATTTTTATCCTTGTATGGTATACCAGACAAATATATTAAAGTGATTAGTGTTATGTACGAGAACAATATTGCTGCGGTTATGGTAGGAAATAAGGTTACTAGCTGGTTTGGTAATTGAATCAGGAGTTACGCATGGTTGTTTTTTATCCCCAGCTGTATGGATCATTCTTGTGGACTTTGTCCTATGGAGTGCGATGAATGCTATGGGGGAGTATGGAATCAAATGGGATGGTAAAATCTCCTATACTTAGATTAAACCGATGATTTGAATGCCTTAGATAAAATGATAGCAAAATGAACGCACTTTAGAAGTTTTTTACAGTTCAGGCTGCAAGATCAAGAATTTAGATTCGTATCTGATATTTGAATTTTTAAGCCAGAAACCGGAAAAAACTAAAGAGATATTCATAATATTAATCAATAATACAGAATAGAAATTAATTAAAAAAATTTCTTTCACAGCATGGTTACCGAATTTAAATTTTACGTCACAGATATCACTAGTGTATATATATATATATATATATATATATATATATATATATATAATATATATATATATATATATATATATATATATATATATATATATATAATATATATATATATATATATATATATATATATATATATATATATATATATATATATATATATCATATCGAAAGAATTTGGCCTTCACATCAAACGTAATCCATTGTACAAAATACGTAAAAAGATGAATCAAAACTTAGTTAAAAAGTCAAAAATAAAAATAAATAGATAACAACAAATTAATGACTATGTTTTCCTGACTATTATACAACTCAACAAAACTCGGAATAAAAGTCCTCCGATATCTTTCATGTTTAGCGGGCATTGGAGCCAGTTCGGGGACTTTTTGGGATTTTATACGGGACGGTCTGTTGCGGGCGGGAAGATAGGGTTCGGAGATGATGGAACGTAATCAGGAAACAGACAGGGTCTTGGTACCAAAACAAAAGCACAGAAGGTTCCTTCTCTCGGTCAACGTGGTGAGCTTGGACTTACTTAGTAGATAATGATATAGAACCTTCCCTTCACCATTTATAATTCTAAGTGCTAGTTTTTGGACATTTTCAATCTTATAAACATGCTCTAAAGAAAGGCCAAAACGCCACACTGGACAAGCAAACTCCAGTATTGACCGAATAAAAGAACAATAAAGTTGGAGAAGATCCTTAAGGGGGAAAGAAAATTCTATAAAAGTTTTAGATGGGAAACCAAAGGGGAAGCTTGTTTGAGGATGTTTTGAACATGGGCATCCCACTTCAAGTTAGCAGTAATTGTCACCCCAAGTAGTTTGATGCATGTGACAGAGACTTTGGGAGAAATGGGGTTTGTGACAGAAGGGGATGATTTTAAAATATTAACTGTTATAACTGACGATTTATAAGCGTTAACTTTCATCTTCGACAGGGAAGCCTCCTGTGTGACATCGTCAAGCAATGTCATAATTGAGATTTTAATATTTCGTCGACAAACATCAGGTGCATACAGGTCGTCCACAGACTTCCACCGCTCTATCTGGCCTTTAACCAATTAGCAAAGAAACCGTCGTACATTTTTCAGGGAACTGGGGTCAAGGTAATTGATCCTACTCCAGTAAAATCTTTCAGGCCTCCCTTAAAGTTGAATAATCAAAAACAAACAAAAATTAAATAAAAATGCATTTTAAATTAGTTTTATTTAACGACCTTCTTTATATTATCTTTTTACTTTAACAGTATGTTTGTTAAAATACATAAATACTAAACTCATTTATTAAAGAATTCCGCTTTGATGTCTTAAAAGACATAACGAACCATCACAATCGGATTTGTTTCTTTAATTTTTTGTCAAAATTGAGGTTCTCTTGATTATGAAAATTTCAATTGAAAGATGTCTAAATGGCATGAAATGTAAAGCGGATTAGTGAATCTTCTGCGCTAAGAATCTTATATAACAATATTTTCCCTCAAAATTTATTAGTGTTGTTAAAGTCTCCTTGCTCCAGTCTATTACCCGAAAGTGTTATGCAGATCTGAGAAATCTCATGTGTGGCTTTGAATAAACCGATACAACCCACTTTTTGTAAGTTGGCTATCCGACCACCCGATCGGAGCCAAAACAAATTTGGGGCACTTTTGGGCTTCAACTTCAACTCTAACTAAAACTCTAAGCTAAGACTCAAAGCTAAAACTTCAAACTCTTAACTAAAACTAAAGTAAACTTAAACTCTAACAAAAACTCTAAGCTAAGACTCTAAGCTAAAACTCTAAACTCTTAACTAAAACTAAACTAAACTAGAACTCTAACAAAAACTCTAAGCTAAGACTCTAAGGTAAAACTCTAAACTCTTAACTAAAACTAAACTAAACTAGAACTCTATCAAAAACTCTAAGTTAAGACTCTAAGCTAAAACTCTAAACTCTTAACTATTACTAAACTAAACTTCAACTCTAAATAAAACTCTAAGCTAAAACTCTAAACTCTTAACTAAAACTAAACTAAACTAGAACTTCAACAAAAACTCTAAGCTAATACTCTAAGCTAAAACTCTAATTTCTTAACTATAACTAAACTAAACTAGAACTCTAACTAAAACTCTAAGCTAAGACTCTAAGCTAAAACTCTAAACTCTTAACTAAAACTAAAGTAAACTTAAACTCTAACTAAAACTCTAAGCTAAGACTCTAAGCTAAAACTCTAAACTCTTAACTAAAACTAAACTGAACTTCAACTCTAACTAAAACTCTAAGCTAAGACTCTAAGCTAAAACTCTTAACTAAAACTAAACTATACTAGAACTCTGACAAAAACTCTAAGCTAAGACTCTAAGCTAAAAACTCTAAACTCTTAACTAAAACTCAACTAAACTAGATCTCTAACAAAAACTCTAAGCTAAGACTCTAAGCTAAAACTCTAAACTCTTAACTAAAACTAAAGTAAACTTCAGCTCTAAATAAAACTAAGCTAAGACTCTAGGCTAAAACTCTATGCCAATGGGTTAAAGAAAAAACCGGAAAAATGTTGGATAATTTCTAAGTCTATAAAATTCCGTCCGAAAAAACTTAAAAAAATTCAATAAGCGAGGGAGGAATGGAGGGCCTCGGTTGGGCTTTGGGGGCCCTGGGGGCCTTTGGGGTCTCGTGGGCCCTTTGGGGGCCCGAGGGATCTTTGGGGGCCGGGGACTTCCTTCGGGGTTGGGGTAGGGGGATCGGGGCCCTTTGGGGTTGGGGTAGAGGATCTCACAACACTGTTCAAATAGAACTTGTGTATTATAACGACCACAGAGTTTCACCCTCAAATCCTCTTCTAAATCATCTTCTAAAATCAACTTCTAAAATTCCTCAAAAGGTTTCGCTTAAATCATCTTCTAAAATGTCTCAAAACGGTTTCGCCCAAATAATCTCTAAACGTAATTTCTGCATGTTCCTTTTGTTTTGACATCCCTGCGCTGTCACATTTGAAATTCCTAGGAAACCCTTTCCCGCGTTAATCTCTTCATCTCTAAGATCAAAACATTCGCCCGGAGACAATTCTCCTGGATGAACACCAACAAATCAATCAACCTTGACATCATCCGTCAGACATTAATAAACTTCGCCCGGAGACAATTCTCCTGGACGATCACCAACAAATCAATCGACCTTGACATCATCCATCAGACATTAATAAATTTTGCCCGGAGACAATTCTCCTGGACTAACATCAACAAATCAATTTCTCGGAAATCTATTTCCCCTAGGGAGTCTATGCCCATATATGGAGCCCCGTTCGGAATGACAGCACATGTCTTCTCCCTAGGGATTCTATGCCAATATATGGTGTCATGTCACGAGTCGATAGGTCAATACATTTCCCCCACCGTTAATGTGCATGTGCAAACTTCGCCCGGAGACAATTCTCCTGGACGAACTCCAACAAATCAATTTCTCAGAAATTCTCTCCCACCAATTACGCAATCAATTTCTCGGAAATTCACTTCCCCTTCGATTACGCAATCAATTTCTCGGAAATCCATTTCCCCTAGGGAGTCTTTGCCCATATATGGTGTACTCGTGGGACCTCATGATAGGGTTCTACTTCCCCTATACTCTGCGAAGGAATCTGCTTCACACCATTAAACAACAGGGATCACTTCTCCCTTCCTCCTCAATGTCGTCTAGCTTGAGCTCATGCTGATTCACGCGATTTTGCGACGAATTAATCATATGCATGCATGTTTTTAGATGTTTTTCAATCAGTTCAAATTTAGGATAAAACTAGACATGTACTGCATCATACATTTCAGAAACCATTGCTGCAACTGGAAACTTAGCATTAAAATTAGCTACAGTCTGCAAAGTCGATTTTTTAGCTTTTCGTTAATTTTTATCTCGATTTCTTTAGTTAGATTTTGTTTTGTAGCCGCAAGTTCATTCTCTGTAGCCACTATTAGTCTACGGAGATCAGTAGTGGGATCTGAGAGTAGATTATCCGTTACCGAATCTTGCCCTTTTCTTAGAAACTGGCGGTAAATATCAGGATGATTTTTTAGCTCTGCAAACGCATAATTAACACCCTTAGTTTTCTTTGTTGATGCTTCCTTCTCATTGCCATCAAAACTAAGTAAACTCGCGACGGATAGAACCTGACTGTCGTGTTTTAGCCATAGCAAAAACAACAAATTTGCTGTCTCCGGTATTTGTCTTCATAATTTCTAGGATTCGAATCGGCCAAAGGGGATAATCCGCAAATTTGGCGAGGAACAAATCTCCAATTTTAACGTTAGCCGGATCCATGACGGTAACAATAAATATAAAAAATCAACAAAATTTGAATTTAATTAACTTATCTTTATGTGGTCAGGCCCACGGATGGCAGTGGCAATTACCTTATTGGTCGGTGGCCCGATGGACCGTAGAGACCTGCTGATTGTTAACCATCGTACTCTGACATCCAGAACACCATCCACATATAATATCCAATTTTCTCCACACACCACAGTCGGCTAACGTATCCAATTTTCTGAATTTAAAACGCCAAAAATCTGATTTTGTAAAAGATTCAAGTATCCGATTGCACAACTTATCACTGAATTAATTCAAGGCTAAAGAATCAAGTTCAAACAGTTGTATTCCCTTTGAGATTTAGTTCAAGACTGAATACTTTAGATTCCTCCACTTCAACTTACGATGAGTATGCCAATGTTGCAGGAATTCTTTTCTACAAAAACAAAAGGTCCATGAAGAGGCTGAATAGGAGGCTTTAATCTCTAGTGCTGTCAGTGGATCAGAGCCTTCAAATTATTGTGTGAATCTGACTAGTGGGTTTTTCTGCCAAAAGAGCAGCAGCTCGAAACCACCTGATGATTGTACATCAAACAAAATGAAGTTGCTTGATAAGATTCGGCATCAAGCAGGTCTGTCTTTAAACTTGGCAGTCTATGCCAGGATATCAAAAGACCCTGTCCTAGTTAATTCAATCAGTCTAGCCATTGTCTTCTGAAAAAAATATATTTGTCAGAGCTGCCATGGACAGCAGCTTTGGCAAGAAACGTCCTTGTTGCCAGCAGCTAGTGCGGCAGCAGAAATTTGTCATTTCTGTGGGGCTTAAATTAGCTGCTGAGCGTTCGATGTTCGCTCCACACCCGGTACACAAGCTTATTTTTATGCAACACAACTACACGCTTTTCAAATCTTTTAAGAAAGGTGTTTGCGTTTTCATTTCTAGTTAAGTGTCTTGAATTTTCAAGTCCGGCTCAATATAGAAAAAATAATGTAAAGTAAGAAACAAGTTACTGTAGAAGGTCTCAAAAGTTGAAGAAGAGAGAATGTAGGTCAGATTGCAAAATGTGACAGCGAGTTTTCGTTGCAAAGTCCCTCAAAAAAAACAGTAATAAATTCAACATATAAACGTGATTTAGCTGAGTGTTGGAATAAATAGAAGAAACCTTAGGGACTCGCCACACAGTTCTAGGATACTCAAAGGAGTAGAATGCTGGGCACAAGACAAGGAAATCCAGACCTGGGGTAAGACATAATCATCAGATTTTCTACGGGTTCTATAAAGCAGGAAAGGAAAAAGGGTACAAGAAAATATGCCTTCATTCCCGATTTTATCAGATCAGCTAAGTTCTCAGGAAATTCAGGGCTCACTGCCGATCACTTATAATAAAAGAATATGTGAGAGAAGTCAAGCTTGATGTCTCGACCTTATATTGCCCAAGGTTAGGTCATGCTAGTGAGGCTGAAAAGGAAGTTTGGATTCAAAGATTTTAGCCTAGAAAGAAGAAAGAATCCCAATTCAAAAGCGATATCAATTTTCAAAACAGTTAAAAAACTTAGTTTTTACATCAATTGCTTCTTGTCACTAAACTTTAAATTTTCTAAAAGTCCTAATAAACAAGATGGAAAAGAGAAAAAAAGATATCGTGCCTACAGGATGATCCACAACCT
The DNA here is from genome assembly GCA_027921565.1 of Artemia sinica. Taxonomy (NCBI): domain Eukaryota; kingdom Metazoa; phylum Arthropoda; class Branchiopoda; order Anostraca; family Artemiidae; genus Artemia; species Artemia sinica. The sequence continues at coordinate 2,181,853 of JAPEVW010000027.1, forward strand.
TGGGTATCCCAATTCATTTTAATACTAAATTTCAAAGTTACTACGAAGCTTCCCAATATCCTCACTAGTAGAGTAGTACCTTATATTTCTAGACCTTTATGTTCCTTCCGGTGCTATTCTCGGCCTTTATATTCCTTCCGGTGTTATTTGCCCACTTTACGTTCCATGGCAGCTTTCCAGGGCAGATTACCAGACTGGTTATTTGGCAGTGTATAATGTGGTCAAACATGTTTTGAGTGTATGATCGAAATTATATAACTTAAGCAGACAGGTTTTTTTTTGGTATAAAGTAGTCAAACATGTTTTGGGAGCATGCGCAAATTATGTAACTCAACATCCGTTTTTTATTCGTCCTTGAAATTCCGTATAAAATGTTCATGCATTAGAATTTAATTTTCGTTATGTTTTAACATATCGAGCATAGTACACTGAATATTATTAGCTTTGAAACTATGGATATTTCTATTTTCAACGTGAGTATAGTTTACCGAATTTCTTAATTTATTTCCAGATAAAAAGCATTTACCAGTAAATTCAAATTTCAGGGGGACTTAGCCCCCCTCCCCCCTCCAACAACACAAACCCTAAAATATGATGCGTATACTCGATAGAAAAGGCAAAGCACGCTTTTTTCTATTATGTAAAACAAAAACCCCCTTTTCCGTTGCTTTGTTACGAGCATAATTCTGTAGTTTTACATATCTCGTTCAAAAATATCCTTTTCCAATCGTCCATCTAAAATGTGCTGTCTTTTTCCGAGCTAAATAAAGGCATCTGTGTTTAACCTGTTACCAAGAGGGGATGATTTCAAAACAACATTTGGCAAGCGCATTACGTGAATTAAGAAAACAAAAGGAATGGAAACGTGTAATTCTAAACGCTTTGAAGAAAGAGAGTTTGTTTTTTGGCCAAATTAGACAGATATTTTTCAATTGTATTTGATGAAAGCAAATGGATTTCACAGATGATTAAGAGGCTTTTATAAAATATATGACAGGGAAGAGGGCAATGAATCAATTATAACACGTTCATTGTAAGGTGAAAAAACAAATTATTTCTTCGAATGAAAAGTAAAGGGGGGGGGGAGGGGGGAGTTCTTTGTGCAGACACGTATATCCTTTGACAACAAAACTAATGTGGTCATTCCGACACATACACCACTGAAGTTTAGTCTTTGGTTAGCTTTTAATATGGTTGACTATTTTTTAGATCTATATTTTAAATAATTGTATTGGATTTGATGCAGTGGGAGGGGGTGGGAGAGGGTGATTCCTTGTGCGGACTAATTTTTTCTTCTGTAAAAAAGGGAATCGTTTTTTTTCCATACTAAATTTTGTCTTCTTTTTAAGGAAGAGGATTCCTACAATTACTCTCCCCCGGAAAAGAGACCAAGACGGAATGCTACCACATCGATGCAAGCTACACGGCCATCCATTACAAGTTCTCTGGACCAACCAGGACCCTCTCATGCCAGTGTCAGCTCTGCACAGACCACTATGCAACCTGGTAGAAAATTCAAGAGGGAATGGATGCTTTCTCATAATGCATCGGTCTTGTCTGCTCAAGATCGGGAGGAGGCCACCCTTCATACTTTGCCAGGGACTTCAGATGTACAAGTGCAGTCTGAATTTGTAAGTGTATATATTTTACCTCTAACTTATATGTGATTATCTACTTAAAAATGCTAGGAGGAATAGGGTTTTGTTGGATGGTATGGAAAAATGGTATGTGTGTTAAAAATTCGGGGAACATACGAGTAGAAAAATTCTTCACTACAGATAAGGCTATTGTGTTTTTTTCTGAACTTTCTGAGGGAGGAGGGGGTAACTTTTTAGTTTTAAAAATTAGTTTACGACTAGAAAAATGCTTCACTACAGATAAGGCTATTGTGTTTTTTTTCTGAACTTTCTGAGGGAGGGGAGGTGGAGGCAAGTATTTAGTTTAAATAATTCTAGGAGGAATTGAGTTTTGAGGATGGGGTGAAAAAATGAAAATGTTTTTTTTTAACTTTATAAAATAATCGTTATTTCACATAGAAAATAAAACCTTTTTTTCTATAGGTTAATGAATTAGCCTTTTCGCCATTTTTTCAACACTGTAAAAGTGTGTGTGTGTGTGTGTGTGTGTGTGTGTGTGTGTGTGTGTGTGTGTGTGTGTGTGAACGTGTGTGCGTGTGTGTGTGTGTGTGTGTGTGTGTGTGTGTGTGCGCGCGCATGTGTGAGTGTGTGTGCATGTGTGCGTGTGTATGTGTGTGTGTGTGTGAGAGCGGTTCATGCGCCGCGTCTACTCGATAATTCATGGAGATAGTATAATGAATAGTGCAAATTCAATAACGACGTAATGATTGAATGGCGTATATTTATTTCCATATCATTATTTCTTATGTTTTGATCCGGGTGCTGTAATTTTTTCAATATACATATCAACTGAATTGTATTTTAGTGCTGATTTTGAATATCTTTAAATTATTTCGTTTAACTTAATCCATCAAAAGTTATGAGAAAATTAAGAATTTTTGAATTAGAAATTCTGACGTTGAATAATTTGTTTCCGCAACGCGTTTCTATCTGACTTCAGAGACATAATTACTTATAGGCTAATGGAATATATATAGGGGTTAGAAACATAATTTCAGCCTGTAAGAATATTTCAGCGTGTGTGTGCATGTGTGTGTGTGTGTGTGTGTTTGAGCGCGCATGTGTGCGTGTGTGTGCGCATGTGTGCGTGTGTATGTATGTGTGTGTGTGTGAGCGGTGCATGCGCCACTTATTTTTCTGTCTACCCGTTAATTCATGGAGATAGTATAATGAATATTGCAAATTCAATAACAACGTAATGATTTTCACTATTTTATTGTGTGTTTGTGTCTATGTTACTAACAAAATTTGTAATATATTATGCATTTGCTCTGTAAATAATGCTTTAAGCAAAAAAGTATTTAGTTTAAATAATTCTAGGAGGAATTGAGTTTTATGGGTGGTATGGAAAAAAAATGAACATGATTTTTCAACTTTATGAAATAATGCTTATTTCACATAGAAAATAAAACCTTTTTTCTACAGATTAATGATATAGCACCGCCATTGGGTGATGAGACATCAGCATTTACTGGACTAATTCTATCACCACCAATGGAGTTCAGAGACGAACCTTCATTCGGTCTAGAGAATATGGAGTGGCATAGAGGTTTTCTTAATGATGTTTTTGGGGAAATGGATAGCCTAGACGATTTAACTTGTGATATTGACATGTTGGAGGACCCGGAGTGGGCAGATAGATTTATGCGTGAGCATTTAGGCGATGTTAGTAGTGCATCTGAACCGGGTCCTCATAAAGAAATTCCAACACAGGACAATACAGGCTGGCTCGATCAATTGTCCCCAAACACCTTGGAATATGTACTAGCAGGCCTAGGGGACTTCATGCCACCTCCAACCAATGTAGTTGAACAGACTGGGGGTGATGTTATTGACAATTCTATGTCACCCCCCACCATTCCGCTTAATGATACAGCAACAACAATGCAAATTGTTGGACCTAATTTTTCCGGGGATATTTTTGACGATAGTTTTATAATTAGTGAATTGGATCCTGTGCAAATAGGTGAAAGACATGAAAATAGTGTCATATCCCCGGAACTACGTGAATTTTATTTGTTAGCGTCTGCTCTAGGTCACTTACAAACATATAGGGTAGATTTTAACCCTCCCGAGGAAAACGTGATTGACGGTGGGGTCATTTTAAAAGACCCTGTAAATGTTCTCCATAGCTACATCGACCAAATTTGAGCACAAATTGAGATTCAGATTCAGAAATGGGGGGGGGGGGTCAAGGGGGGATTAAAGCATCAGTAAATCAAAAAGTTTATTTACAAAAGGGGACATCGGGGGATATTTTTTATTTTCATTTTTCAACTGGCAATCAAACTTTTACCCTGGTCTAAATGAATTTGAGGGCAACTTTTTCAACTGGGTAAATAAATTAATTTCGACTTTGGACACGTTTAACGAGAGGGGAAGTGGGTCCACAATTTTATACATTGAACACATGGATCTGAATCTCAGTAGATTTAAAAAATACTTTATTTTAAGGGGAGCGGGTAATCTAAAAATAAAATGCCAACCAGATTTGTCGGCTACCAAAGGAGTTCAGAGTTTCTATTTTGACACGGGGCTGCAATGCTTTAAATATGCATTTTTAGCAGCAGCCCATAAAACATTAAGAATAGATTCATCAATGAAAAATCTCGACAGACTTGCTCATAACGGTGGAGAAAATTTCCCTAAAGTAAATTTTGACTGTTTAGAGGGAAAATATCCGGTGTCCTTGAAAGAAATAACCATATTCGAAAAAGCAAATGAAAATCTTGGGTTGGGGGTGGTTGTTCTCCAGTATGACACGGAATTTGTAAATGGGGGAAAGAAACCAAATAAAAAGGGGGTTTTATATTCAGTGAGGACACCGATGGTAGATAATATTAAAAATTGGGTTTTGGGTTATTTACGAGCCCCCCAAAGATGTAAATTCCTATGGTCATTTTTTCCCCGTTACAGCAATAAGTCGACTCTTATCTCAAGGTGTTCGGAAAGGGGAACGTCTCTATTGCCCCATGTGCCTTTTTCCATTCACATCTGAACGAACATTCTCGGATCACATGAGACATTGCAAAATTCATGGCAATCAAACAATAGAAATGCCGGCAGAAGGCAAAGATAGTTTACAATTTAAAAATTTCCAAAATTCCCTGCTACAAGTTGATAAAGTATGTTTAGATTGTGAATCAAGACTGGTGGAGGTATCAGACCCATCAAGGCCAAATATAGTCAAGGAACACAAACTAGTTGCGTGTTCCTATGCGCATGCCCCTCGCGATTCCAATAATAAAATGCAGTTGGAAGAGTTTTTTTTGCTATGGATGAGGAGGGTAGCATGGAAAAGTTATTGGTATCTTTAATAAAAACAGCAAACGGCGCAATTTCACGATTGCGTCACACCAACTACCCAATGACATTATCAGATAACGAGCAACTGGCACTAGAAAAGGGGACAATTTTTTGGGTTTGTAGGGGCGATCTTGCTCCAAAAGACGCGGTCCAGGATCATAATCACCTTATTGATCCCAATTCAACGGGAAAAAGTAACTTTCGGTGGTGGGCTCACAATTCATGTAATTTAAAAATTATACAGCAACTCTTTCTTCCGATTTTTATACATAACTCTAACTACGATCTGAAGTATGTGCTACCAGCAATGGCACATCTTCAAAGAAATGGAACAGTGGATGATGCATGGGTGATAGACAGCTTTTCCTACAAAATCATTCCTAAATCATCGGAAAAGTTGCTTGTTTTGGAATTTATGTGGAAGTTTGTTGAAGACGACGTTGAGTACACGAACAAAATTCGCTTTTTAGATTCCTACAGTTTTTTCCCCAAATCATTGAGCGAATTAATTCAAGTGTAGAAAAACGATGACGGCTGCAACGCTTTCCCCCTTCTCAAGCAACAATTTCCAAATGATTTATATGATTTGTTGACGGTCAAGGGCATATATCCTTATGATTATTATTGTTCCCTGTCGAGATTCGCCGAGGAAACTATTCCATCGATTGAATCGTTTTACGACAGTCTACACGATCGTAGGTGCACCCCCGATGAATACAGTTTTGCTAAAAAAGTTTGGGCAGAGGGAGGGTGTAAAAATGGGTTTGACTACTGCAAGCTGTATTTGTCGAGTGATGTGTTAACTGTGTTAGACATTATGTGTAAAAATACGGACAAAATCTATGGGGAATTTAATCTTGATTTGGGCTATTATTTTTCATCTCCTCATTTGGTGATGGACCTCATCCTAAAAATTAGCGGGGAAAAAATTGAGCTAATCACTGACATCGATCAGCACCTGTTCATCGAAAGGTCAATAAGGGGTGGATTTGTTTTTCACGGGGATCGTATCTTGGAAACTGATCCAACTGGAGAGAAGACGGGGACAAAATCGGATGCAGTTTTCCTTGATATGAATTCTCTCTACCCCTCGGCCATGTCCCATTATGCGCTACCTTGCGGTGACTATAAATGGCTCAATGACCCTCAAGCTCCCCATTTCCCCAACATTGACAGTGTTGAGGAGAATGGACCGGTTGGATGTTTTTTTGAAATTGATGGGGAGATACCAGTTGAGCTTCACGATTCAGTAAAGGATTTTGTTTTCCCGTGCATCAATAGACCTGTGACTAGGGACTCTTTGAGCCCTCGCAATAGGCGTTTAGTCAAGGTGGACGGATTGCATTGGTCACCTTCAAAACAAAAACTTATTGCTGACCTTCTGCCGAAAAAAAATATTGTTGTACATCATGTGACTTTAAAATGGATGTGCAACAACGGTTTCAACGTCACAAAGGTTCATAGAGTGCTCCAGTTTAGTCAAAAACCCTATCTGAAGACGTTTGTTGACACTTTTGTCAAGAAACATTCTGAAGCACAAACGAAAGCCGAAAAAGAAATTTATAAGCTCATTTTGAATTCGGCTTTCGGTAAAATGTGAGAGGGTGTTCGCAATAGGAATCGTTTTGACGTCGTGACCGATCCCAAACAATGTGCTCGAATTATTGCCGATCCAAATTACACTTCCTTCACGATCATTGGCCCGGACATGGTACTATTGAATAGGAAAAAAAGAAGCATTGTCCTGAATAAAAATATTGCTGCAGGCAGTGCGATCTTGGAGATCTCTAAAAAGCTCATGTTGGAATTCTACTACAATGTGGCTAGGGTACAGTGGCCGGAAAAGGGGCAAGTAGAGGTCTGCTACGGGGACACAGATTCTCTACTGTTAAAAGTAAAAACCCCAAATCTAATTGATGATTTGGCGCACGGTGAAATTATCAGCTCACGGATGGACTATACCAATTGGAGTGGGCTTTACCCAGAGCTAGTGAAACGCCGGGCGCCAAATCATCTTTTATTTTTTAAATCAGAAACGGGAAGCGACTTGATTTCCCGTGGTATGTTTGTAAGTCCGAAGGTGTACTTTATACAGACACACGACGAGGAAATCAAGAAACGTTGCAAAGGAGTACCCACGCGCTATGTGGATAAGAATTTCGACATGGACATCTATAGGAATTGTATTGTTCAAAATACAATTCCACGAGCCAAATTGCTGGCAATTTGTTCCCTCAACTACAGGAATTTTACTGTAAATGTAGAAAAAATTGCCATGAGTACCATTTCCGACAAGGACTATGTTTGTCAACACGGTGTGACTACCCTCCTCCTTGGGCACTATTTAACTTCAGACCGGGCCGAATGTGTTATCCATAGGGAAAGTCTCGGTTTGAATAAAGTCCAGTAAATTTTTTCCTAAAACCTTGGGGGGGGGGGCCTCGCGGCCTTTGGGGGGGGGGGGGCCTCGCGGCTTGGGGGGGGGGCGCACCGCCACTAACAAAGTTATCTTTTTTTTACTTAGAGCAGATTTTCTTTTTTTGTAAATATACATGTTTCATTGAAATTAAAAAGTGATATTATTTTAAGTGCTTTATTCTAATAAATGTTGTATTTTTTCTATAAATAAACAAAAAAAAAGTGTATTTATTTAAGTGTTTTTTCTCTGTGCCTATGTAAATGTTGTATTTTTTATTATAAATAAATTCAAAAAAAATCAGTGTATTTTTTTCATGTTTAATGTGTTTTTTTTTTCAATGTAGTATTTTTTGAGTATTGTTACTTTTTTATGCATATAATAAAAGAAAATATGATTCTTTATTGATTTTGTTCTTGAACGGAGTAGTAGTAGTAGTAGTAGTAGTAGTAGGGAAATTATTTAGTCATTAGACAGCTATAGTCTACAGTTAGTTGTCTAGGTGAACTGTTGAAGGGAACATGTATCAATTTAAAACACCATTCAGATCGTTTCTGTGTGGGCCGTCAATGTCAGGCAAAACAACACTCTTAACTAAAATAATTAAAAATTGCGATAAAATGTTTGTGGAAAAGCCAAAAAAAATCTACTATTGTTACAGTATTTGGCAGGAGTCATACGATAAAATAAAAGCAATTGCCACCACGGGATTGGTGCAGATACAATTCATACAGGGACTTGATGTTTTCAGCATTATTGAACCAAACTCTTGGCTGATCATTGACGATCTGGCTGAATCTATTGAACAATGGTCCCAGGAAATGCTACAACTGTTCACTGTTCACTCTCATCATGAACAGATTTCCGTTACTCTGGTTCTACACAATCTCTTTCATCACAGCAAATGTATGCGAACACTTGCATTGAACTGCACCTACTATATCATCTACAGAGTTGTTCGTGATTCTAGCTCGCTAATAACCCTCAATAAACAAATCTATCCAGGCGCCCCTAAATTTCTGCTCTCAGCATACAATCAGGCAACTAATAAACCCTACGGCTATATCCTATTAGATCCTAATCAAAATACACCCGAGGATCTGCGTGTAGTCACAGATATTTTCGACAATGAAATTACAGTATATCTCCCCGTGAACACTAAAAAGACCTATTAGTTGCTATCATGACACTGAAGAAACTACATAAAAATAGACATCTGTTTTCAGTTCTAAGCACTTCAAAACCCTCGCTTAGGAAAGCCATACTCAAACATGGTATTGACAATGATTTCATTAATCTAATATCTGAACTTTGTTTAAATTTGACCGAGGGTAATGTTCAACTGCCAGAAGTAGTTAAGCAACGGGCAAAGCAACATCGTTCCATTGTACGTACATTGGCCTCTAAAAACAAAGGAAAGAATTTTAAAAACAAACGACTTCTGCAGGCGGGCGGTAGCTTTTTCACACTTTTACTGCCAATAATTGCAGGACTTGTAAACAGTTTTCTCTGGTAAAAATGGCAAAACCCTATAAATTGACTCCAATAGAACTCGCTATCTCACCCGTGGAACACTTCGAGAAAAATCTGAGTAAATTCCTTGACAACGAGAATATTGAGGATGATAAAAAAACTGTTTTTACTTCAAGATGCACTTCGCCGAGTGGACAAACATAAGCCCTATCGGTCGAAGGCCACTGCTGCTATTGATCACAAAAAAGAATCGTCTCCTCAGGATTCTGCTGCTGGAACACAATTAAAGAAGGAAGAATTGGATTCAATTGTATTGAAAATTGGAATTCTAATGCCCCACTCATATCGTGAACAAAGTAAACGACTCCTAACCTATCTCATGGAAAGTGGTCAAGATCATATTCAAGTTGAGAGCAATGGGAAAGGGATTATAATTCAGGGCAAGAGCTATAATCTACTTGATTTAATCTATGATATGGTTACAAATCGTAAAGGAATATTATCATTTGACGCTCATCTATACAACTTTCTAAATACATTAAACTTCCCCAAAAGTCTTATTAGCAATAGACGAATTCTAAAAATATTAAATGAACATGCATCAACATCAACACCATTAAAATATGAACATGAAGAAGAAGAAGAAGATTTTAAATCAATTTTGGAAAATACTAGCACACCACTGATAGCTAGACAAAAGCGAAGACGTATCAAGTCAACGTCACCACCACCACCACCAACTGCCAGTATACAAAAGGGTAGCGGACGTTACACAACGCGTTTACGTTCAAAATGGTTGAAGTTCTGCAACGTGTTTATGAAAATATTGGTGAAGCGGGGAGTTTAAGTTCACCCACCACTCTTTCCAAAGCCACTGGTGTTCACACTAAAAGTGTACAAGACTATCTACAAAATGAATCAAGTTACACTCTGCATAGAAATCATAGACTTCGTGCTAATCAATATCGAAAAACTAAAGCCTTTTTCCCATTGCATATAATGCAAGCAGATCTCCTAACTCTAGATGAGATTCAAAGACGTCATAATACACCGTACAAGTACATTCTACTTGCAATCAGTGTTTTAGTCGCTATGCATATGCAATTCCATTGCGAACAAAGAGAGGCGTTGAAGTTGCTCAGGCCATTGAAAGTATTCTCGAACAGGATTCATATAGAAAAATTCAAACGGATCGCGGTAGTGAATTTGTTAATCCCCATGTTGTTAAAGTACTAGTGAAATATAGTACACTGCTCTATCATAGTCATAGCTCTATAAAGGCTGCATTGGCCGAACGATTGATAAGAACTATTCAACTTTTAATTTCAAGATATTGTACATTGAAAAATACACCGGCTTTTATTCATGATTTAGATAAAATCATGTTGATTTATAATCAACGACCTCATCGATCATTGTCCAATTCAACCCCAACGGAAGTTCATCATTCTGATCATGATACAATTGACACTTTTCTTAAACAATATTCCAATGAAACGATTGTCGAGAAGAAAAATAAATTCAATGTTGGTGATACTATTCGAATTAATAAAACAACTAATGTTTTTGAAAAGGGGAATTACTTGTGGTCCACAGAACTTTTTAAAGTGGCAAAAATCCTAGACACTAAACCCATAACTTATCGTTTGCGCGATACCAAAGATGAAGAGATTATCGGCGGCTTTTATGACTATGAACTACAAAAAGTTAAAAATAATAGTGAAATCTACCAAATTGAAAAGATATTAAAGACTCGTACTCGCAGGGGTAGGAAACAGTTACTTGTTCAGTGGCTAGAATATAACTCTGATTTTGATTCTTGTTGAAGATATTGACAATGCCCAATGATTTCTATGTAACTTTTATCTCCAATGTGTCCGATCCTCTCTACAACGACTTGAATACAACAAGTGATTTTTGGACGAAACTCTCCCCCGCCATCAAATTTGACGGTGCGTATGAAGTGGCTCTTGTCGACTGTATTCTCAAAAATACCTATGACATCCTGATAAAGGATCGTGTGTATGATATAAAAGTTATACCATTCGATTGGACACTCTTTGTCGACTATGAATGGGCTGAAGCACTTAAATCTAGCGACTATCCACATGTCAAATTAAAATATATTGAATACGATAATTTGACAGATTTGTGTCGTACAATCAATAGAAAAATCTCGTATCGTAGGAATGGTAAATTCCATTTTAATTATTCATTGGAACAAGATAGGATTTACATTACCTCACCTGTTGACACCGAAATAATTATTCTCAATGATAATCTGAGAGACGTTCTTGGCTTTAAACAGAATATGATCAATGGGAAAAATGCTGTCACCGTTTACGGGATGGATCAAGTTATTTTTGCTGATTATCCACTTGGTTTCGCCTTGGACTCTTGCATATTTCTCTATGCATACTTTGTGGAAACATCGAGAGTTGGTAATTCAAATGTCCCCCTCCTACGTGTTCTTGAACGAAAAACATCTCATGAACTTGTTCATCACTATAATATAAAGCATCTTCAGTATGTTCCTGTAAACACTTCGTATTTGGAACTCTGTCAGTTAACACTAAGAAATGAATTGGGTGATCCTCTAGCAATAACAAAAGGCTTAGCAGTGATTACATGTCATTTTCGACCCATTGTCGGCGACAGCACAATTACCTAAAATGAACAATAGAAGAATTCCATTTGTCTGTCCCGATATCGATTGTTATGTTGGTGCTTTGAGTTCACGTGAAATAGGCAATGGATCGGACTACTACAAGGGTCGTACTACGAATTCTGGCTATGGTCTTGGTAGCTAGTTTGCTAGGCTATTTCGTTCTGCACTACCCCTTGCCAGAAAATATCTTGTGCCTGCTGCATCAAATTTTGCTGCCTCAACACTACAGGACTGGGGGTCGGGCAAGAATTTCAAGGAGAGTGTTAAGGAAAATATTAGATCTCCAGCAAGAGCTGTTGGTGAGCAATTAAAATCTCGGCAAAATGGGGGGGATTGAAAAGGATGCGTGCGCGTCATTCACTCATCAGTCTCCACCCAGGCGGGAAGCGAAGGACATCAACAAGGACTTTGAGGAATAAAACAAGGAAGACCAATAAGCAGAAGAAGAAGAAGAAAAAGATTGTTAGATCAAAGAAGGATTTCTTCTCTTAAGATGACTTATCTCCCCCACAAGGAATCATACCCATCAATCAGTTCCTCATTGAATCTATTCAGTGCTGAAAATGTTGATGTCAGTGTCAAGTATGGCTACTATGAACAATTTCATCCCCAACAACCCCTCTCGGAAAATATACACTTTCAAATATTTTCCAATTAAGACTATTTCATTGATTTGTCATCAACATTTATTGATTTAAATGTTACGATGAAGAAAAAGTCTGATAATACAACTCCAAATGCTGCCGATGGTCTCTCCTATGAGAACTGTATTCTACACAATCTGTTCAAACAAATTAATGTATTTATTAATGGAACATTGGTGAGCACTAGCAATAATTTATCAAACTATGCAAGCTACATACAATTTATGATGATGACACCAAAGGTATACAAGGAGTTGAGAGGACAATCATTGGGCTATGAATACCGATCAGGTGTTGATACTGACGGTGAGTTGACTACTGCAGTGAGCCAGGAGTATCATCTAGTTGGAAAATTAAATCGTGAGATATTCAATATATCCCAATGGCTACCCCCCAATGTCAAGATTGACATAAAGTTACAGATGGCCCCATCGGATTTCATTTTGAGAAAAACACTTCCTGCAGCACCCGATGCAAATGTCATTATCACATCGGCAATTCTCCACGTCCGAAAACAACAGGTTATGAGCTCTGTTGCATTGGCAGTGGAAAAGCTAAGAGCCAATGGTAACAGCATTAAACTTTTTGTCCCCCATACGATCACCAATCAACGTCACATTGCCAAGGGCTCTCGTAGCTATAGCGATTCATCATTTATCAATGGAGAAATCCCATCAAAATTGGCTTTGGCCTTTGTGAAGAGTGGCAGTGCGGTTGGATCCTGGACTGAATCCCCCCATGATTTTAATTTTTTGGTCTATCTAGCCTTGTGTGCAAAGTGAATGGTATTCCACTGTACACTCTATCATTTGACAGAAAATCCTATAGAACTCTGTACGAGTTGACCATGCAATCCCTAGATCATGACTCTCAACTATTTGAAAATGGAATAACCGATTCAATGTTTTCAAAAAATCATGGGGTAATTGTTTTGGACTTGTCGGGGACTCAGGACATGAGCATAGTACGAACAGGGAATGTACGTTTAGAGTGTACATTTGCCGATGCTCTGACTGAGAGTATCACGGTAATATCACTGAGTCAATTTGAAACCTATTGGGAAATCACACCCGACGGCAGTGTTCTACTAGACTTAGCACCAAGAACACAAACCAAATAATCAACGTATTTAGTATGTATCCATACATGTCCCAGTACAAGTCCTATTGCATACCTTCGGACTTCATTGAAAAAATTCCAAGTGTTAACAATACCCTAATCATTGTTAATAGCAGTCCATCGACTTTGAAGACCGGCCATTGGCTATGCATCTTTCAAACAGCAAAGAATATTGAATTTTTTGATCCTCTTGGCCTATCGTATAAATTCTACACTCCATACATCAGCACCTTTATTGAAAGCAGTGGGAAAACCATTATTCAAAATCAACGAAGAGTACAGGATTTAACGACTAAGACATGTGGCTTTCATGCACTACTCTTTTTTATGTTCAGATGTCGTGGCTACACCTACAAACAGTTTCTCGACATCTACGTTGACTTACCTCGATTGAACGACTTTCTAGTGGAAAATATACTTACAAGCGTATTTAATATTGATTTTAGTGCCCTACGAATAAAATGTTCTAAAAATGTATGTGAAATTGTTTATTAATAAATTATAAAAATTTATATACATGATAAAACGACTTTTCTACTCTTTAGATTTCATCTTCTACTAGGTATAGGTATTTGTCGACAACAACTAGTGCAGGTAGATTATCTGAATTCACAGTATACTGATCCTGATGTACTGCAATGTCAGGGTCACATTTTCTACAGTAGAGTGTAACTTCACTCTTGTCATATCTCTTTGTATAGTCAATGATACTATTCTCATTCATTCTATAGAATTCACATGTTTCAATTTGCTTATTTGAAGCAATTTCACAAACAGTGTCCTCAAGTGTCGAATCACATTCCGTCACAGCCAAATAAAAATCAGTGGGCTAATAATCATAACACCCATTGTCTTCACAACAATGACGTAGAAACCATATTCTTTTGTTGTTCCAACAGTTGAATCGCTGACCCGGCTCCTCCTCCCAGAACAATCTAAAACCGCGACGATACCAATCTCGTAGCAATAAACTAAAATCACGGTTAGGATTCTTTCCAATCATACCGGGATATGTATTCTCCCACTGATTACATTTATCATAATGGCAATTGGAGCATAGGTGTCCTCTAGGATGAGAGTCACACACCTCTTCAAGACAGGAATTACAACCTTTAATTTGTACAGCATATCCTCTATGCAATTGACACGGGTTGCATAATCTACACTTTTCATCATACTCGTCAATCATTGTGCAATTCTCACATGATGACCAGCTGTCCAGTGTGTACATACATAGGGGACATGTATGGAACATTTTTTTCATGTGTTGACACTCTCAATGCCACAACGAAACTGAGCTAGCCACAACAAAAATTGTCGGAGATAGTGAGAGAGGAGTAAATCATCCTTGAGCACCATCTTTCTCATGAAAAAAAAGTCCTAAATTTCTAAACTAGTGTTTAAAAGCACATCCACAATATCATTTTGCCGTGTCGTGATCAATATATCAATAAATTATGTAAATGCATTTGGACCACGACGTAGAAGCTTCATACAATAGTCTAATGATGGAGAACCACTTTTCATTATATCGACAAGCATTCCCCGAGAAAATATCTTCCTTTGAATAGACAGCTCTAGAAAATCGTCATCTAGAATCAAACGTTTTTCCATAAGCACTAGATTCCCCATGATTCGCTCTTTCTCAAATCTATCCATTTTTTAGAGTCCTAACTCTCTCACAACCAACTTCAGACTAACCAGAATTTTTTTTCTACTCTAAAAAATATACGCTAGTCTACTATACAAAGAAAAATACCTTTGATTTAGAAACAATTTTATTGAACATAATTACAATAATAATAATATTCACTGATGCATTTTGTTCTCATCAATATATTTCGATAGCACATTTAATGCTGACCGAAGTTTATTTATATGGAGAATATTCACTTTTCCAGCAAAACATAGTTGCTCCTCCTGTTTAAACTTGCTTAATGATATCACATATCTAGCATACATATTGTCCCATTCAAGGCATAGTCTACAACCAGCGGTTATTTCCACAGCCACATTGGGTACTCGTATATCGTTGCTGCTGCTGTCGGCTCCATCATTAATCTCCAATAATGTAAATGCACCACTCATTTTTTCTCCACTAATATCCTCTCAAATAAACTATTCTCTCTGAATTCAATTCTCTTACTAATATGAATTGTAAAGAAAACCATTCTTTTTATTCAAATCCCAGCCACAAATCAAGTTATCGTATATGGAGTAACCTCCGCTCTCTGATTGGCTCCTAAAAAACGGATGTTGCCTCAAAAACCGGTTCGGTTGAGGTATATAATTATGATCATACTCTCAAAACATGTTTGACCACATTATACACTGCCAAATAACCAGTCTGGTAATCTGCCCTGGAAAGCTGCCATGGAACGTAAAGTGGGCAAATAACACCGGAAGGAACGTAAAGGCCGAGAATAGCACCGGAAGGAACATAAAGGTCTAGAAATATAAGGTACTACTCTACTCTCACTTCAAATGCGGTCTAACTACTAAAAGGCGGAGAAATAACACTTGGCAGATCGAAAATGCTTTCTAGACTTCCGTGTTTGTACAATTTTTTAAAGTACTACTTTTGTGCTTAGTACTGCTTTTTTAAACGAAGAATAATTGAAAATCAGCATAATAATCAAGTTTACTGATAAAGTTGTTTTTTCTAAGTCCTTTTGAAATTAGCTTTCCTTATTTTCAATCGACATAAATTTATTATTGGGTAGTATCAAGAATTTGTTTTGCAGTTTTCTACTGAAGAATAAGTGATGAAGTGTAATATCAAGTTGAGACAAAATTTGAATATTAAGTGGGAATTTTCGATCAACAGTAGTTTCTGGAAATAAATTTTGGACGGATAATTATTATCCATATGAATTCAGAATTTTCGCAGTTTTTTTTTTATCTTTTATAGGGGATAGGGCTGTAGTCATCCTGACCCTCGTCCTGTAGATACTCTTCCTAAACTTCATCATGCGGACCTGTGGTTGCAGTACAGTGCCATAAGGCTTCAATATAACATCTATCTTCTTTTTTTAACCCAGAGCCACTTCACATATGGAAAGAGTGATCGTAGAAACTTCGGATGGGGACTCATTTGATTGAAAGTTCTCGTGCCTTTTTTTTAGTTAAAGAGTGAAACAGCCCCTGTCGTGCCTTTTATAGCTGCCCTCCCTCCAAAGGTATTTGGTCAACATTTTGAGATGGGTATTTTATTCAAAATATGCTAAAGGTGAAACAACTATGCTTTCGGGGATGGTGGGATCGCCTGGGATAATGCCCGTATGTAGTGGAAGCTGTCTAATGTTTACATATAGGATTTACTATTGGGAAAGGTAGGTATGTTTCGTTCTGTGTCTTTAAAAAGGCTTAAGGTATTGAAGTGAAATTTTCAAGAAATGTTAAGGGGGATGTTGGCCAGATATAATGTGTGCAGGCTTCTTATCAAAAAACCCATTGTCTCAGGAACAACAAAACGTGTTGAGTTGAAACACTCAGGGCCAGTTTAGGGAACATTGAAAGTGATCGGAGGAGAGCCAGCTCCCTCTCGCCCTTTTTAGATGGTCCCCTCTCCTCTAGTCTACACTGATCATAATTTTGAGATGAGCATTTTCTTCAAAATAGTCAAAAAGTTCAATAACTGTGCCTCTGGGAATGACATGATCCCCCAAAGTCCAAAGGGCAAGAGTTGAACAGCATGCAATTAGCATATGGTTTGAATAGAGGATTTGTTATTGACAAGCGGGGAGTGTTTGATCCTGGGTATTAAAGTCAAAGTTAAGGGAATGTTGAACCAAATCAGGACGAATTTGTGCATCCTGCGACTTCTTGCAAGTGACTGCATACGACTATGACTAATCAAAATAGAAGCTGTGACTATTTGCAACTACGACTACTTGTGACTGCGAAAAATTGCGACTGCGACTATTTATGATTGTGAATGTTTGCGAGTTGTGACTATGACTACCTGCAACAACTTGTGGCTATGACTACTTGCGAATTTTACCGTTACTACTTACGACTGCGGCTAGTAGTGAATGCAACCACTAACAACTACTGACTACTTGCGATTACGACTATTTGGGATAGCAGTTATTTGCAACTATGACTACATAATATTTCGAATACATGTAACCGCAACAACTTATAACTGCAAATGCTTGCGACTGTGAGTGTAACTATTTGTGGTTGCCAAGGAGACTACTTGCAACTGCAACAACTTGTGAGTGCGTCTTGGACCTCTCGCGACTACTTGCGACTTCAACTACTTACGATTGCAACCATCTGCTATTGCGAAAGGGAGGTATGTTTCGTTCTGTGTCTTTAAAAAGGCTTAAGGTATTGAAGTGAAAATTTCCAGAAATATTAAGGGGGATGTTAGGAGCCATCTGCAAGTGTGTCTACTTGCAACTGTGACTGCAACTACTTGTGATTGCGAAAAGGACTACTTGCAACTGAGACTGAAGCTATTACGACTGTGACTACATCTGTGACTACTTGCGACTAGTATTGCTGCAACTCTGAATATGACTGTGACTGTAACAGCTACTAATACTTGTGATGCTGCTGCTAGTATTACTACTATCCAGGTTGTCGCATCCAGGTAAGTGCATCAAGATTGTCAAAACGGTCTATCGGTAATATTTCAGGAATATTTAAGGTTACTTATTTGAAAATTTCAAGGAATGTTGAGGGAAATTTTGAATTGAATAAAAAAAAACTGTATATGCATCGGGTGCTCAAAAGAAGGACATATCTGCAATAACTCAGGAACTGCTAAAGGTATTAAGTCGAAACTTTCTGAGAACGATAAGGGGATGTTACAGCATATCAAAAGGCACCACTTGCATCCATCTTGCCAAAAGAGCGTATCAGGGCTTATCCATATTGGTTTCAGGAACGGTTAAAGCGTATTAGTTTTAAACTCTTATGGATTGCTAAGGTGGATATTAAACTTGGTCAAAAGGCTCATCCAGGTTATCAAAACGGCATGTCTGTACATCATAACAACAGTTACGGGTAGTTGAAAAATTCAGAAAAAGTTGAGGGGGCATGTTGAACTCAATCAGAAGACACTATATGCATCACAGTTATCAATGGGGCTTATCTATAATGTCCCAGGAACTGATAATGGTAGTAAATTTTAAATTTTTAATAATATTTAGGGGCATCTTGAAATCAATTTAAAGATATTATGTGCATCTCGATTGTCAGAATGACATTTTATCCCACATCAAGCAAAGCAAACGGTCACGCCATAGTCACACATAAAAGAGCTTAAATAGTCAGAAATAAAATGAGCTAAGTGATACCTCTGATACATTTTTATTCACTTATTTCATCCTCATTAATATACAATCTTTTGAACGTTCTCACCAGAGATTTATTTCGATTTTAATCGAAACCACGACCCAATAGAAATGTTTTAACGCAACCACTTGAACCCTTATGACGCATAAACATGAAGTCAAAAACAGATGAAATTGACGGATCACGTGAAAACGGCTGGTTTTTGCGTGAAAACATTTTAGTGTGCCAAGAGTTAGTGAAGGTCCAGAAGGAAGCATTCGATTCTGTTGATAGAAGAGCTTTAACGAAAGTTTTATCCTTGTATGGTATACCAGACAAATATATTAAAGTGATTAGTGTTATGTACGAGAACAATATTGCTGCGGTTATGGTAGGAAATAAGGTTACTAGCTGGTTTGGTAATTGAATCAGGAGTTACGCATGGTTGTTTTTTATCCCCAGCTGTATGGATCATTCTAGTGGACTTTGTCCTATGGAGTGCGATGAATGCTATGGGGGAGTATGGAATCAAATGGGATGGTAAAATCTCCTATACTTAAATTAAACCGATGATTTGAATGCCTTAGATAAAATGATAGCAAAATGAACGCACTTTAGAAGTTTTTTACAGTTCAGGCTGCAAGATCAAGAATTTAGATTCGTATCTGATATTTGAATTTTTAAGCCAGAAACCGGAAAAAACTAAAGAGATATTCATAATATTAATCAATAATACAGAATAGAAATTAATTAAAAAAATTTCTTTCACAGCATGGTTACCGAATTTAAATTTTACGTCACAGATATCACTAGTGTATATATATATATATATATATATATATATATATATATATATATATATATATATATATATATATATATATATATATATATATATATATATATATATATATATATATATATATATATATATATATATATATATATATATATATATATATATATATATATATCATATCGAAAGAATTTGGCCTTCACATCAAACGTAATCCATTGTACAAAATACGTAAAAAGATGAATCAAAACTTAGTTAAAAAGTCAAAAATAAAAATAAATAGATAACAACAAATTAATGACTATGTTTTCCTGACTATTATACAACTCAACAAAACTCGGAATAAAAGTCCTCCGATATCTTTCATGTTTAGCGGGCATTGGAGCCAGTTTGTGGACTTTTTGGGATTTTATACGGGACGGTCTGTTGCGGGCGGGAAGATAGGGTTCGGGGATGATGGAACGTAATCAGGAAACAGACAGGGTCTTGGTACCAAAACAAAAGCACAGAAGGTTCCTTCTCTCGGTCAACGTGGTGAGCTTGGACTTACTTAGTAGATAATGATATGGAACCTTCCCTTCACCATTTATGATTCTAAGTGCTAGTTTTTGGACATTTTCAATCTTATAAACATGCTCTAAAGAAAGGCCAAAACGCCACACTGGACAAGCAAACTCCAGTATTGACCGAATAAAAGAACAATAAAGTTGGAGAAGATCCTTAAGGGGGCAAGAAAATTCTATAAAAGTTTTAGATGGGAAACCAAGGGGGAAGCTTGTTTGAGGATGTTTTGAACATGGGCATCCCACTTCAAGTTAGCAGTAATTGTCACCCCAAGTAGTTTGATGCATGTGACAGAGACTTTGGGAGAAATGGGGTTTGTGACAGAAGGGGGTGATTTTAAAATATTAACTGTCATAACTGACGATTTATAAGCATTAACTTTCATCTTCGACAGGGAAGCCTCCTGTGTGACATCGTCAAGCAATGTCATAATTGAGATTTTAATATTTCGTCGACAAACATCAGGTGCATACAGGTCGTCCACAGACTTCCACCGCTCTATCTGGCCTTTAACCAATTAGCAAAGAAACCGTCGTACATTTTTCAGGGAACTGGGGTCAAGGTAATTGATCCTACTCCAGTAAAATCTTTCAGGCCTCCCTTAAAGTTGAATAATCAAAAACAAACAAAAATTAAATAAAAATGCATTTTAAATTAGTTTTATTTAACGACCTTCTTTATATTATCTTTTTACTTTAACAGTACTTTTGTTAAAATACATAAATACTAAACTCATTTATTAAAGAATTCCACTTTGATGTCTTAAAAGACATAACGAACCATCACAATCGGATTTGTTTCTTTAATTTTTTGTCAAAATTGAAGCTCTCTTGATTATGAAAATTTCAATTGAAAGATGTCTAAATGGCATGAAATGTAAAGCGGATTAGTGAATCTTCTGCGCTAAGAATCTTATATAACAATATTTTCCCTCAAAATTTATTAGTGTTGTTAAAGTCTCCTTGCTCCAGTCTATTACCCGAAAGTGTTATGCAGATCTGAGAAATCTCATGTGTGGCTTTGAATAAACCGATACAACCCACTTTTTGTAAGTGGGCCATCCGACCACCCGATCGGAGCCAAAACAAATTTGGGGCACTTTTGGGCGGAACTAATCAATGCAACAATTTTTTTCATAACTCGTTTCTGAACGAGGTCCCCTTGTCCTTGTTAACATACTTTGTGGAAGTCTGAGTCAAATCTGAAATAACAGGTCAAACCTTAGTCAAATTTGAAATTTATTGGCCCAGTTTTAGGTATCTCATATACAAAAATAATCAATCTTCAAAATATCTTTGTTTTCATTGAGGTCTATTTTGCTCCATTCATAATCCCCTATAAGTTACAAGCCCCTCAGAAATGAACAAAATTTTGGACGTTAGAAACTGATGCAGCAAAAATCATGTTCAAGTTCGTTATCTGCACAAGGCCGTCTCCCTGTGCAGGATAATTTTCGCCTCCACCTATAGACGAAACTTATGAATGTCGTTTTTTAGGCTGATTGGACAGAGTATATTGCCTCGTTTGCGGGCACCATAAGTCTTTTGATGTGGAACAACCAAAACATTCAAATTCAAATAGCTTGGCTAAAAGAAAATTAATACGAACCCTAGTTGATCGAAAAAAATTTGCCCGTTTCCAAAAGAAACTATTTTTTTCGCATAACCCAATATAAATTTCAAACTTTCTAGATAAAACTGCCCGTCCTTTCTCGGATGAGATTATCTTTAGGAAACAATTTTTTTTTTATTACTCATCACTTTTCCTAAAAATTCTATTTGAATTCGCCATACCTCTCTCAAACATCCCCTGAAAGTTTTACTTCGATCTCGCCAGTTGTACCCGAGATATAGCTTTTTTTTATAATTTTCGTGAATATACTCTCTTTTGATCTACCTCACTGCTTCACCCTGGATAATTTCAAAGCTTCACTGGAGATGGAAGTGCCAAAAGGCTTAGGTGGTTCAGAGACATACAGTTTTCAATCTCCACATCACCTCTCCCTCCAACACGTAATATAAAGTTTCCTTGCCCCCCTCCCCGGCAAAAAAACTTCAGGAGTTTCAGCCCGATTTAGGCCTTTCGTTTGCAAGATGTTGCAAATACACCATTTTAATAAAGTGGATACATTTATTCTTTCATTAATCCTAAACCCCAGCCTAGACTCAAAACTTTAGGTCAACTTGCCCCCCCCCCCCCTCCCCCAGCAATCTAAAAATTTCAACTTGATTCCAAGCTGTTCCTGAGATAACACGACACGCTATTTTGAAAACCTGGGAAAGAAGTTTTTTTAATCTATATCATTGATTTACAAAGGATATATTGTAGTCCAACAAGGACTCATAGCGCAAACAATTTTAAGCAGATTGGTGGACAGATCTTACAATTATTTCGCCCTGCACTTTCCCCAAAAATCAAGACTCTAGTTCCACTTTCTCCCACTCCCAAAGTTTCAACTTAACACCAAAAGCAGTTCTCAGGATGTTGTAGATGTGCTATTTCGATCACCTTGCAACGCATATTTCCTTTTTGATTTACCCCATGATTTAACCATAAATGTATTATTGGTGTCCCGCAGCGTTATAGTGGAAACACATTTACATGGATCAGAGAAAGTCATTTCTAGGTCTATATGCACCTCTTGAAGAAATATTTCAGCTGAACTTACATTTTCGTTTGCCTACCTTAGTTTCATCAATTTCAGCAGCTTTGCCCAGATTGGTTGCCCTACCACCAAACACATTACCCCTCCTGCTGGCTGACTTTTCTGATAAAAGAAATTCAGGCAAACCTCCCAGCATAAACTGCTCCAATCTACTACGGTCTGATTAGACATTTCAAGTTCGTCCTTCATAAGTTGAACTACGCCTCATTGTTTTAAAACAATACTCCAGAACAAATTTAATTCAGATATATCTGTCAACTAAATACGGCATGCGTCCATACTAATTAAATAAACATTATGAACTCAAATAGGTTCGCAAAAAAATGTCACCAAAAAATGAAACGTAACTAAAATCATACAATTCCCTTACATAAGTAGTTCTCAATTGATTTTGGGCCATGCCCCACCTAGACACATCTAAAATCCTGATCCTCCCCTCGCGATATTCAAATTTTGTCACTCAAAATATTGGGCATATTCACCTGAAGAAAGCTTAAAAGGCCATTAATTTGGTATCTTTTTTGGGGTCGTCCTCTAGGCATACTTTTTTTTTATAATGAAAATTATTGTCTGAATACAACACCTTTTATACAACGTAAAATATCCTTGAAATACTATCGTTTCTTTTTCTGCTCTTTAAATGCATTTGAATTTTTTTTCAAAATTAAAGCTCTATGTATAGTCAGCCGAAGGGTACACATCCTGTCCATGACCCATCAAAATCTTGTCATGTCCCACCGGTGGTTCCTGCACCCCACGTTGGGAATCACGGCTTTAGAGTTGTCACAGCTGAACCAGTAATAGCACGATAATTTTTTATTATCTTGTCATGTCCATAATATTAAAATCTTGTCATGTCCCACCGGTGGTTCCTGCACCCCACGTTGGGAATCACGGCTTTGGAGCTGTCACAGCTGAACCAGTAATAGCACGATAATTTTTTATTATCTTGTCATGTCCATAATATTAAAATCTTGTCATGTCCCAACGGTGATTCCTGCATCCCATGTTGGGAATCACGGCTTTAGAGTTGTCACAGCTGAACCAGTAATAGCACGATAATTTTTTACTATCTTTTCATGTCCATAAAATCTTGTCATGTCCCACCGGTGGTTCCTGCACCCCACGTTGGGAATCACGGCTTTGGAGCTGTCACAGCTGAACTAGTAATAGCACGATAATTTTTTATTATCTTGTCATGTCCATAATATTAAAATCTTGTCATGTCCCACCGGTGATTCCTGCACCCCATGTTGGGAATCTCGGCTTTAGAGCTGTCACAGCTGAACCAGTGATAGCACGATAATTTTTTATTATCTTGTCATGTCCATAATATTAAAATCGTGTCATGTCCCACCGGTGATTCCTGCACCCCACGTTGGGAATCACGGCTTTGGAGCTGTCACAGCTGAACCAGTAATAGCACGATAACTTTTTATTATCTTGTCATGTCCATAATATTAAAATCTTGTCATGTCCCACCGGTGATTCCTGCACCCCATGTTGGGAATCACGGCTTTAGAGCTGTCACAGCTGAACCAGTAATAGCACGATAATTTTTTATTATCTTGTCATGTCCATAATATTAAAATCTTGTCATGTCCCACCGGTGGTTCCTGCACCCCATGTTGGGAATCACGGCTTTGGAGCTTTCACAGCTGAACCAGTAATAGCACGATAATTTTTTATTATCTTGTCATGTCCATGATATTAAAATCTTGTCATGTCCCACCGGTGATTCCTGCACCCCATGTTGGGAATCACGGCTTTTGAGTTGTCACAGCTGAACCAGTAATAGCACGATATTTTTTTATTAACTTGTCGTGTCCATAATATTAAAATCTTGTCATGTCCCACCGGTGGTTCCTGCACCCCATGTTGGGAATCACGGCTTTAGAGTTGTCACAGCTGAACCAGTAATAGCACGATAATTTTGATTGATGAGTAAAACGGGAGTAGAGTTGACACTATTGTTTCTTACTCCAAACAGAACCAGTAGCTTAAATTCATTCTCGTTTTGTTTAATTTAGGATTCATTTTTTCTTCCGTTGCAGAATTTCTCATCTATATGTTTGACATAATTATTCACTTGAATTTCCCATTTAATTATTAATCATTTAATTAATTATTTAAAAAAATTTAGATACTTGTTTTTAATATGCTCGATTTAGGTTTAGGATTGTACATCCTTTAAATATACACGCATCTTGATCCACTATTTTACTGACAGAAACTGTTCATGTTAAGTTTTTGGCAAATGTTGTATAATAAATGTTTTGATTTGTTGCATTTACAAAAAAAGGCGTCATTAATCAAAACACCCAGATTTGTTCCGTTAACATGAGTCAAAGCATCCAGATTTGTTCCGTTATTATTACTTTTTTTGTCTTAGTTGAGATTCTATTGGTCCTGAATCTATTGTCTAAACGGCCTAAAATTTCTAAGCAGATCAGAGTGAAAAAAAATATCATATTTTTTACGTCAACAATCTATGCAACCATATTTTTCTTTCTAAATTTACTCGCCTTGTTACCATTCCCTTGTTCAAGTTAGCTTTCTCTGAAAATTTTACGCTAATCAGAAAAAAAACAGTGGTTGGCTTAGGGTTTCGAAAATCAATGCAACCCAGTTCTTTTTTTCTTTTTACATTTTTTACTATTAGAGTGACGTGGCCCAGCATACACGCTCATTGTTAGCTAATCAGACACAAAACGAGGTTGAGCCTATTTTAGGCGTCACAAATCAACACAGAAAATTTTTCAATATGTCTATCGTTCGTCTTAAGGATCCGTATCACCGTTTATATGACCTTTAAGTTTAAGACATTCTGACCCAATTTAATTTGTTGGTCCACTTTCAGAGGAAGGGGGAAGACAACAGTCATATATATATATATATATATATATATATATATATATATATATATATATATATATATATATATATATATATATATATAATATATATATATATATATATATATATATATATATATATATATATACATTTATATATATATATATATATATATATATATATATATATATATATATATATATATATATATATATATATATATATATATATATATATATATATATATATATATATACATACATATATATATATATATATATATATATATATATATATATATATATATATATATATATATATATATATATATATATATATATATATATATATATATATATATATATAGACCCCGGCGCCGCGCCGGTGGATCGACCGAACACTGCCGATGAGAGGTCGACTGCCGCCGAAGTGTCACAACGCCACCGCCGGGAGAGGCGGCGGCGTTCGGTCGACTTTAAATTAATTTTTTGGCAATTCTTTATTGCGTCAACCGCAAAGTCGGAGCTTTTCCTTCTCGTGTGTTTTAGTATTTCGATTTTCCTGATTAAAAATCAAACAGGACTTGCACTATCCCCGAATTTTCGGGTATTTCCCTGAAAATCTATGCGTCACCAAAAAAAAATTTGGTTCCCCGAATCCCCGAAAATCACGCAATCACCGTGCCACCCCTAGTGATTTATCATCAGTGACTTTCCCTGCCAAATATTACTTTGCATACCATAATTCTTCACTACTCTCTTGTTCGCTAATTTTCGTCTCTTTTGTTACTTTCCATGAAAACCAGACAGATGCAATATGCAATTGCAAATATTGCAATATACACAGTTCTTCATATGTTGGCAAAAAAAAGTATCGTCTTTATGAAATGAGTTTAAATCATTTCGAATGCAGTTTCCCAATCGCTATTTCTTACATCATTCGTAGTCAAGAATTTTATTTTCAAGTTGAATAGAATTATAGAACGCATTCACTACTATACAGCTTCAGCCTTCAGTTGGATTTTGAAATTGACAACCGACAGATTGTTTCTACAGCTGAATTGTAAATTTGCAGATTTTTTTTTTCTTTTGCTGTTTTTAGATAAGATTTTCTTAACGTTTGGTACTCACTTGTAGAACGCTTGATAGAAAATACAATCTTCTTTCTGAAACATTTTTACCCCCCCCCCTCCAAAAAATACCATTCTATTGAGACAAAATTTAGCTATAGACTAAACTATGTACAAGGTTGGGGAATTAAAGATTGAAACGGAAGTTACCCCAAAAATATGATTCATAAATATCAGGCATCATGTTGACCAAGAATTTAAAATTGACATCCGTTGATTTTGAATTGAAGTTATAAAGTATTTTGCAGTAGGTTGTACATGGTTGTATCAAGACATGGCTAATTGTAGACAGAGAAAAGCTAAGACAGATAGTTCAAGTAATTGAGAGGCAAATGTTTAAATGGCTGGGTCTGCACGAGTAAATGGCGGGAGTATGCATGACTCTTTTATTGGACACATACTTGTCAGGTTAGTTTTTGGAAAAGCATGCCTGCCTAGAGTCTCAGGCATCATGTTGACCAAGAATTTAAAATTGACATAAGACCGTTAGATTGCCTGTAATGAGAAGCAAACAAGGCACGCCCACCTATATGGTCTTAAGAAGGTTGACCAAGAATATAGAATTGACATAGGACCATTAATTTGCTTGAAATAACAGGCAAACAATCGTTTAAAGCCATCTTTATCTTTCAAACAGTACCTATTCGTTGCCTAAGCTCAGCCAAACATTCTAAGAAAATTTCAATTTTTTACAGTTTTTTCAAATTTTTGGGTCACTTGCCCGAGACTCTGAGCGGGTGGGCGCCCCCAAATTGAAAATTATTGCCTATAGGGTGGGGGGATAGGGGTCTATCATTTTTGAAAGATAATACCTCTTTTTTTTTTGTTAAAAGCAGGGATGCCAAAAAGATAATTATTTTTTCATTTAAAGAGGAGACAGAAGAAAATGATATCAAATTCCCTGGGAAACCATTGAAATATTTTGATAGACCCTGGACCCCCCCCATTGGGACTTGTTCACTGTCTTGGATATTTTGCGATTTCTCATAGGCTACTGGCCTAATTTGGCTTTTGTGTATGCTCCCTTTTAATTAGATTCTTTGGATCTTATTGAATGCCATGGCGAATCTATGACTCAGTTTTCCGATAATTTGAGGTATATCAGAATAATTTCGACATTTTTGTTGCTGTCTTTGTACCCCTTTACTCATACCCTCAATTTTTTTCAAGGAACAGTAAGCTGTTTAACGTTATTTTGCGTGTTTGTTTGAGCCATATAGTGACCTAGTTAATTATTAAGTAAATTATTTTTCTAATGTAAATCTGAGACGGTATCCTATCAAGGTGTAATCCAGAAGAGGGGGGGGGGAGTAGGGAGGTATCATATTTAAATGATAATACCTCTATTTTTTTTTTATTTTTTTTTGAAAGCAGGGATGCCAATAAGTTAATTATTTCTTTTTTTTATTAAATCAGAGACGGTATCCTATCAAGATGGTATCCAGATGGGGGGCATAGGGAGTTATTATGTTTAAGTGATAGTACCTTGATTTTTTTTTTTTTTTTTTTTTTTTTTTATTGAAAGCAGGGATGCCAAAAAGTTGACAAAAATTAACAAGATTTTCGTGAGTTATACTTGATGCAGCACTTGCATGATTTTATCGTCCAAAGGGAAAGGGACATATGCGTCCAACGCGTTTTTTTTTTTTTATTGATGAAACGAGTTTACTTTGAAAACATTCATTCATAAGTACCAGGCAGATTCACACTAAAACGAATTGGTGCGACGAAAGCGATATCGACATCCCCACCTAACGTTGCGCTCGAGAGACAATGGCGCCTTTGGTCCAGAGCCAAGTTTGGTCAAGTTACATTAAAAGGCAAGGTCATAATAAAAGCTTTCACTTTGGGAGGTTCAAGGAGTAGTCTTTGACAGTCGGTATGACCTCAGGGTGCTAGATGTTGCAACGTTCTTACGTATCTACAGTGGTTTATACATTTGTTTAATATAACAAATGTAACAGTTGGAGTATTATAACACTTTTTTCAAAGCTTTGAAGAAAAGCAAAAAAGGTTAAATACCCCTAACTATGCTTGAAAGCTATTTTAGAAAGAATCTCTTTGGAGATTTCCATGGATATGACCATAGCAGAAGCTTTGAGCCTGGGCGGGGATCAAAGAGGAGTCTTTGAGTATTTTGACCACAGGTGACTTATTATTCCGACTTTCTTAAATTTGGTAATTTTTGTGAGCATTTGGAAATCAAAGCTTTATGAGATATGAGATATACATTTATTAAAAAAGAAAACAAACACTATTCGCCTTTCGCCTGCCAAGAAAGGCAATAAGCTTGAAAGGGCAAGCGAGGTTATCACTCTCATCTAATTAAAACAACATTCATACCTTGCTACTTAACACACAAGAAACTTATCTGATAAAGGAATAAAGGAAAAAAGAGAGAAAGAGGAAAAGACAAGAAGTAGATAGAAAAAAAAGCAAAAAAAAAAAAAAGCAAAGTAAATCGGGGGAAAATTCACTCACGAGATAAAATAAACTTCTTTGCCCGTGACTTGAAAGCCGGAAGACTAGGCGTATTTTCACATACTCGGGCAATATATTCCAAACATGGGGACCATAATGGCGAATCACAAAAGATGCCCGAGTGGTGCTCCTAAACTCATGAGTTAAGTTATCAGCTTTTCTTGTATTATGATCATGACGGTCTCTATTAAAAGTAAAAAGATTTTCAAAAGCAGGGGTGAGCAGCTGATTCAAATATTTATACGAGATAATCGCGACTTGGTAATCTCGAATTTGGGATACATCCATTAACTTATTCTTTTTAAAATGCTCATGAGCAGGAACCTCATCAGAATCATCAAATTCAGATAATAATTTTACAACTCTATTCTGAAGTTTTTGTACTCTTTCGAAACATGTTACAAAATTACTTGACCATATAGAGCATCCGTAGCTAATATATGGGTAAAATATAGAAAAATAAATCATTTTCAGGATCTTTTTTGGGACTAGATTTTTAATTCTTCGCATCACCCCAAGGCCTCTGCTTAATTTTTCAGTTATTGCACTTGAATGGTTTTTCCACGACAGGTTTTCATCAATTAAAAACCCCAAATACTTCGTTGTTGCTACTCTCTTTATCACATTTTCTTGAACCGTGATATGGTCATTTCCAGCACTAGACGAAAGTGTAGAAAATATCATGAAAAAAGTTTTAGAAAAGTTTAGGGTTAACATATTTTGCTGAGAAAAAGTTAGAAATTCAGAAACTGCATTATGAATTTTATTATATAAAACATCAAGTGAAGGTGCTGCCAGAAAGAGCAAAGTGTCATCTGCAAACAGGATGACACCAGCCTCTGACAGGTAGTGTTTCACTCGATCAATGAAAATAATGAAAAGTAGAGGTCCCAAGATTGACCCTTGTGGGACCCCACACTCTACTTTCTTTTTTGAGGATAAAAATGACCCATTCTGAACTATCTGATACCGATTGTGTAGATACGATGGAAACCACTCTAGACTTGAACCCTTCACCCCAATCGAGTCAAGAGCTTGAATAAGCTCTGAGTGGTCCACGGTATCGAACGCTTTTTTCATATCCAAAAACACAGATGCGGGTATGAGGCCAGCTTCAAATGCATCACTAATCCAATCAACCAATTTCAGAACTGCTATATCCGTAGATAGCCCTTTTCTGAACCCAAATTGATTTTCCATTAGAATTTTATTCTTTTCAATATAATAACTTAACTGGGCATGTACCACTTTCTCATATAACTTAGAGAAAAATGGGAGAATAGATATAGGTCTTCGATTCGATGGGTCATCTTTTTTCCCTCCTTTATGAAGAGGAACCACTCTTGCAATCTTTAGTGTTTCCGGGAAGACTCCAAGATCCAAAGAAAGGTTGATGAGGTGCGGCAACACAGGTAAGACACTCGTTTTTGCGGCCTTTATGAGTTTCAGGGAAAACTCGTCCATCCCGCTGGAGCTTGACTTCATCGTAGCCAAGAATCGTGCCACTTCCCGCTCCGAATATCTTGCAAACTCAAAGGAATTCTGACTTGCAGGCTGTCTTTCAACGACAGATCCAAAACTCGCAGATGTGCGTAGTTTCGCCCGCGCTTGATCGCAGAGTCTTTTTCCTTCATTTGCAAAATAGCCACACAGAAATTCAGATATGTCTTGAGAATCAGTAAGACGACCTCCTGTTGTCTCGATGACTCTCACCTCCTCCTTACTATGAAATTTACCCAAAAGTTTATTTATTGTTTTCCATGTATTTTTCATATTCCCTTGATTTTCATGAAATTCATTTTGGAAATAAAGTTTCTGAGCATTCCGTTTTACTGAATTTAAAATATTCCGAAATCTCTTGAATTTTATAAAACTATCATCTGAATGATCCTTTAAATAATTCACATAAAGTTTGTTTTTCTGCTTTATTGGAACTAGAATAGCTTTTGTTATCCATGGTTTCTTGGGAAAATTTCTATTAGGGTTTATTCTTCGCAAGGGACATGTTTCATTCATTACCTTCGTCACTATCTCACTGAACAGGTCATATGCAGTATTTGGACACTTTTCATTTATTACACGCGAGAAATTTGTTTCATCCATCATATTTGCAAAACTCTTTAGGTTTTTATTATTCATTTCACGGTAAAACGAAGCCCTTTCATTTCGTTTATTTTCCTTTGACTGATTCAGCTTTATTTTACTTATTAAAAGAAGGTGATCCGAGCCGTCGGACACAACCACATCTGCTTGGGATCTTTCAAGCAATCCCCCATTAACGAAAAAATTATCAATTAAAGATGCCGAGAGATGCGAAATCCGAGTTGGAATAGTCACAAGAGGAAAACTATCATGTGACACCATCATATTAACAAAATCTGAGCTATTCGCTCTTTTTAGTAAATCTATATTAAAATAAATAACTGATAACTCAAAAACTCAATAACTGATACTAAGTGTCCTAACATTTTGCTTGGATTAAAAGTGACGAACTAGGAAGAAAATCTCAACATCTTCCCGGAGCTACTCCAGTCTGCATGTTATATCATTTAATTACATTTAAAACGGATGAGCTTTTTATTTTTTTACCTAAGATAATAGCTGGCACTTCCTTTTTCTTCATACCGAATAAACCATTAACTGTTTTTTGTTTCATTGTAATTGAAGTGTTCTCATGTGAAGTTTTCATCATGTATTTTTCAATTTGATAAATTTACTCCTTTTAGATGCAGTTTATAATTTGACTGATATTAGGTATTTATGAGTTTATAATTTGGAATTAATCCCCAAAAGAAAAAATGAATAATATCCAAAAGAGCAGCCAAAAGCAATAAAAAAGCAGCAGTTCAGCCTTAGCCTACATGACATATATTCTATAAAGAAGCCAAAAAAACTTCAAAATGCATTTTTTTAAATTGTTATTAAAAACCAGTTTTTAGTACAAGAAGGCTTTTTAGGATTCCAAAAGAGCAAAAAAACAATCAATATCAAAGTCGCCCATTTCAACTGTTTTAGAGGTGACAAAACAGATATAGGCAAAGGGCATTATGAAAAAATTAAGCTTATAAGTTCAAAGTTATATTCAAAGTTTTTACCCAGATAACTGACGAATTTTGTGTTACGGTATTTGAAGTTTTGTATGCAGTAATGCTCGATGAAAAAAAAAAACTACTAATTTTGATAATTATTTATGTTAAGAATACATAGCTAACAGATACTTCAACTACTCGTATTATGCAAGGGTTCTGAAACGCCACAGCCATTTCGTTTCTACCAGATTTCTACTTCTCTTGATGAATAACGAAGAAGACCAGTTTCCAGCCAGCGACATGTGAAGTTTTGAACACATGAATAGGCTCGAATCTGTTGTAAATTTAAGCTGTGATTTGACAAAGACTGATGAAAACGGCGCACTGTTTCGGCCCCGCCGCCGCCGGTCTTCCCTCATCGGCTCGGCGCCGGGATAAATATATATATATATATATATATATATATATATATATATATATATATATATATATATATATATATATATATATATAATATATATATATATATATATATATATATATATAATATATATATATATATATATATATATATATATATATATATATATATATAGGCCTATATATATACTCAAAATGCTACTGACATAGTAATCTAAGCTTCGTTAATCTTACAGTTAAACTAACTTGAAAAGTGTTAAAAGAATGCTTTTTATATTTAAAACTTTAAAAACACAGTATGTAAAGAGATTCATTTAAAGGTAATCACATAAATTATTTGTAAACTCTGAATAAGACTGCCTTTGAAGTAGCAGTAGGAACGTTAAGCAATTAAAAAACGAGCAACAAAATACAAAAATAATAAGTTGAACAAAATAGGCATCTCTTAATCAAAAATAATAGCCCTGCTAGACCCTTTAATTAAACATATTACATACAATAATGTCAAATAAAGCTAATTTTAAAAGGCATGCTTTCGAAAACAACCATTTGTTACCAGCTTGTGCCATGACAGTTTCTGCCATCAGGGAACGGTAAAACGAATAGTCAAAGTTTGACAAACAGATCCTGCTATACATATCTTGCTGACCAAAAAACTGCTGAAGGCAAGCCCTCGGTTGGAATGTCGCTACCTCTAAAGATCGTTTACGTTTGACGTTTTCAAGAAAACTGGGAAAACTGTTAAACAATAGTGCTTGAGGCGGCGCGGCATTAACCATCCTTTTTTCCGTGTATCTTGACTGAGTTTGAGTTTCTAGATTTCCAACGTAGTTTACCAGAAAATACCAACAGGCTCTCGCAGATAAAGCGTATGTCACTGATTGTTTTCTTGCATAGAGATAGCATAATGAAAAGCTTAATGCCCGGGGAACAAAAATATTCGAACAAAGAACACAGACTGTTTATGGATCCTGACTTTATTTTTCTTCAAAGATGTGACTATAGTAGTGTGACTAGAGCCAAAAACGATAAGAATAAAGCCGTGTTTCCATTTGTCGTTATGCCAAAA
Source organism: Artemia sinica (assembly GCA_027921565.1). Lineage (NCBI taxonomy): Eukaryota > Metazoa > Arthropoda > Branchiopoda > Anostraca > Artemiidae > Artemia > Artemia sinica. Next base: position 2,215,411 of record JAPEVW010000027.1, read on the forward strand.
AAAAAAAACTGAAAATTAAACCAACCAAAGAGACTGAGAAATATTTTTCTTGGAGTTTCATTTCCTGATTTACTTTCCAGGGCTGAAGCGTGTAGTATACAAACGTGTAGCATGCAGATGCAAACGTCATGTGCAGTGTTTTTTTTTTGCCAAAAGGATAAAAAAAAAACGCAAGTGTCGTTTGTGCTTAAAAAAAATAAAATACAACATTTCAAATGTGTTGCACAAAATCAAGTTTTTAAACATAAATGGAGGATGAAAAAGGAAAACGATGACATTGACATTCTAAGGGTCTATCCTAAGGACTAGAAAGCATATAACCACTTTCAAAATTAAAATGTGGAACGGTGGCTCACCAAATCATGGCTCATAGTAACTACTTTTAAACGACAGCCAGAAGTATCACTTCCACGTTAAAGGGAAGATATGCGGAGCACCAAAGAATAAATGGACAGTATCTTTGAAAGTTAGAAAGATTTCTAACTGTAGAAGAATGAGACTTCCTAGGTTTACTAATTAAAGAAGAAATAAAACAAGAAGAAAAAGGACGTTACACGTCAGACCAATAAGACGAAGTTAAAGAAGAAAAACAAAAACAAGTTTCCACTGTCCCAACTGTTATGATTTTGCTACATGAGTTTCTAATATATTACGGGAATGAAATTGTTAACTATTATAAGTTTGTTAGTAAAGGTTTGTAGAAAGGCATAAATCGGACAACAAATTATGAAATTGACACTTAAATGTTGAACTTTTATTTCCTTATTCCTCAGATTTTTAAAATTTCGCGCCAGAAATTTATTCAGAAATTCAGAAATCCGTTTCGAACCGATAGCGAAATTGCACTATTAGTTGTTAAAACATTTACTGTTGGCTCGAGGAAATACAGCCATTACTCATACATTGTCACAAATAGTTTTTTTGCTGGGACGGCGGAAAAGGCCTTAGAAAGAATACAAAATGGAATAATTAGAACACTTTCTTTTCTCTACAAACTACTTTCACTTCTAAAACACTTTTCAAAACAAGATTTGTTTTTGTTATTTTATTTCAATATCACTTTACTTCAATCACATTATTCTTTGCTTTTGATCGAATGTTTGTACTTTTAAAAGTTTAAATGACTTTAACAGTATAAACAGAGGGAGGAGTCTAAAGGAAGGGGGGGGGGCTGAAAAAAGGAGAAAAAAGAGGGGGGTTGAAAGAAGAGATAAGAAGCTAAGATATTTAATGAGTTGGAACTAAAAAATAATTAGAAAATACTCGAAAAGTTAAATGGAGAACCATAAGATTAACATAAAAAAGAAAAAATTTACATTATAATTACAAAACTTCAAAAGTTGTAAAATACATCTATTAGATGGTTTCTATTTTTTATTCCATTAAAAGAGTTTAGAAATAAATGTAAAAAGAGTTTAGACATAAAAGTAAATAATTATAATTATTTATGAAAAATAACGCAATGTAAAGCATCAAATTATCCCGCAAATGAAACAAGCAAAAAAGAAAGTTGTTTAAAAAAATACTAGAAAAAACTGATTAATCACAAAATATTACTATTTTACTTATAAAAGAGTAAAATTTAAAATATTTTTGAACGATGCACAAGACACATAAAAATGGCTTAAAATAGCCAGTATGTTAAAGAGCCAATGAAAGTTCTTGTATAGCATTCATAAAAAATATATAATAAAAGACTTTAAACTTTTTAGACTTTTTGCTTTATGAAAACTAATAAGAGCAAACATAACCAAGAACTTCAAAGCAAAATAAATGAAAGCAACAATAAAAAGAAACCAAAATTCACAAAAAGGCGGAAGAATTGCATATAAACTATTAGCCATGGGCCATCAGAATTAGCAAAATTAATAAAATATAAAAGAAAGAGAAAAAGCTACATTCACATCCTCGCAATCTTGATTGACCTTGGATTTCCGAAATTACCATCTTCACTTGGACTTTGAGATATTTTGATCATTCTGTTTCGCTGCATATCTGAAATAAAACGAATTTTTAAGCTTAATATTTCTTTTTGCTGTATTTCTTTTTTCTGTGCATATGACAGACCTCTTTTTACAAACTGATTTGTTCTTTCTTTTTTTTTTTTTTTTTTTTTTTTTTTTTTTTTTTTTTTTTCTTTCCTTTTAATAACTTTCTCCTTTTTAAATTTCCTTTAACTTTTTACTTGTTTTAGTCTCTTATAGTATTTTAGTCTCTTTATCAAATCAAAATTGCGAAATTATGGTTTGCTGCAATAAATACAATCAGCATTTATTGACGCAAATCGATTCGTCTAAAGCCGCGTCCACATGTGTGCTCAGCTGGATATTAATTTCTAGCCATCATCACTATGGACCAATCAGGGCTACTTATAATAAGAGGAAGCAAATTACCATAGGTAAAAAATGATTAAACCTAGACACTGACGTCTAGCCCATCATACATATGAATTGGAATTAAATAAATCAGGATGGTAAGAAAGTGGCCTGGGGTTTTACTTACGGCATCAAAGCAGATACTTAGAACTATTTTTTTTTTTGAAGAAATACTGTATTTCAGGAATACAAATTCAAGAAAGCACCGTAATTTATTCATATTAAACCAGGAATTTAAGATATTAAAGAAGTTAGCCAAGTTCCATGAATCCATTAGAGGCACGGGCACAGAAGACCCTACACTATGTTTGAACTTAGGACCAAACTGAAAGTTGAACTTAAGACCAAACTGAAAGTTGAACTTGGGACCCGAACTTAGGACCAAACTGAAAGTTGAACTTAGGACCTGAACTTAGGATCAAACTGAAAGTTGAACTTAGGACCAAACTGAAAGCAACGGACAAGTGTCTTATACTTCGTGTCAAAAACATTTACCCCATTCAAATTAACCCCTACCCAACCAAAACAAATTAACCCCATTTAGCACAAACACTCTTAAACCAATAATTTAACTGAAAAATGTGATTCAACCCGTTTTGTCGGAGGTGATAAAAGGTATCTTATCACCTCATTGTAGGGGGGGGGGGGGACTAAATGATCTTTATTAATTGGTTAATTCTGATGTCGGTGTTTTTATTTCATTTTATGCTACTTTAAAGGAAGACTATTCTTCCCCTACCCTCCTCTAAAAAAACAAAATTATTCTTCAGTTTCATATATTTGAAGTTAGCAAGACTTCTCATAGGGCTGTCTGTTTCTCTGCATTAGGCTGCAGCAATAGATGCAATCTTCGAAAGAGAAACCCACGGCCCATAGTAGCCCATAACTTTAAAAAGCCCCGTATGACAAATTTGCTGTTAATGCTGATTCAGGAATAAGCTTAAAAAAAAGCCCTGCGTGGAAAATTTGCCGTTAATGCTGATTCAGAAATAATAGCTATTACATTGATTCATCTTAATAGTAAAAGCTTATTCAATAAACAAATTTATAAGAACTTTGAAAAAGAGCTGGAAACACTGATAAACTTCCTTTTTTCTTTTTGTTTCTCCAGCGCTATTAGGGCACTGGAACATCGCAGAGGGCTGTTCAAGAAGTCTTTAAAAGCTAATGTTCACATTTAATTAGTTATTATAATTTCATTATTACAACGCCATCATACAATTGTGGACGGGATGCAATTAAGAGCTGGGACGCAATTATGTGGTGTTGATTATTATGTTTGGCAAGAGCGTTGGATGATAAATTGAATGGCATGTTTATGTTTCAACAAGTGAACTAGTTGAAAATTCGACATATTAGCCGCCGAGACGTTTACCGCAAAAACGTGGCGATTATTTGGCAAAAGCATTGGATGGTAAATAAAATGGTATGTTTATATTTCAACTAGCAAGCAAGTTGAAAATTCGACATATTAGCCGCCGAAACGTTTACCGCAAAAACGTGGCGATTATTTGGCAAAAGCATTGGATGGTAAATAAAATGGTATGTTTATATTTCAACTAGCAAGCAAGTTGAAAATTCGACATATTAGCCGCCGAAACGTTTACCGTAAAAACGTGGCGATTATTTGGCAAAAGCATTGGATGGTAAATAAAATGGTATGTTTATATTTCAACTAGCAAGCAAGTTGAAAATTCGACATATTAGCCGCCGAAACGTTTACCGCAAAAACGTGGCGATTATTTGGCAAAAGCATTGGATGGTAAATAAAATGGTATGGTTATATTTCAACTAGCAAGCAAGTTGAAAATTCGACATATTAGTCGCCGAAACGTTTACCGCAAAAACGTGGCGATTATTTGGCAAAAGCATTGGATGGTAAATAAAATGGTATGTTTATATTTCAACTAGCAAGCAAGTTGAAAATTCGACATATTAGCCGCCGAAACGTTTACCGCAAAAACGTGGCGATTATTTGGCAAAAGCATTGGATGGTAAATAAAATGGTATGTTTATATTTCAACTAGCAAGCAAGTTGAAAATTCGACATATTAGCCGCCGAAACGTTTACCACAAAAACTTTGAAAAGTATGATTTCATTTAAAGCTTGAACTCTTTAAAATTATTAAATCATCAGGTCGCACCTTAAGTTTAGAGGACTGGGTTGAATTAATGGGGCTGAGTTTAACGGGGTTGGGTTGAATGAGCGTTGATTTAGATGGGTTAGAGCTGAATGGGGGTTGAGTTAAATTGGGGTTAAGTTGAGCGAGGATACATTTAAATGGTTTGAGTTAAACGGGGGTTGAGATAATCAAAACGGTAAAATACCTATCTCAATAAACTGTATACTAATAAAGAGTAATTGGTGGTTAAGAAAGGTTCATCCTAAAATCCATATGAAATCCACGGTGCCATGTAGAATATTTTCCCAATGGAAATAAATTTTTTTTAAAGGCTATATTAAAACGCTAAATATGTTTCCCAACATACTTCCCAGAAATAACTATTTTAATAAAATTAATTGTTTTTCTTTGACTCGGAGCATAATCCCCACATCTTCCACAAAAACCCTTTTTCATCCAGGCTATACAGACGACCGAAAATCCCCTAATCCCCCAACCGACGAAAAAGACATTATGGAAAACCTAAAAATGCTGACCAAGACAAATAGCACTGTATGTACACATATAACCAAAGATCATAAATACCCCCCCCCCCGCCAAAAATGAAACAATTCAAAATCCAAAAGCATATAAAAAGGATTAGTCACTTCATATCAAGAACTTGCCTATTTATCTGGTTTTCAGAATAAAAACCAGTGACGAATTCACAAGAAAATTAGTGCCAACTAATTACAAAAATTAGTTCTTATTGTAAAACAGCAGATTTCCTCCTCCTTATTGCCATTCCAACTGATACCACAGGCTTCTTCTTAAGAGTTTACTATCACATTACGCTATTGAATCTTTAGCACAAGCCTAACTTTAATGATTACGCAATGGCTTAACGTTACCTTAGTTAATATTACAGAGCAAATTTGGTCCGTAACCTATGCATGCCAGGTAGACATGAGCTCTACATAATTTTTTAAGTTACGTTAGTTTATGTTACGTTGTCTAAGGTCGACACAGTAGCAACAAAATCGAATTCTTGGATAAGCAATTGATAAATTCTGAAAATAATTTAACAATCCTACAAAACCTTCACATTTAAACAGACCATGACTCACCAATTCTTTTCCCTCATGTCAAATTTTGAATTGTTTCCTTATGACGAGTGGTATGATTACAGACGACAATTATGATAGTTTTATGGATTTTTACGTTAGGCTAGTGCGAAAAGACTTTTTAAGTATAAAAAATAACGTAACCAATTACCATAGAAAATTACGTACACAGTGTGAAAGGTCCTTATTAAATCATTCAATCTTTTTAGACAACAAACATAATCATTATAATACGAAAATTACTTAAAGACTATTACAGAAGATAAAGAGAAATTCTATGGTGAACAAGATATTTGTATGATGGATAGGATACAAGACTAGTAGCACATCCTAGCTAGTGCAGTCCATGTGAACCTCGTTATTCACAGCACGTCTCGAGCTCTTTAGATAGGTCATTTCTTTATCCTCATGTTCATCCAGACTGATATATCTTCTATGCCTTTTCTCTTATTAATTTGTTAAATAATTTAAACAACCATTAAAAGCATTTTAGCTAAATTCTAATTATATATGCCCATTATAGACGTGTGCAAGTTAGAATACTATTTTCGGGAAAGATATTACGAGAAAAAAAGGAACACTAGGAACGACATTTGAAGTTGAGACGTATACTATATTGCTTCCAATAGATAGTGACAGGTCCTAATACTTGTGATTAAGGTTTCTTCTACATCTATTCTCAAGGAATTCTCGAGGATAATTGCAACTTTGAGTTTTTTGAACACAGGGAAACTTGGACGGCATTCTAAAGTATGTTCTTTCATTGGTGGACGCCAATATGCTGACAGTCACAAATTTCTAGTCATATACCATCAAGTTTTTTTTTCGATTCTTCTTTAACACCAACCGCACACTTGGAGGGGGTGGCCTCAATACTGATTCTAAGAACAACCCTCTCTCATCCAAATAAATCATAAATTGGGGAACAAAACAAATTGCTCATGTGTTTTGACCTCTTTTCACCCCATAAACATTCACCCGGTTCACTCCCTCAGGGGTCAGACCTTTTGAACGTTTTTGAATTAATGGAGGTTTTGATTTTGGCTCACCGTCCATGAATAATAAAAAAAAAATTGCATATTAATTTTACTTTTGTTTGGTTAAATGGCTTTCTCGAAAGTTGTTCACGTTTATAATGCAATTTATAATGCTGAGAAATACGGCGCACCCTTCATAGCAATGTCCCTTCCCCCATGAAAACTTCCTCCATGGAAAGATCCTCCCACATAACCTATTCTCGGGGTGAACAAATATATTATAAATTGGGAATAAAATATATAGTTCACGCGTTTTGATCCCCGTTCACCCCGTAAACGAAATCCTCTACTCAACATCCCCTCTCCTCTCAAGGGTCAGACCTGGGTGCAACTTCGCCTTCCAACCACAGTAGGGTCTTTAATTTTATGTATTTCAAACTGACAGAACAACCTATACTAACGGTCACGACATTCTCTAACATTTCTCTGCAACCCAAGACAATGGCCAAATACAAATCAAAAAACCAAATCACACGACAAGGGTGTTCAGAATGCTTCGGCATACAGGCTGGAAACCTCCAACTAATGCTTGTTCCGTCCACGACCGTGACATCAAAAGCCACCAATCGGCTGTAGGTTTGCCATAACTGTGTTGACTCAAGTCTTTACTTGCCCACCACACCTTTCTTCAAATTTGTGAGGGGTTTACTGGTTAGAGCTTTTCTAGTCAGGTCATCAACTGGTTCTCCCTAGACATAACCGAACCAGATTAGGCGGCGTTCTATGATTAGTGGTTCAATATCATACTTCTGGTGGCAACCAAATCTAATTTGAAAATAACTGGTTCTATCTTGAAGGAAAATACCAAGGATTTCATTGGTATTTCATTGTATTTGGACTATTCCTCAAACAGGAATGGTCAAACAGATGATAGCATAGACATGCATGGCTTTGGAAAGACCAGGTCTCACATCCGTAAAAGAGTGTTGAGCGGACAGATACCTTATATGCCTAAATTTTGTCTTCAACAGTATATCTTTCCGTCTCCATAAATTTTTTCTTAAATGAGCAAACACTACAGATACTGAACGTATTCTGCTCTGCAATACTTCGCTGCAACCCAGCCACTTTGTAATACGTCTCCAGAGTACGTTAGAAATTTTGTTTTTCCCTTATCCATCTTCAGACCGATCAGCTCCGCATTGACAGAGACAATGAACAGCATGGCTTGTGCTCGGTCTATATGGCTCTTCAGCAAGACGATAGAGAATGCGAAATCAAGGTCATTGATGGGGAAGTTAAAATTTACTTTAAAACCCGGGGCAGAATGCGTGGCACGCTTCATCACCCACTCAATAATGAAGTTAAAAAGTACGCGGAACAGAACACAGCCCTGTATCACCTTGAAATTGATTTAAAAAAAAAAAAAACGCGTGCATGTGCATGCCAATAGTATATCGGAATGAGGCGAATCAGCTTCTCAGGGACATCGTTTTTCTTTTTTTTTCTTTTTTTATGAAAAACGCTGTTAAACGCTGTTTAATTAAAATTATATTTTTAATGAAAAATATATTTTTCCTTAAAAATATATTTTTTTTAAAAATATATTTTTCCTTAAAAATATATTTTTAATGAAAAATATGTTTTTCCTTAAAAATATATTTTTTATGAAAAATCTATTAACGAAAAAATATATTTTATATCAATATATGATTTTATATATTGATAAAAAATCAATGAAGATGGCTACTGTGATGCTGTTTGGGCGTGTAGTAGTGTTCCTGATCGAGCCTAAACGGTTAAGAAGGACAATGGCGAATATTTTAGCAGCAAATGGTTATAAGCGATATTCCCCAGTAGTTCTTGCATTCAGCGTCGTTCCCTTTTTTTAAAAGGGGGCTGATGATTGAATCTTCCCATTAAGCAATGATTGAAGCTTTAAGCAATGACTGAAGCTTTGATTTTAAATAGCCAGCTGTAACAGCGTTAGCGGTTGGGACCTCAAGCAACTAAAAAGCAATGTTTTTAAATAGCCAGCTTTAACAGCGTTAGTGGTTGAGACCTCAAGAATCTATTGCAGTTGTATAGAATTATTGAAATTTTGATTTACAATTCTTTGTAAGGTGGTCTTATAAGACAGATAACAATATATTGAAAAAAACCTTGCATTATTAGCTTGAGTAAATTACACCAAACATACTTTTAATATCCCCTGAAGAATTTGGAAAAAACCTGTTATTTGATATTTGATTCATATTTTATATTGTCACAGTCACGTCAAAAGGTCGTATCTCAAATTTTCATCCTTCTGTGATTTTTGTCTACTAGGCTGTTCTCAAAGAGAGGATCAGCAGGTTAATGTAGGTAGGGAGGATTTATAAGTTTTTGCTTTTTAACTTTTGCATCTTAAGGAATTTTATTTTTCTTTAAAGGAATTGTTGTCTTATTATCAATGACTTTTACAATCCCTAACCCCCTCCTCCCAAAATATATCTTCTGAAAGAAAAAGCTTACCGAGCAAAAATCCGAATGCAGTTGCTGCCTGAGGACGGCTGAGATCCTTGAATATCCCATGAAAGTTGTCTAACCCGTTGTTGAGACCTTCGTCAACCATCTGAAGAATACTCTCACGGGTTGGCAGATGAAAACGAGTCGTTACACTCACAAAACTAAGGGTCTAAAAAGAAATGGAATTTAGGATCCTAGATATTCAAGCAGAGTAGATGCTGTATTATATGAAACGGTATTAAGGCCACTCGATACCTTAAACATCATTTTGTATGCCTCAGTGTTGGCTGACCATCTAAAAAACAAAGGTCCCATTAGCGAATTTTTCCAGCGCTACAGGGAACTCTCAAAGCTGCCGAATTAGTCAAATGATATTCCCTTAAAATTGGTAGAAACTTATAGGAGATCTCGAATGTGTCAAGAGTTCGAAAAGCTAATAAGAGGCTAGTTTAAACAAAATACACTCTTGTTTATTATTAAGCAAAGTATTGTCTATTTAATGTACCTGAAGCAGAAATAATACGTCCCCTGTGTCACCAAAAACCACAGCTGGTACCACCGCAAGGAATTCCCAAAGCTGCCAAATTTTGCAAATGACATTTCGTTTGAGCTGATTTTTAATGTTTTACTAGCAGATATGCTAGAACTTTATTAAGACCTGTTTTTCCTGAACTTTAAAAAATGAAATTCTGCTCTGTTTAATAATAAAAAAAAAAAAAAAAAAAAAAAAAAAAAAAAAAAAAAAAAAAAAAATCCCACTTGCTGGTGATGTAAACTTCATTAAAATTGAATATCTTTATCTCCGAGTTTAGAGTCTAAATTATAGCATTTTTAGATTCTAGGTTATGACCGACTGTAACGGATATAATTATGATGGACTAATTTACAACCCTGCAAATTATTATACTTGCATTATAATAATTTACATTATTATGCGAATTAATATGTCTTCACAGTGAGCCTACGATATATACAAGGAAACCAATCGCTTTGACTTATGTTTTTTTTTTTACCCTTATTGAACCTTAAGCTAGAATTTGACAATTCAATTTCTTTTTTAATTGCCAATAATGCAAAAAAAGGAAGATTATCTTGAAATTGGGCTAATTATTTGCGGACTAGTGCTGATGTTCAGCTAAGCACGCATGTGAACGGGGCTTTAGACGAAACGGTTTGCGTCAATTAATACTGAATTTATTTATTTTTATTTTAATGCCTGATGTATTTATTATTCGATAGTTACTGTTCCCTTTAAAGTATTTTTTAGGTTCTGCTAATGCTCAATGTCGGGCCAAAAATAGTTCGTCTAGCTATTGGAGAATTTACTTAAAACAAAAATTTGAATCTTATAAAGTTGACTTGTTAGATTTTATCATAATGATAATTTGGTTTTTATGTATTGTATATTTCATATTAATTTTAAGCTGCCTATATTTTTAGCGCTTGTCACATAATTTTAACTTTTAAATTATGTTTTATAGTTTTAACCACTTGTTGCTCTGATGAACAGAAGAAGACAGTAACGGTCTTAACTCTTAGGCAGATGATTTGCCCTCGGTATAAAATAAAAATAAACTTTTAAAAACTTTTATAAAAATCAAATTGGTGTATAAAATCAAGTTATTGTTATCGTTGTGGCTAAAATTTTCAGAAACTGTTTCCTTGGACATTTAGCACAAGCAATACGCAACAAAGGCGTTAATTAGTGGGGGGCACATACCCCCTAGATTTTTCAATATACCTTTTTTGGTATTACCATCGAAAAAATTACCCCCCCCCCCCCACGGTATAAAAAAATTGGCGCGGCTGACTGAACAGGAGCATAGAAGCACCGCCAACAAAAACAACATATCTAATTTGATCTAAAATCAAGGAGGCACACTTGTGCCTCTATAAAGAGGCGACCCACCACAATGTTAAGCGATTTCAGGTCCTAGAGGTCGCAGAGAGACGGCGGTAATCGCATTTTGTAGCCCAAGCTCAAACTAAGAAACTTGCAAAATTTCATCCTCCTCCGACTTTATCTTCATGGGGTAAACTGGGCCGGAAGTTTGGACCCTCTCACCACAGCCCCCTTTAACGTTGTCCGATTGGGCTGAAATTTAGAGGTTAAGCTTTCCTAGGGCCCGGGAGCTTATCCTCGAAATTTCAGCTCAATCCGATCACTCCTTCCCTGTTTTCAAAAAACCAAATATAGCCACTTAAAATTCATCATTTCTTTTTTTTTCTTAGCCACGCCTACAGGCCACAGTTGGCAACGGATCCGGTTGAATGAGGACTCATTCGAAGCAAAATTCGACCTGTTAGGGCCTTTTGATATTTTCAGACCGAAAAAGTTATCCCCCGAATTTACATTTACGAAAAACCTTGTTTTCCTATATTAGCCCATGTTAATTTTTCCCACCACAACCCCCCTTTAACGTTGTCTGATCGGGCTGAAATTTAGAGGATAAGCTTTCCTGGGGCCTGGGAGCTTATCCTCGAAATTTCAGCTCAATCTGATCACTCCTTCCCTGTTTTCCAAAAACCAAATATCAAGTTTTGCTTGCGTCAAAAAGATTCATCACCTTACTAAAAAACAATTTTAATTATGTCTCTTTAGTGTAGCGGTGAGATTCCTGGTTATCAGGCGGAAAACCCGAGTTTGATTCACTGTTAGATCAAATTTTTTATATACTGAATTTAAATTAAAAAAAAAACTCAGTTTCTTTTTAAATTATTTGAAAAAAATTATGTTTTCTAAAGAGTTAAAGAGGCTGAGTTACAAGGTCGACCCTTAAAACACCCTGTCGAGAAAGAAAAGAATAATACACAATCATCTAACAGTTAGTCAAGCAATAATAAGTAATAAACTGTACAAAAACGTGCAGAAATTATTTGAAAAAAACTACGTTTTCTAAAGAGTTAAAGAGGCTGAGTTACAAGGTCGAACCTTAAAACGTACAGGGATTAGGAGGCACAGTTGGGGGGCTACCGCCCCCCAAACCCCCCGCTTTCGCAGCCTTTAAATAAAAAAAAAAGTTTTTTAAACTGAAAGTAAGGAGCGACATTAAATCTTAAAACGAACAGAAATTATTCCGTATATGAAAGAGGCTGTGCCCTCCTCAACGCCTCGCTCTTTACGCTAATATTTTTATTGTTTAAAAAAAGAGTTGTGAGAAAGTCAAACTTTAGCGTAAAGAGCGAGGCGTTGAGGAGGGCACAGCCTCTTTCATATACGGAATAATTTCTGTTCGTTTTAAGATTTAATGTCGCTCCTTACTTTCAGTTTAAAAAACTTTTTTTTTATTTAAAGGCTGCGAAAGCGGGGGGTTTGGGGGGCGGTAGCCCCCAACTGTGCCTCCTAATCCCTGTACGTTTTAAGGTTCGACCTTGTAACTCAGCCTCTTTAACTCTTTAGAAAACGTAGTTTTTTTCAAATAATCAATTGGAATAGGGCGTGATTATTGAGTTTTAGTATAAAGGTTGCTTAAAGACATCTTGTATACAATTCTGTAATAGTGGTTTGACCTAGAGAGGGCTATTGCTTCAATAGCCCTGGGATTTAAGTTAAACACTTATTTATTTTATTTAACAATACGCGTCACAAATAAATATACAAATAATAAAAATAAAGTAAAAAATTAGCGTAAAATAATGACTGCACGTCTACAGTTTGATACTAATACAGTCATTGCTTTACTATGTTTAGACAGTTTTCCCCCCGCCCACCCTTCAAAGAAAATAAAATGAAGTTAAGCAGTTCTTCACCGCACCCACTAACAACTTTTTAACCTAAATGTATGCAAGTATGCATTATGCACGAATTTTCGACTTGCATAGTTGCAAGGACGCAAATGGGCCCGTGGGTCCAACCTCCCCATTGACTATTGAGCAAAAGGTAAACATGTTACATTTTTTTAACCAGAATCACGCAAGGTTTTTTTTTTTTTTTTTTTTATCCTTGATGTCAGAGAAGCAATGTGACCAGTAATCCCTCCTATTTTGACTGTGGTTAATTATTTTTCTTGAATAATTGGAGCGGAAGGAGGGGTGGTTTAAAAAACAGTACATTTTTAGTAAGAATCTCTTAAATTTCCTCATAGAAATAATAACATAAAATAGAAAACTTGAGCATAGGTCCAAGATAACTATGAACAAGAAATCCTCCTTTTTACAATTGATTTGTTTCTTTTCCTTTTTGCAGAGAATATTCACGTAATAACATATTAAATTAAAGTAAGTATTCTCAAAGACTACACTGCCTTCTCCATGACGTACAAATAACAGTTCAATATGGGTAAGAAAAAGTTTTTCCGCTGAAGACGGCCACTGTATACGTTACCGAAATATCCAGAATTTTTGTTGTTGTTTTCACTGTCATCAAATAAAAGGATTTATGCCTATTGAAACGTTATTTGTACGAAATTAAAGTAAAACAAAACCCTGATTTTGAGATTCCTGAGATGTTTGGCTTCCAAGAGCCTTTCTTTTCTTCTTTGTTCCATCATCAAATAAAAGGATTTATCCCGAAAGAGAAAAATGTTTAGCTTCCTTTCTTTTCTTCTATCTTCTCTTCTTTTCTGCTATCTTTTCTTTTTTTTGTTCTATAATCAAACAGTTCGTGGTAACGAACTGTAAGTAAGGAGCGACCCGGCTCAATGGTAACCGAAACTCTAAAAAACGGAATTTTGATACCAATAGATACATCAAAAGAATCAGATTTTAATTCTGATTTCAAATATATAAGTTTCATCAAGTTTAATCTTACCCATCAAAAGTTACGCGCCTGAGAAAATTTGGCTGATTTTCGAGAAAAGGGGGAAAGACCCCCTAAAAGTTATAGAAACTTAATGAAAATCACACCATCATATTCAGTGTATCAGAGAACCCTAATGTAGAGGTTTCAAGCTCCTATCTACAAAAATTTGGAATTTTGCATTTTTTGCCAGAAGAAAGATCATGGGTGCGTGTTTATTTGTTTTTTTTTTCTTTTTCCCAGGGGTGATCGTATTGACCCAGTGGTCCTAGAATATTGTAGGAGGGCTCACTGGAACGGAAATTAAAAGTTCTAGTGCCATTTTTAAGTGACCAAAAAAAATGGAGGGCAACTAGGCCCCCTGCCACGCTCATTTTTTTCCCAAAGTCACCCGATCAAAATTTTGAGATAGCCATTTTGTTCAGCATAGTCAAAATCTAATAAATATGTCTTTTACGATGACTTAATCCCCCACAGTTCCCAGGGGAAGGGCTGCAAGTTATGAACTTTGCCCATTGCTTACATATTGTATTGGTTATTGGGAAGTATACAGACATTTTCAGGAAGAATTTTTTTCTGGTAGGGGGGGGGGGGGGGCGGCTGAAAGAGGGGGTTACTCGGGAGAATCTTTCCGTGGAGGATGTTTCTTTGGGGTAAGGGACATTTCTATGAAGGGGGCGCCGGATTTCCAAGCATTATTTAAAATACGATCAGAAATTAAATTTAAAAAAACAAGTTTTTTCAACTGAAAGTAAGAAGCAACATTAGAACTTAAAATGAACAGAAATTATAACGTATATGGGGGGGGGTTCTCCCCCAAGTCAATACCTCGCTCTTTACGCTATAGTTTTTTTTAGTGCTTTCAAAAGAGCTATCTATTCTAATTAACGGCCTTTGTGATTAAGGGGTCATTTTTAAAGAATTGGAACAAAATTTGAACTTTAGCTTGACTAGGGTATTGACTAGGGGCAAACCCCCTAATATACGTATTAAAAATATATGAATATAGAAGTTCGTTACGTAAGTTAATTCGTAAGTTACGTATATTTATTACTAATAAAAACGTTCGTAAATAAAATTCAACAAGTTTCGAGAAAGCCATTTAACCAAATAAAAGTAAAATTAATATGCAAATTTCGTTTTAATTATTCATGCACGGTGAGCCAAAATCAAAACCTGCATTAATTAAAAAACGTTCACAAATTAAATAAAAAAAACAAGTTTTTTAAACTGAAAGTAAGGAGCGACATTAAAACTTGAAACGAACAGAAATTATTCCGTATATGGAAGGGGCTTTCCCCTCCTCAACGCCTCGCTCTTTACGCTAAAGTTTGACTCTGTCTCAAAACTTTATTTTTTAAAACAATAAAAACTTTAGCGTAAAGAGCGAGGCGTTGAGGAGGGGAAAGCCCCTTCCATATACGGAATAATTTCTGTTCGTTTTAAGTTTTAATGTCGCTCCTTACTTTCAATTTAAAAAACTTGTTTTTTTTATTTAATCAAACAAAAGGATTTACTGCTATTGAACTTTTATTTGTACAAAATTAAAGTAAAAAAAAAACCTGATTTTGAGATTCCTGAGATGTTTGGCTTCCAAGAGGCTTCCTTTTCTTTTTTGTTCCATCGTCAACATCTCTCTGTTCCTTTCGCTTCCTTCTGAAATTGACAAAAATGATTTATAATTCAAGAAAAATAATTATAAGTAATTTATTATTAAGGAAAAAATGATTTATAATCAAGGGAAAGTAAAACAAAATGATAACCAATTGTATTTTCGAAGAAAACAATAGTTCAGAGCGTGGCCAACCCTGTCTTTGCTGGCCACCTTGTCTTTGTCGTGGCCACCTTGTCTTTGCTGGGCATTTTAAGGAGTCACTATGGAGATACTGCAGGAGTTAAAGCTTAAAAAAAACCTTCACCGATAAATTGCACTGGTTAGTTTCATTGGTAATTATAAATTTTATCACTAACCAGCTTTCATAGAAACTAGAAGGGTGCCAGGATTTTCAATCTGTATAAATGTAGGACCCGAATAGGCCTAGGACTCCAGTAACATCCCCACCTGCTTCTTAGCTGAAAGATAAATATGTTACAGCTTTTTAAAAAAAGAATCATGAAAGGATTTTTTATCTGTGACATTAGAGCAGCAAAGCGGAAGTGACCTCTTTGGAAAAATGGGAGGTTTGCCTTTAAGGAATTCATGGGTGTCATCTTAAAGTTTGATCTTTTTTGTTTTTGTTTTATTATTATTATTCTTTAAAGATAAGTTCTTCTAATTTCCTATATGACTTGTCAAAAGTGACTGAAAGAGTCTGGAAGTTACATTTTTAATCCCTTATATATTCAGATATTGCATCATATACAGTATTAGATCTAAATTTTGAAATATAAAAATTGCTTATAAACGTATTAGTTAACAATTGACTACAGACAGGATGTGTTTTCAGGAGCTGCAAGCTCTTCTTCTTCTATGGCACCAACAAAAGTTTCCTGAAATTTATTTCCAGGTTTTAGGAGCAGAAGAAACTGGCAATGGATCCTATACTATTATATACTATGATCTTACACTATAATTGATTACAGACTACGGACAGGATGTGTTTTCACGAGCTGTTTGCCCTCTTTTTTCCATGGCACCAACAAAGGTTATCATCTGTCAAAATTTTGAAAAATTACAAGCAGAAGAAGCTCTTGGATTTTTCCAATAGAACCAACAAAGGTTTCCCAAAGTTTATTTCCAGGTTTAAGAAGAGAAGAGACAACCAAGGGATCCTGTATTTATGATATACCATCATCCTTCACTGTAGTTTACAATAGACTATAGACAAAATGTGTTTTCGCGAGCTGAACCAACAAAGGTTTCCCAAAGTTTATTTTCAGGTTTCAGAAGCCGAAGATCACAAGGGATCCTATACTTTGACACTATAATCCTATAGCATAATTCACAATTTAAGAAAATCAGCTACTGAATTGGATCAAAGTCTAGCAAATACGGCACATGTTTTCTCAAATTTCTTTTGTTTTTTCTCCAAAATTGAAATGCGAAACAGATGTTTGCAAAATGGGAAAACAAACAACCAATTTGTTTCCATTCAGAAAAATTTACATTCACCAGTGAATGTCAAAAAAAACATAGTCGCTTGGCGTATATCCGTAATGTTGGTTGAATATCTGTATTTCTGACTTACATCGGAGAATGTCGACACTGATGAATGTTGATTGAATGGTGAATGTTGAGTATTTCTGAAATTTATATTTTCTTCTTCGTAATTCAGTTGCGATAGATTTTTCGCCGCTCGTTCTGGGAGGAATGACTAAGAGCGCAAAACACACAGTACATTTTTAATGAGAAAAAAAATAATAGTAATAAAAAATTTCACATACCGCAACTTTCTGATATGACTTGATTACTGAATTCACTACCATCATCTGATTGCAATATTATAACGTCAAGACGTTTAAAAAACCTGATTGCAATATTTATAGCGTCGAAACATTTTTATTTGTCTGGATCCAAAGGTATGTTGCAATTGATTTTATTAGAAGCCACATTAGAAAGTATTTTAGAGTACTTTTCTTGAGATAAATAAAAACAATTGTCTTCTCGTTTACCCGCAATTAATGCATCTAACTTTTCAAAAAAGGTCACGATTCACTGCAGTATCCATTCTGTATAAATCAGGGTATCGGCCATCGGGAAAATTTAAACAAACGTTGCTGTCACCATCAAACTTTGCATAAGACAAGGGTTTTAAGAAGTGGGTTTTTTTCCTCTCTTCCAGACATTCTTAGGATTGAGTTTTAAGGATTGGAGCTTTATCCTCTTTTTTGGATATTCACCAGAGCATACCTGTGATTGTCGACATACACCAATGAGGGTCCGAATACACAAGAATGTAATGAGATATCTGATCTTTCACTGACGTATTTGGTGTTTGTTGAGATTCACCGGTGAAAATATTTCAGCTTTTTTTTTCAGTGATCTTTCACACTGGATAATAGTACATAGGTATTTTCCAGTAAGATGTTAGTAATGAGCAATCCTTTTTACCCGAACTAATACACCGTAGTGAAAGAATGAGTTACGTAAGAGACATGAAAGCAAAAACAGTGACAGGGCCAACCTGTATCCTGAAGTCTGCAGGCTGATTAGAACCAAAAACAAGAAATTGAGTTTTGGAGAAGCACCTGATATCAAATATCAAGTTAAAAAGCCGAAAGTTGGTTAGTTGAGACTCATCAGTTGATAGGAAAAAAACTTCTTCATGTAATTACGAGTCCTTTTCACTGCAATAGAGCAAGAAATGTGCTTTAGAACTATCAAATTTTAGTAAGGGCTCATTTTTACAATTGGGAACCCTTTTAAATACGATACAAACGTGCCATTTTCCGTTTAGTAACGGAATAACATTCTTCTAAGGGGAATATTCAAGAGAATCTTTTACCTTAAAGCTGGTTTTACGAGAACCACGCATACCTTTGTGGCTCCAAGCCCTTATCCCCCCCCCCTCAGAGAACCCTGTCCTTTCCTCAGCGCAAAACGCTTCATTCTTAATTTTTATTTTGTTTGTAATGAAACAGTTCCAAGTAAGGAGCTGTAAGTAATGATCAACCTGCACCAATAGTAAACTAAACTCTATAGTAACCAAAATCTCAGTTTTTACTAAAAGTGAAATATTTGACCCTCAACCCCAAACACATATGCACTACATAAAAAAGGTATAAACCATAAGCTTAATATAAGTTCCAGAAGTTCCAGGATGGTCGGGAAACCCAGCTTTGGTTAATGCGTGTCAAAAGGTAAAATGTGCTATAGAGTGTGGATTGATTCGGGCCGTCCTAAACAAGGCGTCGTAAACAGTGTTCGATTGTATACAAAGCGACAGTTCTCCAAATGTCTGGCCTTGCATCGCTCTCGTGTGATTGATGAAAACAGTGAGTCGCTACGAGTCGATCCAAATAAAATTTGGAAATTAATCAAGAAGAATCGATCTGCAAAAGCGCCCAGTAACGAATCCACCCCTAGTGAAAGTGAAGGGAATAGTTATTTCACGAGCGAGTTTGCTTCACCTGATCCTGAATTGGAGTGCAAATTTGAGAGAGATCTTGATCTGTGTTTAGAATCTTTGGAACCGGGTCTTAGCCACGTAGTCAGTGTGTCGGATGTTCGTTCGGCTATCCTTAAACTAAAAAAGAAGTACTCTAAAGGAGTAGATAATATTTGTGGTATGCATCTGATTCTCGGTAGTTAACTCTTAACAGTACATCTAGCACTTATGTTCCAAATTATTTTTAGCTGCGGTCTAGTGCCAGATATTTTTTGTACCGGTGTAATTACCCCTGTCATCGGGAAAGGTAAAGAACCATCTGAATGTTGTTCTTACTGCCCGATAACCGTTGCTCCCGTTTTTTGTAAATTGATGGAGTTATTAGTTATTGAGGAGATAAAGTTTGTTTGTTGTACGCCAGATTCGCAGTTCGGTTTCAAGAGAAATATTAGCCGCGAGCACGTGAATAGCCTAATGTCTAATGTTTTGTTGGACGCAGATGCTAAAGAAGAAACCGTGGTACTTGCAGGCCACGACGTCCGAAGGGTTTTGATTCGGGTATCCATGCTCAACTGCTTGTCTCTGCGTTTAAGAGAGGTCTTGACAGATCTATAATTGCTACTTATAGGAACATGTATTTTAAGTTGAACGTTAGAGTAAGGGTAGTAAAATACCAGAGCCCGATAGTTTCCGATTTCCTCATACCAGTACGGAAAGGCATTCGCCAAGGGGCTTTATCATCACCGCCTCTTTATAATAACAGTATCATCGAGGCCCAGAAGCCGGTGAAAACGTGCTTTATTTTTCGTGGAATTCATTTGTCTCTTGTTTATTAGGCCGATGACATTTTAAATCTGAGTAGATCCGTCTATGGCATAGAGAATAATTTCAGGGTTTTGTCTAACGAATATGCTAAAATAGGCCTAGAATTCAACTCCAGCAAAATCGAGGTGGTCGTCTTTAATTGTCGTAAGAAAGAGTTGGCGCCTGTCATATTTGCACTAGGTAGTAATACAGTTACTGCAGCAGCGTCAATGAATTACCCTGGCTTGCCAATTGGGTCTAATCTTAAAGCTACCCGGTCCTGTCTAATAAATGATCTCAAACAGAAAGTCCGAAAAGCGTATGGGATGATTTTGTCATGCAAACGCCTATATAACCGCCGCATTCTAGCACGGATCTTAAATTCCTTTGCCAGCCCTCATATCTTAGCTTTGTCACCTTTCTGGTCTTTGTTTAGTTGTGATGGTTAAAAAAATGTATGAAGCTATACTCAACAATGTGTAATGGTTGTCTTTTTATGTAAATAGTTTCACCATTTTTTTTTTTTTTTTATTTTTTTTTTTTTTTTATTTTATTTTTTTTTTTTTTTTTTATTTATTTTTTTTTTTATTGAAGTATTAATTTAAGTTGTTCGTTTGTTCGATGTGTTTTGTTGTTTTCTTTTCATTTTCTCTCTACTCCATTTTTACTTTTTTGTATTCTTAAAGATGGTAATAAAAATCATTCATTCATTTAAAATGTACCTCCTAAACCTTCAAACGCATACTTTCTAGAATTTTTGGCTGTTTTCATGCAATTCAATAAATCTAAAAAGAGATTTGATTAAGAAAAGAGAAAGAGAGATGTTTTCTGTTTTTCAAAACTTAGTTTTTAGTCCTTTTACAACTAGTTCGTTCTTTCGTGTTTATTATTCATATATTTTGTAGTTTTTGTTCATTTTATGACTTTAAACTTTCAAAAATTAGCTGGTAAATTGAAAGAATAATTTTTCTTTAACTTTTATTATGAAACAGCTAAGATCACTTTTTTTTTGCATCTAGCTGAATCATAAAAAGCGACTTAGAACTTCAAATCAAATTTTGCAGAACGCTTCTCCAGCTTTTAGATTTTTTTTTTTTTACAAATACCACGGACAGTCGCAGGGACAACCTGGATTTCTTTTTTTTATAATAAAGAATCAAAACAAGGCTATTTTTAAAATCAAGGAAGGGGGGCTTTTACGGCCAGCCAAGATTTGTTCAATCTTTTTTTTAATGGATTTTCAAAAAACCCTTATTTTCAAATTTTATGCAATGTGTCTTTTTGTTATTATTTTTTCGATTCAACTCGGAGCCCCTCATCTCTAAAACTCCCGAAGTTTTTTTTATTTTCTAGGCACTTATTATTTAAATCCTCAATTCCTTAGTTTAACATTGACGCGCTCTACACCAATAATAAATCCCGCACACGCGCCTGCCATGGATACCCTTGGAGCAGGGGGAGGGGGTGCCTTCAAATTCCAATTTTTAAACTTCTGGATCCTTATTATTTAAATCCTCAAATAGATACCTTTTATTACTATTGATCTCCTCTCCTCTGACATATTGATAGTGAACCACACAGAAATATAAATATTTAACATATACCAACATTAGAACCAAGTGGTAGGAAGGAATACCTATTGCCGGCAACATCTTTGTTCTCTTTATCTTCATCTTCTACTTCTATAGGGATGGGAGCTATAATATGTTCAATAGGGGCAATGACTTGGGTCTCATCTGCGGGTAAAATCCTCGTCGGTTCATTTAACGTTTCCATAAGAGAGCCATCCATCCGAGGATCGACTGCCTGGAGAGGAACTAAATCACGTCCTTCCAGTGGTGTGTTTTTACAAACAGGCTGATCAGTAACTATAATAGAAATTATTTTAAATTAAGATAAGAAGAATTGCTTATTTACAAGAGCTATGACAAGCGAAGACTGCCGAACTTATGTTTCATGACAAAATTAGAAATCAATTAACAACGCTGTTGTAAATCATAATACGGCTATAAAATAACACCTTCCCGCCTTTTTTTAAATGAATTTAAATTAGAAAGAATCTGACAAGGAAAGTTAAAACACATAAATTTAATCTGAAAAGGAATAAAAACTAAAGTAACATGACATAGGGTCACGAATCTGTGTTCGGAAAAAAATAGAAGGAAAAATAAATGTATTTTACAAAAGAAAAGAAAACTTTTTGTATTCATAATCATGTAAACTTTTACATTTTTTTTTTTTAATGCTAGCACGGAAAAGAACAGATAATCATACAGAAACTAGCCAAAGATCGAGCAGGACGACCAACATAACATAAAAATAATTAAAAACAAAAAATAAATTAAAAAAAGAAACAATAAACTTAGCGTGTACTGTTCAGCGAGGACCGAAGAAAAAAACAGTTTAATCCCTTTACCCTAAATGTTAAGTCCTCTTACTCTTCCAAAATATGAAAGATCTAGTTAGACACAAAATTCGTTTCCTTTTAATGAAGCCTATTGAGCCCTGCAATGTCTATAAGGCAAAATCACTTGTTTCTAGGTTCAGAACCGAAAGAGAAACATGTACTCTACTATGAACATGGGAAAACCAATGGACTGACCTCATCGAAAATATTTCAAGAATATTGTGAGAAACTGTTACCTGTTCTATAGCATCACAGCTCTACTGTTCTATGGCATAGTTTTTAGATTAGCTGGCAGCCAGTTCAAAAAACTACCAATTATATAAAGTATATTTATATACAGATAAATGGCTTCCCGCTGATGAATGTGGTACTGAACATGAAACTTTAGGAGCATACTGAACATTATATTTTTCAATATTCTTATATATATTTTTTTTCAATATTTGTATATTTTCAATATTTTTCTTAATATTGAATTTGACTCATGTAATGTTATTATCGATGAAACGTCAGACCACTTTATGCTTCTAATGGAGATTCATACGTGTCGGCAACTCGGGTCAAGACAACTAGAAGACTAGACACTGCATCTGTTCAGCGATTGAATGAACTGCTGCTTAAAATCGACCCCTCACCATGCTTAGACTGTGAGGATACAAATCCAGCTTCACATTATTTTGTTCAAGAATTCATCAAAGCACTCAGTCTGGCTTGTCCCATGTCTTCAACCCGTCTAAGACGTTACAATTGACCCAAAAAGCCCCTGGCCTACAAGAGGACTACGAAGGTCAATCCAATTAAAGAACAGACTGTATAAAAAGTATTTGTCTAATCCAGATGAGATAAATCAAGCTTCTTTTAAAGCATACAAGAATTGCTTAACCAAAGCTCTAAGGTCTGCTAAACAGCAGTATTATTTAAAGACATTCAATAATGCGCATGGATCTTCTAAGAAGGTGTGGTCATTAATAAAGAATTGTATCGGCAAAAAAAGATGAATTCTCTTCTAGACGAGATGACAACCCCGGATGGTAATACAGCTGTTAAAGGAAAAATTAACGTTGGTAACATGCTCAACACTCACTTCGCCAAAATAGGTGAAAAGACGTCAGAAGAGGCACCACAAAATTTAGCACCAAATTCTGTTGACTTCAAAACTTTTAACCCCCCCCCCCCCACTCACCGATCCACACTCCTCTCCCTAGTTTCATCTGCTGAATTGATGATAGTACCTCATAAACTCAAAAATGGGAAATAAGAAGGAACTGACAGATCTTCTAAAAATTTACTTAAATCGATTATGCCTAGTATAGTTAATTTTCTTGTGCATATAATTAATCTTTGTTTCAAAAATGGTGTTTTTCCTTCAAGCAGGAAGTCTACCCATGTCCTTGCACTGCATAAAAGGGTGATGTGAGTGACCCGTCTAACTATAGGCCTATATATACCCTATCTGCTTATGGAAAGATTATCACATCGTTGTTTGTATGTAAGAATTGCTAATTTCCTTGAAGAGAGTAGTTTTTTTAAGTAAGCCCCAATTCGGGTTTCGCAAAGGCCATTCCACAGAACAGGCTATTTTGGCAGTAATCCAGTTTATACATGATGTCTTGGATAAGGATGAAATTCCAGCTATTATATTTGTGAATATACGGAAAGCGTTTAATACTATAAGTCATATAATTTTAAATAAGAAATTGTCAAATTGTGGCATACGAGGTCAGGCTAATGTGTTAATAATGTCATATTCAAAAGATAGAGTTCAGTGTATTGACGGGGGTGATGTTAAATGATTGTCTTCAAATCAGTCAAATAATTTTGGGATACCTCAAGGGTCAATTCTAGGCCCTCTGTTGTTTCTAATTAATGTTAATGATTTTAGTAATTCAATTGCAGGCCTGAGGCTGACCGCGCTATTCGCTGATTACACAGCCTGTACTGTTTCTGGAGTTGATGAGGATAGTGTAAAACATAATTTAACTCATGCATTTGATAGACTAGTAGTATGGTTTACGGCAAATAGGTAAGCTTTGAATACTTCAAAAACTAAATTTATAGTATATTCACCTACATCACGAGCCCTTCCATGTCTTAAGCTGATTGACTCTTCTGTGTCAAGTACAGAGATATCATGTGTGGATATTTTTGTTACCTAGGTATACTGGTTGACTCAAATTTAATTTGGAAGTCACATATTAATAGTTTAAGATTGAAGCTTGGAAGGAATATAGGCATTATGCACCGTATGAAATCTGTTTTGCCTCTGGAAGCTATGCGTTGTATTTATTTTGCACTTGTTCATTCTTACCTAAATTACTGCCCACCTATTTAATTGAATATTTTCAGATCCCATTTTATTCCACTCCAAAAACAACAAAACAAGGCGCTTCGTATTTTAAAAAGCTTTCTTCCTTCCCCCGCGTCTCTTCCAAACAAGTCCTCTACAAAGAGTTTACATTCTTTTTTGAATATTCTTCCTGTTGAACTGGCAGTTACTTTTCATTCGTTATTACTTGAAGTTAAGCACAATCTTCTGACACTGCCTAGCTATTTCTTTTCTTTTGATCTGTTCCCAATTGCTGTGTCATCTTTGTACCTAACTCGCAATACATGTAAACTACACAGACCATTGATAATCTCAGAGAGGTCCTGTTTTTCTCCAAGAAATAGTGTAGTTGCTGCATGGAACCAATACGAGTCTGCTTTCCATTTTGATTTGTCGTTAGGAATTTCGCAAAATAAGTTGAACTCCTTCCTTTTGGATGGTTATTTATTTTTATATTTATTATTATTATTAATTTGATGTTTGTTTTGTTTTTGGGTCTTTTTCTCGGGTCTTCATTTTCCTCTTGTTGTCCCATTGCTGGTTGGAATTTTTTTTTTTTTACCGTCGGGTGGGATATCTGCTGTGGTATGGTGAGTATCCATAGGTTTCGTTATTTATTATTTTAGATGTTTTATCGGTACAAGCTAGCCTCTCTGCCAGATATGGTATACTAAGTATTTTATGTATATATGATTGGAAAATAAATTAGCCAGAACCTAATATACAAATAGGCGGTTAATCTCCAATTCATCTTCATTTTATGGTAAGCAATCCATAGCTACTCTCAGAAATCTTCCCAGCTACGCGATAGTGTCCTAACATATATCGTCATCTACAATTCACAGGCACTCATGATTCAGACTCAAAAGATAAAATCTCTCAAAATTTTCAATGTTCTGCAATCGCACATCAAAAGGAACACACTTTCGTCAATAAATCCACAAATTGAGCATAGATATGGAACGTCGTTTCTTCTAGCCTTAGCAATATACTCTCTTCCAGGCTTCAAATCAAGGTTGTCTCCTATTGGCGCAAGGAATATTAGTCTTGTTTCCAATACTAAGTCACTGCGATCAGCTTTCTCATGCAAACGATTGAAGTTAAAAATGACCTTTCATGCTCTTTTTTCATTTAAAGCTGAGTACGAAAAAAAAAAAAAAAAAAAAAAAAAAAAAAAAAAAAAAAAAAAAAAAAAAAAAAAAAAAAAAAAAAAAAAAAAAAAAAAAAAAAGCCTATAGTCAATTTTACTCTACCTTGGAATCTTTCATCTAATATATTGGTTTTCTCGTTGGCTTCTCGGATGACTTCTGGCTCTGAGAGGGTGATCGTAGGTAAAGTTTGTTCAGTAGTTTGATTAGGAAGAGTCGTTGACTGTTGAAACTTACTCTCTAAATTGGTCATCTAAAGTAACAGATACTATGTTATAAACATAACCGTAAACAGTAGGGGATACCAGTATTCCCTCTAAGGTCAACTTTACAGACCCCACCCTCATCCATTGGAAATATCGTGACTCGAAAGATGCTAGGAACGTTGGGAAAGGTATCTTCCAAAGCGGAAAATTAGGAAGATACTAGAGAAAAGTCATCTTGCAATTGCATAAGATAGGGTACTGAAACGCTTATAGATATATTAGATCCTGGAAAAAAGCATAGTAGTTTATTTTGAATAATTTCTTCAAGTTCACAAATTTAATAGTTTGCAAACTCTCAAGCCGTTACCATTCAGTAATTTATTAGGTAAAACGGAGGATGAATAATCATTATTACAATTACTACTACTAAAAACTCAATTCAGCGCCAAGCCACCTAAGGACAACACAGCTATGGAAGCTCCTCCTCCATACCGGTCTGCTCAAAGCCTCTTTACCCCCTCCAAAAAAGTTTCAACTCCTTTTAAATCCTCCTTGTGATGCCTTCCAGCCCCATTTAATAATGGCCTGTTTTTGTTTGGCCCTAGATGGTCGAAATGAACGGCCATCCTAAATGGATGGCCGAAAAGAACGATTTTTGGCGGTTTGTCATCGTTCATATGCAAAACATGTCCTAATAATCTCAAACATTCTCTCATAACGGCCTTATAAAGTGCAATAAAATCACATTTTTCTTAGACCTTGTTGTTTGTCAGGTGGTTGTCAGCCACCTGACCTTGTTGTTTGAAATAGGGTCAGTAAAATGGGTACCCAAAACTACCCACAGAGAACATATCTAACAAATCTTCCTCCGTCTTGCGAAACCCACACGTTTTAGAACCATACTTGACAACAGTCGTCACTGTAGCCTCCAATCTTCTAATTTCAGTTCGCAGACTCAATCTTCCTATTCTTCCAAACTTTCTTTAACTGTTAAAAAATACTTTTTGGGCCTTGTCTATTCTACCTTTAACATCTTGGACACTAAACTCATCTATATAATCTAAGTCCATCAGAGTTTTACCTTCCCATTTAATTCAATGCTCTCCCGTAGCATTTGCAGAGTTCCTTAAGACAAATTCCGTCAAAAGGTTCCATATAAATGGGGATAGAACACAACCCTTCTTATCTCCGTTTTAATAGCGAACTTATCACTTATCAATTTAATATATTTATTTAATATACCATGGACCTCCACGTAAGCTCTACTATCTGCTGAATCAAACGTTTGTTCACAATTAATGAAAATGAGGACTAAAGGGGTATAATGACTAATGCACTTCTTAACTATTATTATTATCTAATTAATATTATCTAATAATTAATCATAATAATCATAATAAATCTAATAATAAATAAATTCAGTTGCCCCCAATCACATTTACTACAAGTATACATTTCTTTTGTGCGTCCCATATTAGAGTATGCTTGTCCTGTGTGGCACCCTGGCCTCTCAAATGCAGCAACACAAAAAAATTGAAAATGTCCAAAAGAGAGCTCTAAGAATTATTTTTAAAGAGGGCATGATATCATATTTGCATTTGTTAAATATTTCAAACCTAGAGACCCTCGAGAGACGAAGAAATAATTTGTGCCTCCGTTTTGGTAAGTTGGCACTTCTGAACCCCCCGTACTGCGAACCTTTTCCCTGATTACCATGTACCTGATAGAAATCGTCCTCCACGAACTGTGTCCCAGCCTATCCCCACCTTATCTCCCATTCTTTGTACTACCTTGCGGTATAAGAAATCTTTTATCCCTTTTTTTACTGATATAATAAATAGTGGTTAATTTGTGCATAAATTTTGTCTTTTCTCTTATATAATAAAAGAAACAGCTCGTTTTTCTTTATACTCTTTTTTTTGTTCCTTATCCCCTTTTTATGTTGTTTATTAAACATTTG
The DNA here is from genome assembly GCA_027921565.1 of Artemia sinica. NCBI lineage: Eukaryota > Metazoa > Arthropoda > Branchiopoda > Anostraca > Artemiidae > Artemia > Artemia sinica. Next base: position 2,243,134 of record JAPEVW010000027.1, read on the forward strand.
TTAATGTGTATATTATTTATTTTTTCAGTTTTATCAGTTTTTATCTTTTTAACTAGTTGCCATTTTGCAGTTTTTAATATAAGTGACAAAGGAATCATATAGCATTCCGATATTTAATTATTTATTTATTTTTAGTTTTTGCATTGGTTGCCAATTTTTTAGTTGTTGTGCTTTTGTTATGATTTTCTTGCTTGTTTGTTTTTTTATGGACTTCGAAATTCGAATTCGGCCCTTCAGGGCTTGTGATAGTAATTTCTTGAAATAAATATCTATCCATCTAAGCATTAGAGCAAATAGTCGGCCAACAAAACCTCTACCCTTCCTAAAACCACACTGATTTTGTCTTAAAAGTTTATCTACAGCATCTCTGCGTCTAAAAAGTATCATTACAGTTAATAATTTGTTTCCTACAGAAACAAATACAGAAACAGAAACAAACAGAAAACACAGAAGCTAATTCCTCTATAATTGCCACTCAGGCTTATCCCTTTCCTATAAAGGGGTTTAACTAAAGTTTTTCTAAAATCGTTAGGTACTTCCGCTTCTTCAGAAATCATATTCACAACTTATCTTCAGTAATTATGTCTAACTTCACAACCACCCTATTTAAAAAAAAAACTCATTTACCACACTATCAATATCTGAGGCCTTATTAATTTTTAATACTTTTAAAACTGTCTGTAGCTCTTATCTACAAAATGAATCTTCCTTAACTTCCAAACTGTAAGAAATCTTTTTATTCTTTTCTATATCACTAACTGTAACTTTATCCCAGTTTAACACATTCTCAAAATATTCAACCCATTTCTCTTTAACAGTTTTCTTATCACTAATTAAGGCCCCGCACCGAAGTCATAACTTCTCAGAAGGTAGTTACCCTTCCCAAATTTCAACTTCAGATTAACTCTAGACATTACTAAAAGATGATCTTTTCAGTTTTAACATTAATAACAGAACTTTTTTATGCCCTAGTATCTAGTATCGATCCTGTCAGTCTTCAATTTACAATAACCTAATCAATAAAATTGGCCATCTTACCATCACGTGAGTACTATATTAACTGATTGGCCATTTTATGACCGAATACTTTATTGGTTATAGCTAGATTGTAATAACTACGAAATTGCAGCAGTTTGTAGTCATTACTGTTTTCTGTTCCAACACCAAATTTAACTAGGCTAGGATATCATCTTACCATACTCCTACCAACCTGGGTATTAAAATCCCCTAATAAAAATACAATATTTCTACCTGGGAACCTGTCTATTTTTTCCCAGAACTGTAACGAAAATTCAACTGAATCAATACCATCTGTCAGTTGGTCCAACAGGGGTATATACAACTATGACTCATACCCTGCATTTCTTAATCGTAAAATGAGTAACTAGAATAATATTATTAACACCTTCCCAACCTAACCAAGACTTGGAGGCTTCCTTATTCATCATCAGCCCTACTTCCTGCCTATACATCACATCCTTCCCGCCTGAGTATGACAAAAGCAACAAGCTCTTCAGGTAAACCAAGCATGTGCTACAAAATTAACTTGGAATGTTAAAATCTAGAACTAAGACGTGATTACAACTTTCTATGACTATAATGAAAGAAAGGTTGTTACGCCTAAAACACGTTTGGCGGATGACAGATTGTAAAAGATTGTTCTCTTCGGTCATCCCTCTCGGGCCGAACGAAAATCAGTTCGTCCCCGAATGGGCTGGGAGGAGGTCATAAGAAAGAATTTAAAAGAAAATGAAACTTCACAGAGGGGGTAAAGAGTGATGCTTTGAATAGAGTGGAATGGAGGAGGAGTCTGCGGAGCGGTGTTAGCCTCAGGCGGTTTGTTGCCAAAGTGGATTATTAGTAGCAACATTAGCAATAGTGTTTATGATTCTTACCACGTTTTATCTTATACCTCTTAATCCGACCAGCCCGTGAGCTGTGGATTGGATACTATTGCCCTATTTGGTGAAAATTACGTAGTATAACTTAAGGTTCAAATTTCTTTTTGAGTACAGTTTAGTCCTTTTTTCGAAAATTTGACCTAAAGTTACTATGACAACTTCACAAAAAAACTTGCCTTCAAACGAGTAACAAATTCAAAACATTTTGTTTTTGTTTCGGGGACCAAGCAAAAGAAAAATGCATAGATGTCATTTATGTTTCATTATTTACGTCGTCCCTATGCACCTCTATTTTGCTGAATCAAATTTTTGGTTCCACATCATTTATACGCATCACTATAAATGTAATTTTCCCAAAGAAAAATGTACACATATATGTACTATTTAACCTAGTAAAATGTGCATAGAATTACCTGACTGTTTAAGAAGTGGCGAGAAATCCGAGAAAATTTAGAATTTCAGGGGAGGGAGAAGGTTTCGAGCCCCTCCCCACGTTTATTAAGGTTAACTATTAGCATCCTTCAACACGAGGTAAAATCCTGGAAAATTCAGAATTTAAGTGGAGGGGGGAGCCTAGACCCCCCCCCCCCCTCACACTTATTAAGGTTAACTATTAGCATCCGTTCAACGCGAGGTAGGAGACAAAATACTGCCCAACACGTTCTTAGGACACTAATTTCGAAATCATACACAAAACATATTTTGAAATTTTCGCGTTAAAGATTTGAATACTATCTTTTTTACTGATGCTATCAGCAATAATAAATTAATTCATTTTTGATTAATATAATTTTAATGATTTATTGCGGTTTTAACAATTATTTAATTGTAGTCAATTGACAGCAAGAAAGCAACTGGTCTCAGCAAACTACAGGAATAGAATGTCATTCTGACAGCATCAACAAACTCAGCAGTTAAATACCGCTTTTTTTTACTGACCGTTTACTGACCGTAATTGACTGTTAAATACCATTATTAACATGCTCCTCTGTTATTTAGTTACAATTATTTTATGTTATTATAATTATTACAAACAATTGTTTAATTACAGTCACCTGACATCAAGAAAGCAACTGGTGCCACAAAATTACAGCAATAGAATGTTGTTCTGACAGGAACAAGAAACTCAGCAACTAAATACAGTTATTTCATTGACCTTTATTCCTTTATTGACCGTTATTGACTGTTAAATACCGCTATTAACCTGCTCCTCTAGTTCTTGTTACATGCTACCACAATGGCCAACCTTTCTGCAGTCACATTTCGACGGCGTAGGAAAAACGGTCAAGTTTTTTATTATATATATTACTATGAATGTCCAAAATTGGTGAATATCCGAAATAAAATCTCTTCTCCTTGGATTTAGTCCAGTCAACTTTTTCAGTTTAGTGCAAGGTTTGATGATGACAGGCTAGGTTAGATTACGTTTGGTTATGTTAGGTTAAGTTTTTACCCCATTTCTGATATTTATAACCAAATTGAGGCTAACTTAAACTAACCCAACCTACCCTAATCGAACCTAAACTAACATGACCAAACTTTAAATTTCACTATCATAGTTTGCATAAGACTAAAAAAGCTGACTCGCAAAGCTAATTGTATCCAAGCAGAGAAAAAGGAATTTCGGACATTCACCGGTGAATGTCAACATTAATCAGATTTTGAACATTAACGGTAACATATATATACAATAAAATTGCATGCAAATTTTGATATACTGCTACAAATGATGACCAAACCACGCTTTTAACTAAAAGGGCCACTTGCCAGTGTTTTTATCGTAATCTTTGTACAGAAAAAAGAAACTTCATAACGAACTAGAAACTGGATAGGGAAATTGATAATCCTATGGCACCGAACGATATTGAATAATGCAGTAGTTAAATCTGGATTTGAGATTACAAAATATGCATCAGGGATTTACCTAAACAATGATTCAGTGTTTACAGCAACGTATACAGAGGCTTAACCCCCCCCCCCAAAAAAAAAAGAAGGAGAAAAATTTGGACTTCTGACCTAGACACTAGGGTTGACATCCCCTGACATTTATTCCCGAGAATCTTCGTTCAAGAATATTAAAAGAAGAGTAGTTCTTTCAAGAAAAGTAGACAGAATTTTTATTAGTAGGGGAAGATACAGACTATAGAAAAATTCTTTTAAACCACATTCCGAAGAATTTTAAAACACATCAGCTGCCCTTTGCCAAAATTTAGTACCCATACAGAAAACTGATTTTAAGCTAAGGATGGACCTCCCCTAGTATCGACAAGATGAGTTGAAGGGCCAAGTCAGAATTTTCTCTACCTGGGATTCTTTTTGAAAAACGACCAATTATATACAGGGTTAAAAAAGCTTCACTGGTTTTCTACACCCAAAACATCTACATTCTACAAAAAACTGAGTGGCTAAGACAGGAATGAAACAGACTTCAAAAAACTAATTGACAAAATTTTGTACCATCTTTTTCTCCCATTCCAAAAATAAAACAAAAAAAGGACTTGCAATTTTATTGAAAACCTGAAAAATACAGATGCCAGGGTTTGGCGAAGGATAGCTGCCATGCAATCCTGATTAAAAACCAGAAGTTCTTCCCTCTCAAGGAGCCTTTAAAAATACGAAAGAGAAACCGAGGAAGCACCTCATTATTTAATCTGCGAAGCTGATTATGCAACTTTTTTTTCTTCTCAAGGAGCATTCAAAAATGATTAAAAAAAAAAAAAAAAAAAAAAAAAAAAAAAAAAAAAAAAAAAAAAAAAAAAAATCTCATTATCTCCTTTGTCAAGCTAATTCCGCAAAGTTTCCCCGCTCAAAGAGCATTTAAAAATGAAAAAAAAAAGAACGAACCTCGTTATCTACTCTGCCAAGCTGATTACGCAACGTCTCGGTAGGCGGGTGTAAAGTAGGTGGCAAGTGTCGAGGTACTTCAAATCCATCAAAATCTTCGTGAAGGGGTGGAACATGAGACATGAATCGATTGTTGAACATACGGCGAAGAGAGATACCGACGGCACGTCCAGGTGCAGGTTTTTTCATTAAATCTCGTGACTCAAGCAGGATATGGTTGACAGGCAAAGATAAACCCTGAAATTTCAATAAATAACTAGTTACATGTGTAAAACAAGATATTTACACAAGGTAAGTCATTGATATAAATATATATATATATATATATATATATTATATATATATATAAATATATATATATATATATATATATATATATATATATATATATATATATATATATATATATATATATATATAATATATATATATATATATATATATATATATATATATATATATATATATATATATATATATATATATATATATATATATATATATAATATATATATATATATATATATATATATATATATATATATATATATATATATATATATATAATATATATATATATATATATATATATATATATATATATATATATATATATATATATATATATATATATATATATATATATATATATATATATATATATATATATATATATATATATATTATATATATATATATATATATATATATATATATATATATATATATATATATATATATATATATATATATATATATATATATATATATATATTATATATATATATATATATATATATATATATATATATATATATATATATATATATATATATATATATATATATATATATATATATATATATATAATATATATATATATATATATATATATATATATATATATATATATATATAAGAAAAAAGGAGACAATAACAAAAAACAAGAGAATATATACATCAGATATTATATATACACAAGCCATTACGATAAGCCCTGAAATTATAATACATAAATAACAGTTCGAAAAGGGATAAATCCTTTTATATAGTTGATAGGGAAATTACCTACATTATAATACATAATTAATTACATGTTTAAAATCAGAAATTTAGCAAAGGTAAAGTGATTGCCCATTTTGACCCGTCTGTCCCCAGTAACATCATTATTCAAATAAGTTTATGGTAATTCAATGGTTAATTAAATCATTAAATCAATGGTTAATTAAATCATTTCCATGGATGTAACTTGCTGATTTTGACAAGATACTTTATGTTTGAAGGTTTCTAGCCAATTTCTCCAATTGATCGGTTTCAAATACGTAATTTGATCTATAATTTAATAATATACATTAAAGAGACGACTAAATATTTATATATTTCATATATTGTTTACTGCAATAGTCATTTGATATAACCAATGAGATAATCTAAGGTGAGAGTCGCTAGATCTTGATAACACTAAACTTTATTATTTGTAACTGATGAAGTTGCCACTTATTGTTTCCACGTTACCAAGGTTACCACGATATACTAATTAAGCGCCTCACCTCTCAATACAGAGGATAGAATGTATGGCAACGAGTTTTATATAGAGCAAGCTAAATAGTGGGGCATCAGGTCTTATATTATTTGTGAGCTAGCGCTGCGAATTCTGTCATAAAATCACGAGTGTTCAAACTCAAAACTTAAGAAGGACTTGGAGCTATAACTATTTCACGTTTCGATAATCCTTGAATATAAGAAATTACTAAATATTGGCGATACAATTTAACACTTAATGGTAAACAATATTTCATCGAAGTAGTACCCAAAGAGTATGGGTAACTTACAAGAGCGGAAACTCGCGCTAATATCGACAAAAAAACCATGGACGCCATCAAGCGTTTGGCGTGTCTTTGCATTTTTTTTTTTTTTTTTTTTTTTTAGGGTAATAATAAGAATAATAAATTTAATTGGTGGATTTGGTAAAATTAGCGCAGTAATAAGTGTCAGGTCTCACTTTCTGACAGAAAAACAATTATAAAGCTTGACAAAATGCCAAGACACGCCAAACGCCAGATGGCGTTGATGGTTGTTTTTTTTTGCCGACGCTAGCCCTCGTTTCCACTCTTACAAGTTACTCATTCTCTGTGGTAGTATTGATGGTTTGTGCTCAAATACAAAAATTCCACAGGAGAACAAAGAGGGAAAAAACTGAGCTCTATTTTGCTTTTATTTACTGTGCTTGATAAGCACAGCAAATAAATAGCATATATTCCTTGTGTTATTCCTCGTACATATTCCTTGTGTGCTAATTATACAAGGAATAAGCAGTTAATTATACAAGGAAAACTTTTTTTAGCATGAAAGATACGGCACAACAGTTACGATACTGAAATATTTTTCTTGTAACTATTTTTGAGTGAACAAAAGCGATAAAGCATTCTGTAAAAACAATACTTTCTAAGCATCTACAGAGATAATTAAGACACAGGAGAACGTGGTGAGTCGAAGGGAGCTAAGAATGTCAGTGTGGCATAAAAATTAGCATTCCGCCTATTGATATTACCGCTGTAGGTGATCACATCTATCCAAGGTCACCTCACTACCCACCGAATCGACCCTATTGACGCTTAAATCCTCAGATAAAACAGAGCAGTTATTGAACGATTAACTGCGCAACCACCTGATAGCAAGAGCCTTAAGTCAAGGTATGTCAAGTCAAAGTGTATTGCGACGTTTTAGTCAGAAAACTTGAAAACTAACTGATTAGGCGTACTGAAAATCACTATAAAAGATTGAACCACAAATAAAATTAACCAATGTGAGTCGGAGTAGACACAGCTCTTAGTAAACTCTTATTGAAGCCACGATTTCCCATGACTTCCATCCTTTTTAAGCCACTTTGACAAATTCGATACCCTCCCCCGCTCTGCCCTACATAAAGGAAGTCATACGTATGTGCCCGTCTCAGACAATATTGAACAGAACCATAACTCCTATTACATCTGAATTCGGGCCAACAGTGCTCGTCAGAAAAGTTCTGGCAGTTTTCTGGTCCGTGCCAAGGACATTGTTTAGAGGTAATATTATGTTCTATATTTAGAACCCAAACTTAACCCGTCTATGATATATCCGAATCAAGTACAAGGAATTTAATGCAGAATATCCCACAAAATAAAACTTGTCAGACAGTACTGAAAAATGCTGAACTTAGACAAGGGACTAGTCTGATTCAATTCCGTCCTGATCAACCAGTATGATCAGCTCAGATTGAACAAGGCCAGAACTCAGAACTAGTTCAAACAATATTACTACTACTAAGAACTCACTGCTAGTACTTCCAATCTCTTCAAAGCCACCTTCTTTACGGGAGCTGGCGTATTCCCCCCACAGAAAATCTCCCCCGGGTAATTCCCACCCATATTCCCCCTGGATAATTCCAGATGTTCATTAGAAGGGAGATTGAAAGTTGTAAGCTTTCGATTTTTCAGTGATCTGCTTGAGAATCCGAATATTGGATTGTAAGTAAAATGCTAGACAAGATTTGATTATTCAGTCAAATTTTCGATGACCAGTAGTTTTGTTGAATAAGTTCTCAATAATAATCTTACTGAAAAAATTTGGGTGGACAGAGACGGGTATTATTGTTCATGAGCATAGAAGTTCTGCACGACATGTTATTCTACGTGGCTGAAGCCATCACGACCTCCACAATAGTGTTCTCTTGTGTTTAAATAAATTATATGGGTTTGTTTAAACACATTAAAACCGTATGTACAGGAGAAGAGGAATCCGTGAAGACAAAGCTCCTGGTAGTACTTGTTGCCAACCATCCTCCAAGAATTTCCTAGCAAGGCCCATGATGCGCTTCATCACCTCTTCCCCCTCTGTGCCGGTAGAAACATGGGGGGGGGGGCCGCCCCACCCCCACCCAACCTATTTTGCATTCGGTAAAATTTTCGCCGAAGGCAAAAATTTCAGCTAAATTTTTGCAAAATCGGTCGAAAATTAGCAAAATTCTTGATTTCTGCAAAAAATTTGGCATAAATCAGGTAGCGATTCGGTAAAAATTTACAAAGATCGACCCCCCCCCCCCACCCAATAAAATGAGCCTCAGGACGCCCCTGCACGCTACTACTAATACTACTACCACTGCTACATTTACTACTACTTCTATTGCAACTACTTACAAGGCTAAGAGCATTAAGATGAAAATTTCAAGAAGTATATGAATATACGGATTATCAAAAGGATATATCAGCAATGTTATAGCATCCGGAAACACAGGATATTTTTCAAAAAGGAGTTTTCTGCGGGAAGGGGATTTTTCGTGAGAAATTTGCAGTTGGGAAAAAATTTCTGGGAAGAATTTCCCAGAATTCTTCGACAGGTTTCTTTTTATTTGTCTTTTTTCATCTTTGGATGATCTATTTTACATTTCAACTTAAAACGAGCAGAAATTAACATGAGTAGGGCTGACAACCACCATGGCTTCTCAAGACCAGAAAATAATTTGCACTTTACTGAAAACTAAATATATTTTAAATATTTTCGTATTTGTAACTTAAATAAATAAAAATTATTAAGAATTTATGCAATAAATATCAGTATGTGTATATTAAACGGACAATCCCTGAAAATCCCCCTAAACGTTCCCTAGAAGTTTCACCTTAATACCCTTGGCGTCATGGTAACAGTAACTGTAGTGGTAGTATTAAGTCTTTCTCGTTCGGCTGAATTAAAGAGTATTATACACACAGTGTCTTCTGGCTAGTTCCAAATCGGCCACAAAGCCACCCTTAAAGGTCTGACTTAGTTATGAAACCGTCCTTGAGATACTGCTTTGTCACCCTTTGAAAATCTACATGCTCATAGTTCCTTTTGATTTAGTTCAACATCCGCCTAAATATTTGTTGAATATTAATAACTCTTGCAACAAAACTACTGTTCATTGAAAATTATGACTAAAAAATCATATCTTGTCCAAAATTATACTTACAATCCAATATTTGAATTCTCAAGCAGAAAACTGAAAAAGCGAGAAGCTACTAACCAATTTACAAGCATTAATAGTGTAAATAAGGGAAATATGGGTGGGAATTTTTCGCGAGGGGGGTGGGATTTTGAGGGGGAATACACGGAGAGTTTTCCACGGGGGGGGGGGGGGGGATTTCTGGGGGAATACGCCGGGGAGGGGGGATACGTCTAGGCCCCTCTCTAGACCCTCCCAAGAATTTTGAATTTCCCTTAAATCTTCCTTTAGAAACTCCTCTCACCAAACTCAGGGATGACCTAATTTTCGTCTGTTCCAAGATAGTTAACCGAGAAGGACGAACTTTGACAGCCTGAAATCTTTCATCCGTAAAACGTGTCCTAGCTATCCCTACCTTGCTCTCAATATAGTCCTAGAAAGCAGGATAGAACCGCATTTTTCGTACGGCTTACTGTTTGAGATACGGTCAATCAGACGAGTTTTAAAACAATCCGTAGACAATTCTCCTGTAAAAAAAAAATCCAATAAATCCTCCGTCTTTCGGAGTGCCCACATTTCAGAACCATATAGGTTATAAGATTCAAATTCGCAATAAAACTGGCCAGTATGAAGTATCCAAGCATTCTTAAGGCCCGTAAGAGGATAGCCAGTAAACGTCCAGTATGAGAAGTTGAGGCAGTTTCTAACAGATTAGAAACGAGGAAAAATGACCAGTCAATGACAGGTTGATGACAACAATGAAAACAAAATTTTGAATTCGACATTTTTATGACATTGGAGCCTCTCTCCTCAAAAGAAGTAGAAAGAAAATAAAACAGTTGATATATAACTTTATTAGTTCCAACAAATTTACTTCCGTGATTCCTGTTTGCAAGTAGCATAGGTTACTTAATAGTAAGCTAAACATAGGCTAATTAATAATAGCTAAGAATCAATAGCGATCCTTAGGTTTTTCATTTTTGACTATTACAGAGTTTTCAGAGTACGTTGAAGAAAGCAACAAGCTTATATCTTCAAATAAACATCTTCAGTCAATGAAAGGGGTGAGAAAAAAGGTATGAATAAGACAAGCAATCAAATAACTTAATACCCTTACCCGTTGCAGGTACAACTTTTTGACAGCTTGGATATACAAAGTTTCTTTATTTATTTTAACATCTGCTTCAACATTCCTAGAAATTTTCAACTTATTCCCACAGCTGTTCCCAGGATATTGCAGATACACATTTTTGACAACAGAGATGCGCAAAGGGTCTTTTGGTTTAGTTCATGATTTCCCTCAACATTCCCTGGAAGTTTCCTAAACGATTCCTGGCGGTATGGATTTGAATTTCCTTGAAATCAAGGAATTAAAAGGATACTTTAGAAAATTATATTGTTTTTCATAAGCAAGATAAGCCAATTAAGAATTTCTTTTCTGCCTTTTTCGTCATCAACCCACTAACGACTTTTTTGTTACTGATTCATTTCTTACCTCAGCTAATTTCCTTTTCCCTTTTCCTTTTTTTCTCTTTGATTATACAAAAAATGAAGATCAAACTCGAATAGAATTGCAGCACAGGTTATGAGTAACAATTTGAATGGATATCGACGTCTTTGATCGAATAGAATTTTTCCGCAGACAATTTTCTTTGCCAATTTCGAATAGAAAATCGCCCAAAAAGTAAAATTCCAACATTCACAATATTTCCCTACGCCCAAATTTACAAACTTTTCCTAACTCTGACTTCTGTGAGAATTTTGGCTAGGATTTAGAATTTTGAATTTTGAAATTTAGAATTTTGGCAGTCCTCAAAATACAGAGAATAGGAAGGCTATAAGAGATCCTAAACTGAATCTTACTCCCTTCTTGGGGATTTCGAGCTTATACAAAGAAAACATTGCATCTTAAATGCAACACACACAGTAAACTGCCCCTTCATTAATTGCACCGCAGTTTCTTAAAAATACAGTGACATACCATAAAAATACATAGAAAAAAAATACTCCATCTTAGATACAGCACACTCCTTAAATTACAGCCTAATTTCGTAAAAATGCAGTGACATTACCAACAAAACATGAAAGGAAAAGGGGAAAAAGCTTACGGCAAAGCGATTTCTATCAGATAGATACTCTTCAAAAGTAGAGAGATTGATCATAAGCTGTTGATCTACAATCAAGTTCCCTTTTCCAGCCTTACGACGTTTTGGTAGACGTTTCGCTTCAGATTGGTCGAGTAGTGGCTCAAGTGGCATTGACGTTCTCAGGTTTCTCACCTGTGAATTGAATTGATCAATATTTATTCATTTCCTGCCGTTTTCCAAACTCTTCCAGAAGGGAAAGTTTAATTCAAAGAATATTGGATATAGATAACAGGAAATTAAGCTTACCTCGGTATAAAAAAAAAACAACAATACCCTCCAAAGCTCACGGGCAAAACATTAGAACTAGTCTTATTTAATATTAAATACGTTTTGAATAGCATTTTATATTATACACAATACAAATATTGGTTGTATTTATTAATTTGACATTTCCTTTCCATTGCGTTGAGCATAAGAGAACCAGTTCTGGGAACAATTCGCAGCAAATATAGTATATTTGCAAATTTCTATAGAACTAGCTTATATCCTGTGGATAAACCTTGCGATTTTCCACAAAGAGACTTTTTTCTTTTTTTAAATCAATGAAGCCTTGACGAGTAGAATCTTAATAGATCGAAAATTTAAACTTTTTAACATCTCAATATCACACCCCCTCTTATAACATCCTTTAATATCCCGGATTATTAAATTAATTGATTCGTAAGAAATGTCTTCGTACTGTTGAGATGTGAGCTATCAAGGTTCCTGATTCCTGTTTTCTAAACTTGAAGTTTATACTAAATTATCCGAACAATTTTTCCCGAAATTCGGCTAATAATCTCAAACTGGAAATTGTGACAAAAATAACATTAAATGTTTCATACAACATAATCAAAAACTGTAAAATTAACACAAAAATAAAGTCGTCGAAAATAAAGTTTTAAAACAAAATACGCGGGAAATCTTTTGGAACAGAGGGTTGTCACTACCCTTCCACAGGATGAATATAGGGTCCTTCGAACGTTCTTCACATTATGAGACGACGCCCCTTTCTGGAGATTATCAAGATTATCCGCACACACACAGAACATTTGTAGTATATTGTTCTTCTTTCCTCTTCATGTTCTTTATAAAACATACAATTTTGCGATAATCCACAGCTGTAGTTTCCATCTATAGGACAAGATTATCAAATTAATGGACTCGTTAGTTTCACAACTATCTCTTCACAGATCAAAATTTTAATACTACTAGGATTTTTTCGAAGGGAATTATGGAAACTTACTTTAAATAGGAATTGTTTCTTATTATCAGATAAATCTAAGTATTTTACAATTAAAAAAAGGCACAGGAAGTTTCAAAAATGTAACTCGCTAGATGGATATACCTAAAAGTCTCCTGTTTAAACGTTGTAAGAAACGTTAAAACGTTGTAGAAACGTTGTTTAAACGTTGTAGAAACGTTAAAAAAGTAGAAACGTTAAGAACCTAGGGCTGCAAAAAATCAAACTACAAAGAAATTTCACAGTTGACATAAACGACGTTCTTTAAGCTTCCGTTTATTAGCTTTTTCCTCTTTTTTTATTTTTGATGAATTTCACAGGCTTTAGCCTGAAACAATCAGGAGGCAACTTCTGTTTTTAAATTAGATTAATTTAAAAAAACTTTTCCACAAAATAAGCTTCCAAAGAAAAGTAAAGAAATCCATTAACCAAAAATGAGCAAAAAATAAAGTCACATAATCTTCCAAACGTAAAAACACCGCAAATCACCGTCAATAAATAAATAAAATCCAAAACGAACAAAATTACAATAAATATCCGAGTCAAAGTCAAACGAGGAGAAATTAACATGAGTAGGGCTGACACCTCCCGTGCCTTCTGTAGAACAGAACATAATTTGCACTTTACTGAAAACAAGATACATTTTATATGTTTTTAAATTTTTTAATTTCAATAAAGCAAAAATTATTAAGACTTTAAGAACTAGATTTCAGTATATGTATATTAAACTGTCAAATGAGTAGGACTGTCAGGATGAGTGAAATGAGTAGGCCTGTCAATCCACATTCATTTTTTTTCCTTAAAGTGCAAATTACGTTCTGGTCGTCAGAAGGCATGGGAGGTATCAGGCCTACTCATTTTAATTTCTGCTTGCTTTGAGTCAACGCAATGATGGCTACTCATTTCAATTCCTGCTCGCTTTGGGCCAGCACAATAATGCAGCTTCAACATATGTCTGCAACAAATATATTAAGCTCTTTTTGTGAGAAACTTTCTCTTGTGCCACCGTTGGTCAAAGTGCAAAAAAAAAAACACAAGACAAACAGCTTACACTAATATCCTTCACTTAGTGGGAGGCACTTGTGGTCCAGAGAAAGCTGCAGAGAAGTACCAGCAGACTATAGTGGACACTGTTATAAAATATATCCCCTCAAAGCGGATCTAGGTGTCAGTAAGGACAAACTTTGGTTCAACGCCCAGTGTAAGAAGGCTATCCGAGCAAAGCAAAAGGTACACAAGCGATGACTACTTTCAAAGAGCGAAGGCGGGCAGGATTTCATTCATCAAGACGCGCAAGAAAACAGTTCAAGCGATTCGGCACTCGGCAGTCCGGATTTGGTATAAGGAGGAATTTGCCACAAAAGTTCAACATTCTTCGGCAAAAAGTTGATGGAGAATTGTCAAGGATGCCTTACCGTCGTCCAAGGGGACTTCAATTCCTTTCCTACAGATTAATGGAACTGTGGTACAAGATCATAGGCAGCACGCTAGCGCTGCCTAAGTAAAGAACGATGTGGGCACAATGTGTTTTTTCTCCACCCGGGCACTTCGTATCGAAGGAGTTGTCGTAGAAACTTCGAAAAGGGCTCATTCGATTGGAAATTGGAGTGGCTAGTGCCCTTTTTAATAGTCAAAAGTGATTGGAGGGCAACTATCCCCCCCCCCCACGCCCATCATTCCTCATAACACATCCAATCAAAATTTTGAGATAGCCATTTTGTTCAGCGTAGTTGATTTCCAGATAGAAAATATGTTTTTGAGGAGGACACTCCCCCACAACCCTCAGGGCAAGGGTTTTAAGTTATGCCCTGGGGGCATAAAGGTTTTTATAGAAGGCGTTGTCGTAGAAACTTCAAAACAGGCTCATTCGATTGGAAACTCAAAGAGCTAGTACCCTTTTTAATAGTCGAAAGTGATTGGAGGGCAACTAGCCCCCCCACCCCCATCATTCCCCCCAAACACATCCAATCAAAATTTTGAGATAGCCATTTTGTTCAGCGTAGTTGATTTCCAGATAGAAAATATGTTTTTGAGGAGGACACTCCCGCACAACCCTCAGGGCAAGGGTTTTAAGTTATGCACTGGGGGCATATAAGGTTTTTTATAGAAGGCGTTGTCGTAGAAACTTCAAAACAGGCTCATTCGATTGGAAATCCAAAGGGCTAGTGCCCTTTTTAATAGTCGAAAGTGATTGGAGGGCAACTAGCCCCCCCCCCCCACGCCCATCATTCCCCCAAACAAATCCAATCAAAATTTTGAGATAGCCATTTTGTTCAGCGTAGTTGATTTCCAGATAGAAAATATGTTTTTGAGGAGGACACTCCCCCACAACCCTCAGGGCAAGGGTTTTAAGTTATGCCCTGGGGGCATATAAGGCTTTTATAGAAGGCGTTGTCGTAGAAACTTCAAAACAGGCTCATTCAATGGGAAATTCAAAGGGCTAGTACCCTTTTTAATAGTCGAAAGTGATTGGAGGGCAACTAGCCCCCCCCCCCCCCCCCCACGCCAATCATTCCCCCAAACAAATCTAATCAAAATTTTGAGATAGCCATTTTGTTCAGCGTAGTTGATTTCCACATAGAAAAAATGTTTTTGAGGAAGACACTCCCCCACAACCCTCAAGGCAAGGGTTTTAAGTTATGCCCTGGGGGCATTTAAGATTTTTATAGAAGGCGTTGTCGTAGAAACTTCAAAACAGGCTCATTCGATTGGAAATTCAAAGGGCTAGTACCCTTTTTAATAGTCGAAAGTGATTGGAGGGCAACTAGCCCCCCCCCACGCCCATCATTCCCCAAACACATCCAATCAAAATTTGAGATAGCCATTTTGTTCAGCGTATTTGATTTCCAGATAGAAAATGCGTTTTTGAGGAGGACACTCCCCCATATCCCTCAGGGCAAGGGTTTTGAATTATGCCCTGGGGGTATATAAGGTTTTTAAAGAAGGCGTTGTCGTAGAAACTTCAATAAAAACTCATTCTACTGGAAATTCAAAGGGCTAGTGCCCTTTTTAATATTCGAAAGTCATTGGAGGGAAACTAGCCCCCCCCCCCACATCCATCATTCCCCCAAACACATCCAATAAAAATTTTGAGATAGCCATTTTGTTCAGGGTAGTTGATTTCCAGATAGAAAACATTTTTTTAGGAGGACACTCCCCCACAACCCTCAGGGCAAGGATTATAAGTTACGCCCTGAGGGCATACCCAAAACGAACAGAAATTACAATAATTAACCGAGTCAAACTCAAAACGAGCAGAAATTAAAATAAGTTGGGCGCAAAACCCCTATGCCTTCCCAAGGCCAGAACAAAATTTGCACTTTACTGAAAAAATACAAATGAATGTGCATTGTCAGTTTAATATACATATACTGATATTTAGTAATCAAAATGTTAATATTATTTGATTTATTAAAGTTATAAAAGTAAAAACATTTATATTTTTTCATCAAAGTGCAAATTTTGTTCTGGCCTTGGGAAGGCATAGGGGTTTTGCGCCCAACTTATGTTAATTTCTGCTCGTTTTGAGTTTGACTCGGTTAATTATTGTAATTTCTGTTAGTTTCGGGTTTCATTTATTTATCAATGCTGATTTGTGGTAGCTTCACGTTTGGTAGATTATTTGATTTTAGTTTTGCTCATTTTTTGTTTAATGGAGTTCTTTACTTTTCTTTGAAAAACTTATTTTGTGGAAAAAGTTTTTTTAATTAATTCACAGGAAAAGGCTGAAGCTCTTGCTAAGGCTTTTGCCAAAATTTCGAATCTGGATGAAGACGGTAGAGAAGTGCCAAGTTTCTCCGACCAAACCTGTACTGTCCTGGATCGTGTCAATTTTTCTGCTCCTAAGATCCTTCGCATTTTACGGCATCTTGACGTGACCAAAGCCATAGGTCCTAACAACATACCAAATGTTGTCCTCAAATCCTGCTGCGCCGAACTAGCTGGACTATTGTCATTGCTTTTCCAGATATGCTTTAGCTTCGGAACCTTCCAGCAAACATGGAAATCCATCCATGTTATACCTTCCCTAAAGCCAGATGGCAATCCAACGAGCGTGGGCTCCTATAGTCTTATAAGCCTCGTCTTCTAGGTTGGCAAAGTCTATGAGAGCGTCTTCAATAAACTTTTCAGCAGATCCTGGAATCAAATGACCTTCGAGGCGATCGCCAATATGGATTCTGGAGGAAACATTCAACATTATACTGCTTAGTGGCCCAGCATCAGGAGTGAATCAAACTTCTGGCAAGGGGGTACGGCATTAGGCTATTGGCATTTGACATTGCCAAAGCTTTCGATAAAGTATGGCACCGTGGCCTGCTAAAGAAATTCCATGTGTATGGTGTTCGAGGATGTCTGTTAAGAGGGATTGAGAGCTTTCTTTCAGATGGTTCACTGCGGGTTGTCCTCGACGGGTTTAGTTCACGCGAATATTCAGTGAAAGCAGGGGTTCCCCAGAGCTGTGTCTTGTGACATACACTGTTCCTTATAAACATAAATGACATGAGAAACAACCTTGCAATCCCTCTGCATCACTTCGCCGACGATACCACGACACACTCAGCCATCCCAAAACACGAAGACCCAACACAAGCCTCCCTTTCCCTACAGATGGATCGTTATAAAATCTAAAAATGGTCTGTTAAATGAATGATCAACTTTAGTGCATCGAAAAACAAAGGAGCTTTTTATTACCCGATGAAAGGTGCAGCGTGAACACCCCTGTTTTATTCTAAAAAATGAAGCTGTAAAGACATTCGACGAGTTTCGTCTACTGAGGATTCATTTCTGCACCAACCTCTTTTAAAATAACCACCTTGATCGGGTGAGAACCTCCTGCGCAAGAAAACTCGAAAAAATCCAGCTCGATTATCCCACTTTACAAGTCCTGTACCAGACCCAAAAATGAATATGAATGTCGGCTATATGCTGGTGCCCTGAAAACATTGTTAGCACCACTCCAGAAGATCTAGAATATGTCAAACAGGACGGGCTGCGCTTCTGCACATGACTCGCTCCAGCCTCTAAATGAAAGGTTTTATGTAGCGTCGATGACTGTTTTCTACACGTACGTTTTCCTCCCTCAAACGAGCTCTCTCAAATTGTTCCCCCTTTGTCCAACTGACAAGGCAGACGCAAAGGCACACAGCTCGGTCCAATTATCAAAAAGAGGACAAGCCAAGAACCGAGTACTTGAGGAAGAGCTTCATCCGGCGTTGCACTTCTATATGGAACGATCTTCCTGGAGATGTTACTCCTGCAAATCCCTCTGTTGACTCCTTCAAAAGGAGGTTCAATAGACATTTAAAACCTCGAGGTTTCAAAACGAGCTAATTGAATAGCGGCATATCAGATACCATTCAGTACCTGGCTCCGTGAATATAGGAATAAAAAAAACCTAAGGTAATAGACTTCTAGCAAAAATTACTTGACAGATGACTTTAGGTCCCCTAAAGCGTTATTCCGTTATCTATTCGCTAGTTCGGCAAAATTTAAAAATAATCTACGAAACTTAGTAACTAAACTGAGGATTTCGAGGATTCTTTTTTAACTTTTGCGAGACCTTCCTCCACAGCTGCTCGACGTCATTGTTCGAAGTCATTGCTAATAGTTTTTAGAGTAGAATGTAAATCTGGTTATAGATTACAGATTATATAGGTTATTATAGATTATAGATCACATAGATTATAGATTATAGGCTATACATCCTTATCGTTTCGGCAAAACTCTTAATCATACCTTACTTAAAAAGAGACCTCCACTACAATACCCATAGAATTATATGATGCTTACATTCCGCTTCTATAAGTAGAATTATCTATAAGCCAAGTTTTTTTTTTTAACTTCGTTTTTTCAGACTTTGATCCGTACTGAATCTATATAATATCATTTTTTTATTCTATCAGGCTTATGTTCTGATATCCTAAAAATATATTTAAACAACGTGCATATCCTTGTAATCCATATCACGACTCCTGTCAGGAATTTGTCAGGATTTAAGATTATAATTCAGATCTTGTTGAAATTATCTATTAGGCTGGTGCAAAACCCCTCCCTCCTTCCCTCAGAAAATCCTATCCTACAAATGACTGGTCATCTTGAACTCCCTCCCTGATAAAACTAACTTGTTCAATTTACCGTCATTCTATCTTGTTCATTTGTGTTGTCTGGACGTTTTGGAGAACCAAGAGCATCGTGAATTGGAACTGAAGCTAATACTTCTCCAGTAAATATGTCAAATTCCGTGTTTCTGGGTGCATTCGTAGCAGTCATGTCTCCTGTGGCTTGGACTTCCATTGGAACTTCGTTCAAAACTTCGAGGGGAGGCTGCAAACAGAACAGAATTAGATATGCACTGTGCTATTTTTCGTGTAAAAAGAAAACGGGTATCATGCCAGTTTTTTTCTTTTTTTTTGTAAAATCGAGCTTTAATTTTACCTTTGTAAAACTTAAAATTATCTTTTTTTCTCTTGTATTCAACCGGCTGGTGAGCAGGCTAGATCCGAAGGCGATCAGCATATCTGGATACCCTAAAATACAGTGGTAATAATGATATCGGTCTTATTTTAGAGGTTCATTAAACAAGCATCATTGCAGCACAAGTCCAAATTGTTAACGTAACTTATAAGAGCGAAAACTGGCATTAACGCCGCAAAAAATCACCAATGCCATCTGCCATTTAGCCGGTCTTGGTGCTTTTTAATGTAATAATAAAATAAAATTAGTTTGATCAGCGTAATTAGCACACTTAGAGTAGTAATAAGTGCCTGATATTTGTTTTTGAAAAAATAATGCACTTACAAAATTTTAAAAAATGCAGAGATCTTCCTAGCACTAGGTGGTACTGGTGATTTATTGTAGGACAATAGCACCAGCTTCCACTCTTTGAAGAAAATCATTTATCTACCTATAAAAAACAAAAGTGACTACCGGTATATCTTTGGGACAGGGTATAATGATTTTTTTTTCAGACGCCAGGCAGATTTGCTTGTGCTATGTGTGACATCCTATAAATATTGTCTTAATGGCTTACTGAAGACATTTCGGATCACATCATAGGCAGCACATTTGCAATGCCTAAGTAAAGAACGATGTTGGCACAATCTATTATTTATTTATTTTTTTTCTTTAGACCAGGGCACTTCGTATCGAAGAAGTTGTCGCAGAAACTTCGAAAAGGGCTCATTCGATTGGAAATTTGAGAGGCTTGTGCCCTTTTTAATAGTCGAAAGTGATTAGAAGGCAACTAACACCCCTTCCACGCTCACCATTTCCCCAAACACATCCAATCAAAATTTTGAGATAGCCACTTTGTTCAGCGTAGTTGATTTCCTTGATAGAAATTATGTTTTTGAGGAGGAGTGCCCCTTTTAATAGACGAAAGTGATTGGAGGGCAAATGCCCTCCCTCTCACGCCCACCATTTCCCGAAAAACATCCAATCAAAATTTTGAGATAGCCATTTTGTTTAACGTAGTTGAAAGTTCTGGAAATTAGGTCTTTGAGGATGACAACCCCCTAAAGCCCTAAGGGCAAGGGTTGTAATTTATGCCCTGGGGACATATAAGGTGTTTATAGAAAGCGTTGTCGTAGAAACTCAAAAACGGCTCATTCGATTGGAAATTAACAGGACTAGTGCCCTTTTTAATAGTAGAATGTGATTGGAAGGCTTGACATTTTTATAGTAAAGATCGATGTGGGTACAATGTACTATATTTTTTTTTCTTCGTATCGAAAGAGTTGTCGTAGGAACTTCGAAAAGGGCTCATTCGAATGAAAATAGAAAGGATTACTGCCTTTTTTGATAGTCGAAAGTGATTGGAGGGCAACTAATCCCCCTCCCACGCCCACCCTCCTATTTACCCATTATGTTTAAAAACTAAATGTTTCCTTAAGATTAAATCAAAATGCACTGTGTTAATGCTAATTCCCAATAAGACATCTCAGCAGTATCCCAAGACCGACTGAGGGTAATATGTTCAAACGTTGGGGTCACTTCTGCTCTTAAAATTTAACCAAATCAAAATAGCGTAAGTGTATCCAAGCTATCAAAGAAAGTAAACAGATTTGTTTGCGAATGGTATCAAGTTTGCTATTTCAGGTCAATTAGAGGAGGTATGAAACTAAATTAAACATTACTATTTGTGTCCAGATTTTTAAAAGGGTCTATGTTGTTAAAAATTGCTGAAATTTTTTCTCCAGAATACAAATAGCAGGCCAAACTATAAAGTCTTAAAAAAACGAAAAGATTTAAAGTATTATTTTCTTTTTCCCTGAAAAGACTAAGCCAATATAAAACGAACAGAAATTCATTAAAAAAAACTTTTTCCATAAAATAAGTTTTTCAAAGAAAAGTAAAGAACTCCATTAAACCAAAAATGAGCAAAAATAAAATCAAATAATCTACCAAGCATGAAAATACCACTCATCATCCATAAGTAAATGAAACCCAAAACGAACAGAAATTACAATAAATAACCGATTCAAACTCAAAACGAGCAGAAATTAACATGAGTAGGGTTCAAACCCCCAATGCTTCCCAAGATCAGAACATAATTAGCACTTTACTGAAAAAATACAAATGAATGTGCATTGTCAGTTTAATATACACATACTGATATTTAGTAATCAAAATGTTAATATTATTTTATTTATTAAAGTTATAAAAGTTAAAACATTTATATTTTTTCATTAAAGTGCAAATTATGTTCTGGCCTTGAGAAGGCATAGGGGTTTTGAACCCTACTCATGCTAATTTCTGCTCGTTTTGAGTTTGAATCGGTTATTTATTGTAATTTCTGTTCGTTTCTGTCACTATACAAATATGGATGAGAGTTTTTTAAAAATTACCGACTTCAATCAAACACTTAGTTCAAAAGTAAATTTGAAAATAATTAAACTAGGAAGAAAGAGAAAAATATTATTTTCCTCTTTCTTTTTCTCTCTAAGCTTTGGTGTCCTATTAATAACTTGATGATATACCAGTAGTATTAAATGCCATCTAGAAATTTGGAATGATATGACATCAATATTAAGCATCATGTGTAAGACAAACCATTCCCGAATAGATAATTTCTAAGAAGCGGGATATCACTAATAAAGTGCATAAAAAAGTAACTTAATAAGAAAGAAAAACAATAACATTCAGCAATTATTTTTTTACTTTACCGATTACTTGAAGATCTGCTAATGTAGAAATTTGAAGAAGAGTAGATTTCACTTACTTGAAAGATCGTTGTGCTTAGAGGAGCCGATTTGGGGGAGGAATTCCCCCTAGATTATCCCCTTAAACTTTCTGTCAACCTCCCTCCTTAGATCTTTTTACAACCCTCTACCTTCCAAGAAAGAAAAGCAATAACATTTAGCAATTATTTTTTTACTTTAAAGATTACTTGAGGCTCTGCCAATGAAGAAATGTGAAGAAGAGTAGATTTCACTTACTTGAAAGATCGTTGTGCTTAGAGGAGCCGATTTGGGGGAGGAATTCCCCCTAGATTATCCCCTTAAACTTTCTGTCAACCTCCCTCCTTAGATCTATTAGCAACCCTCAATCAAGACATAAAAAATTGTTCATTATTTTCGTAAAAAATGGGAGAAACACACAATTGTCCTCTCTCCCTAGACTTTGAAAAATGAGGAAAAGCGTAATACCCCAATTACTGTCAAGGGAGATCTTTAATGTTCAAAGAAGAAAAGAGCAATTTTTTACTTACTTGAATGATTTTTCTGCTAGCTAAATTTGACTTTCAGAGATCCAAGACCTTTTTATTGCTCAAGTTCATGCCTCCGTACCTTTCCCCTTTCAAGAATACTGACTTGTCGTAATCTTGGGAAACGTTTACACTAACCTAATGAAACTGCGAAGAAAAAACCAAAAGTCCATATTCTTTTCAAGAGAAGATAAACTAAAAGGTTGGAAAAAACCTTAAAAAGTTTTTAGAGTGCGTTACTCTAAAAGAAAAAGTGCCCTTTAAGGTTCTTTAAAAAGCTTCCAAGTTGCAGATAGTGACAAAATTTTTAAAGAATTTATATAAACCCTATTTGTCTGACCTTACTAGTCCATCCACTTACCAAATTTTCCCAAATGGAAATTCGGGGGAAATTCCCAGAATGAAATCTTCGTAAATAAAAATCCCGAACGAAAACTCCAAAATCTTTCTGAAATTAACGCTAACATGGACACTAACAGGAAGTACAGATGGTTTATTTTTATTAAGTTTGATTTTCGGACAGATTTCGAAGGCCCCAATTTTCCCTCTTCCCTCTACTTTTACCCCACTCATCATAAAAGTTATCATTCTGGAAACTAGCAGCTTAACAGCAGAGAGAGCAGACGAAAATTTTCTACAAAAACCCCTTCTTAACAGTATAAAAAACGGCCAATCATCCTATACTTATACTTTAACAAAACTAGTAAAGCTTTTAAATGAATTAATACCCAAATGAACGTACCTGGACATTGGTCTGAGCCTCTTGTGGAGGAAATTCAAGTTGCTCTATGCCAGGGAACGCTTGATTCATAATTTCACGTAGAACTGCGTCCATCTGGGAAGGGTCCCCTGTTTTCCTTGGCGTCCTCCTCTTTCTTTTCCCCTCTATAAGGGAAGATGTATCGAGAGGCAAAACAGGTTCTGACATGGGTAGAGGTAAAGCAGATTCCATGACGGTGCTCATAGCTAATGACTGAAACATTTTTTTTGTTAATAACTCGGTTAACTACCTCCTCTCTACAATTAAGGAAGAACAATCTTAAATTACTAGAAAGCACCCAGTCCTACATCAACTCCTACTACTAATTACTTCACTACTACATCACTCCCATAACTACTACCACACGACTGTTCCAATCAAAACTGCTTGTATCATTGCGACTAGTGCTACGTCAATTAAATTAAAATTCACTTTTGGGGATTTTTTTTTTCAGTCAAGGGAAAATGAGGCTAAAGTGCAAAATTCTAAGTAGACAGGAAGGATACTTCGAGAACATATTCAAGATACACTTATATGTATATAACTGTACATATTTATAGAGGGGAAATATGTACATATGTATATAATGTATATTAATATATTCATATACACTTCGAGAACATATTCAAGATACACTTATATGTATATAAGTGTACATATTTATAGAGGGGAAATATGTACATATGTATATACATGACGAATATGTATGAGAATATGTATGAACATATTCATATACATTCGAGAACATATTCAAGATACACTTATATGTATATAAGTGTACATATTTATAGAGGGGAAATATGTACATATGTATATAATGTATATTAATATATTCATATACACTTCGAGAACATATTCAAGATACACTTATATGTATATAAGTGTACATATTTATAGAGGGGAAATATGTATATAGTGTATATGAACATATTCATATATACTTCGAGAACATGTTCAAGCCTAGTGACTGATATATCTTTTACGCTGGTAAGAAATGCAATGCTGTAATTTTTGTATTTGAAGAGAGGATGAAATAGGAGACAAATTCTATTTTCAGACAGTTCGTGGTAACAAACTGTTAGTAAGGAACAACGCGGCTCAATAGTAACTGAAACTCTAAAAAACAGAGTTTTGATAATAATAGATACATCAAAGAACCAGATTTTTATGCTGGTCCTAAATATATAAATTCACTAAATTTAATGCTACCCATCAACACTTACGAGCCTGAGAAAATTTGTCCGATTTTCAAAAAAGGGGGGAACACCCAAAAAGTCTCGCGGTCTTAAAGAAAAACACACCAACAGATTCAGCATATTAGAGAATCCTACTTTAGATGTTTGAAGTTCCTAAATACAAAACTGTGGTATTTTGCATTTATTGCCAAAAGAAAGATCACAGATGCGATGTTTTTTTTTTTTTTCATTTGTCTTATTTTGTCTTTGAAGATTCAGTGTTAAGTGTGGGGATGTTCCGGGGAATTTTTCAGCGGGGTTGGAACTGTCTGGAGGTTTTTTATGTGGGAGAAAGATTTCCGCGGGAGAAATTCTCCATGGGTGATTTTCCCGCGGGAGCAAATTTCTACTGGGAATGGGTAGACTTCCCAGAAAAAGCTTCCACAGAGGGGAGAATTTCTAGCATAATTTGAAAAACGATAAGCAATAACTGCTTATTTTTTTAAATAAAAGTATGCTAAGAAGAATTTTAAGGCGGAATTGCCCGCAAGAAATTTTCCATGAGGAATTTTCAGGGAGGATGGAATTGTCCATGGAATTTTTCTTTTTTTTTTTGGGGGGGGGGGGGGGGGGTATTTGACATGTGAAAAAACTTTACTTGGATGAATTTTTCGTGGAGGGAAGGAATTTTCCAAGGAGGGGAGCCGGATTTCTCGGCATTATTTTAAAAAATGATCAGAAATTAAATTAAAAAAAAACCTCTTCCAACAGAAAGTAAGGAACAACATTAAAACCAAAAACGAACGGAAATTATTCCGTATTTGAGGGGGGTTACCCTCTCTCAATGCCTCGGTCTTTACGCTAAAATTTGACCTTTTATCCCAATTCTTCAAAAACGACTCCTGAAACACAAGGGCCGTTTTATTATATTAAAAAACTTTTTTAAAAGTCCTAAAAAACTTTAGTGTAAAGAGTGAGGCATTGAGGAGGGGTAGCCCCCTCACATACAGAATAATTTCAGTTCGTTGTAAGTTTCAGTGTTGCCTAAAGGCAAATTAAATTTTTTATTTTAACCTAATTTAATTTGAATTTGCTTAGTCGTTTATTTTAATTTAAGAAACTGTTTTTTTATTTCAATTCAATCAATAGCCTAAAGGCCAATGAAAGGTCAAAATGGTGGCCACAGCAAATGAACGGCTAATCATAATTTGGTAGATCCTTGTTTTGGCAAATGAGAATAAAATTCAGACTGACGAATTTTCATGGAGCTTTTGGACCGTTAGCCTACATGAACAACAGCTTTACGTTTCGAATTCTTTCGTAATTATTATATGAAATAACATGCTGAATCTTTAAACTCAAGATATTTTTCTTTTTTATTTATTTTACTCAAGTCCGGGATACTAAAAAGCGGCAGCTGGGCAACTAGAACATATACATAAATATAAAAATATATAAAGTACTATCTATAGAACTTAGTTTCTAATAATCTTAACAATATATATTTTAATATTTTAATTGTTGAAACAGCATTAAAGGTGGAACAACAAAAAGGTGGTGCCAGAAACAGTGGAAAATTTGGAAAACCTTTATATAATTTTTGGTACTCTCCCATTATATGGGCCTTTCTAAAAAGTCAAGTTTGATTAATCCTAATGAAATAAAATCAAATAGGATGAATATATAATAGTTTAGAAAAAAATTTGGACTATATATATGCGCATTAGGGGGGGGGGGGGGGAAGCATAGCATATATTAAATACGTAACCTAACCTAGGTACCTTTCCCCCCCCCCCTAAACCCTAAAAAAACAGTTTAATATCGTATACGCAATGAAAACCACGCTATCATTGCCTATTCTAAAGCGCTTAACACGTCAAAAACGGGATTTATCATTGCCTACTCGATAGCGGTTAACCCTAGAGGCCCATATAATGGGAAAGTACATAATTTCATAGTCTTTTATAGATATTATTTATATTTCAGGATTGAAGATTTAAATTGCGAAAACAAGTAGTTCACCTATTATTATAAAAGGTAGATATTCCTGAACATTGTAAATAACAATTTGTCACAAAATAGTATTTCTAGGTCTGGTTTTGATGACTTTATTGAAAACAACATCAAAAGCAGAAACTCCTAACAATAACAGAATAAAGAGCTTTTCACTTATGCTTAGGAAGGTAACAGTTTTGTCAATGACTTCTTCTGAGCTAATCACTATAATTGCAAAAGAGTAATAACGTTCGCTTTCCCAGCCAACACTGTTTCCAAACATAGACTGTTACACTGTTAAACATAGACCAAACACTGTTTTCAAACGCCGCGGTCAATGCCATGACGTTTGCGAGACAGATATGATTTGCTGTGCATACATTAAAAAATAGAGGAAGGTGGGAGGATCTCCCCTAAGTGATCTCCAACAACAAATTTCTGACAACTTTGAGAAAAGAAACAGGGAATACATCAAAATTCGTGCATTTGAGCAGACAACACACCTTATTTTAGCATCAACCCAGAAAAAGCTTCGTATTTTCTGGGTATTTTCTATCTCTTAAGAATTCCACCTTAGCTAAAGACGAGCCCAAATTCCACTATCTATTAATTGTCATTTAATAAATGGTTTTAATGTTCCAACCTGAGACGGTAATTCTCCCTATCCTTCGGTATTTCAGATTCAATTCTATCCGTCCACCGAATTTTATTTTTTAAACGTGTTTTTTTTATTGAAAAATATTATGAAAATTATTTGAAAATCGCTGAAAAAAGTAAAAGTCATTTTTCAAACGACATTCGGTCTTTCTTTAAGAAAGGTTATACGTAATATGACAATTTTAGTACAAATAGACAGATCTGACACTAACAAACCCAACGACATAAGCATCCTGCTCCTTCGATGCATGTTACAGCTATCGGTTTGTCGCAAAATCGAGAACATGAAATCGGAGGACATAATAAGATCTCACAGGCTTCCTAATTCCTTAAAATTACGAGTAAAAACTTTTAAAGATAAAGTCGCTGCCAAAGGACAGAAGAAAAAAAAAGTAATTTAAATAATAAAAGGAAAGTTTCCACTTTCATTTTAATTTCTTAAAGCCGAAAGCATAAGAAAGAGAAACAAAGTGTCTTTAATTCATCTAAATGTTCACTAAATCTGAGATCCACAGGTACAGAATACCTGAGTTCTTTAAATCCAGGTATCTACGGATACAGGAAATTATACAAAAGCACTGCGTTTCACAGTTTTCAAGATAATGCGCATATTTTATATATATATATATATATATATATATATATATATATATATATAATATATATATATATATATATATATATATATATATATAATATATATATATATATATATATATATATATATATATATATATATATATAAAATATATATATATATATATATATATATATATATATATATATATATATATATATATATATATATCTATATATATATCTATATATATATATATATATATATATATATATATATATATATATATATATATATATATATATATATATATATATATATATATATATATATATATATATATATATATATATATATATATATATATATATATATGTATATATATATATATATATATATCTATATATATATATATATATATCTATATATATATATATATATATATATACATATATATATATATATATATATATATATATATATATATATATATATATATATATATATATATATATATATATATATATATATATATATATATATATTATATATATATATATATATATATATATATATATATATATATATATATATATATATATATATATTGCATTTTAAGTAACCTTTGGCATAAGTGTTTGTGTCTCACAATATTCCTTCACAGAACTTCCCAATAGGGGGAAAATTTCCCGAGAGAAAGTGGAAGGTGGAGCCCCTCTGTCTTCGTGTGCACTATGTGATTTTGATGCTACTCTAGGTTTTCGCTTGACTTGGCTTACCCCTACTGACAACTTATCACAACACCAAGCCACCTAAGCCTAACACTCTGTGTACACTCCTCCACTCAACTCAGTAGAGTATCACTCTTTACTCCCTCTCGTGAAGTTTTATTTTTCCCTTAAATCCTTTGTTATGAGCTTTCCCCCATCCTTCCCTCTTTCGAGGACGTCCTACTTTTCGTTAGGTTCTAGTAGTATCGCCAAAAAGTAAGATTTTGAGAAACGTGACTCTACCATCTTCAAATTTATTTCAGTACCGCCCAGGCTGATGAAATCGAACCAATTTTTTCATTAATACCTGTTGTGCCACATTTTCTAAAAAAAAAAAAAGATGAAAATAAGCTTTTTAAGTAAACGTAGAAACGGACATTAAAACTAAAAACGAACAGAGAATGCTCCACATATAGCCTAGGAAGACTACCGTATTCTCAGCCTCAGATTCTTTATCCTAAAGTTAAACTAGTACACAACCAAAAACTTTGCAACGATCTTAAAAACCGTCATTTATCTCGCCCTGCGTCACAACTTCTTTGCGAATATTACATTTTTCAAAACCTAAGGGACACAGTAAAATCTTTGATATGTTATATTTTATTTTTATTAAAAATACTTGCATAGCTTTTTGTCCTTTTAATTTTGCATTCCTTTAATTTTAAAAAATAATAACAATCTAATTAAAAACTGGTTCACTAAATAATTAAGTCACCAGTTTTTTTCGTTCTTTTTATATTTATTACCAATTTTTAGTGACAAAAGAAGTCAGTTGGTAATTGCATGTATTTTGAGGCCCTTGCATGAAAAAATACGAGAAATTATGTGCACAATCATGATCAAAATTTGGCTTCCCAAGGGGGGTGGGGGACCAAAGGAATCACACCTGTGCATCCGAAGATTGAGGGGCTTCTCCCTCCAAATTCTATTGAGAAACAATCCCCTTTTTGGGAATCTCTGTGATAAAATGGTCTCTCAGACATTTTACAATTTACACAGTGAAACATAGTCATTTTACAGAGTGGAAAAATAGCCAGTTGATAATTGCACGTATTTTGACCTTTGTTCTCACAGACCTTTTAGCACAATATTTACTCACCAGATCAGTACCAAGCTTTGATTTGAATCAAGCCCATTAGTGAAAGCAATTTTTACCTTTCATTTTGAGATCGGGCTATTCCAAATCCAACCAGAATAAGGCAAATCGGTAAAAAAAAAAAAAAAAAAAAAAAAAAAAAATACGTACCGGGCGATTCAATCCTTGGTTCTGATCAGACAAATCTATGATAACATTATGAAATCCATCAATCGGTAGCAGGGAACCGATGGCCGCTAGCTGAAAAAGGGCTAAAATTTTATATTCTTCAGACCAAAAGCTGAATGACACTTTAAAATTCAGGTAGGCTACCATAAATATCATGTTTCTTGCCAGAGCTGCCATATAGGCTAAACTGAACAGAACAAAATAGCATAAAATACCTATCACTAGTAATAAAACTGTCAATTGAAGATGAGCTTTCTTATTTATATACCGTTGCTTAATAAATTTTGTTGTTTTATTGCTTAACATATAATCTAATAGACACTTTTTCTTAAAATTAGATAGAACTTCGATCTCCCCCTCATTTGAAACATTTCCATTTGGTCAAATGAGTCAGCCACCTCTGATACCTGCGTCTATAGTGACACCGTTGATACTAAGAACTCCTTTTGGCTTTCAGCCAATATTATATTTGTCTTACCCTTTCCTCCTGTTAGTTCATCGTCATATTATGGTGCCCCCGCCCCCTCCCCCCAACGCAAATTGCACTTGCTACTACTACTACAACTCTTGCTGCTCTGGTAAGTTGGAATTACCTCCTTAAGAGTCATATCTCAACTTTTTGTAATCTTATGTGTCTATACCATAGGGTAGCAGCCCAGAGAGATGTTCTTCTAAATATCAAATTAAAATTTTTTATTATTTAGGTCTGAGTAAAACCTGAAAGCTGAAATGAAATCCAATATAGTCCAACCATGACTATGCAGAAATGATAAAGGCTAATAAAAAGGGTATCAAACACATAATGTTCTACACTTTAAGGTTAGAAAATGTAAGCTTGAACAAGGCTCACCATCATGCTATGCAGGATGCCCGTTCAACAACTACTAACAAAGGGGCCCAACATTTCAAAAGAAGAAAATACAAATTTGAAAGGTCCCAGGAATAGGTGAATTACATGAAATATAGGAAATTATGTGCACACTCATAACAAAATTACACCAAAATTCAGCTTATGTATTTGGTGAGAACTAAAGACTGAACATTTAGCATTCGATTGAATATACATAGCGTCATCGCTTGACAAGATTTATCGTCTCCACTCAGAGAAGCTCCATAAATAAGGAAAATAGTTTCAGACGTAGATGGTGGACAAACCAACGTCGTTAACTACGAAAACAATGTTGTAGGCAGTGTGACTTGTATTCGTTCGTCTTTAACGTGTTTAACACATTTTTTTTTTATTTACTTTTTTACAAGCATGCAGAACCCGTATGTACGACAACTTATGAGGAAAGTTTAGATTGGGATGGAGGAGGAGCGTGCGTAGCTGTGTTGGCCTCAGGCGGCTTAGCGGTGCAATGAATTGTTAGTATTAGTAGTAGTATAATAAAGACATAATGAAGAACACGGGTGTACAGAAACTTGAAGAATCATAGGTCCAAATGTGTTCGACTCATGGGAGGGGAAGGCCAATTTCAATGGGGGGGGGGGCTTTAGAGGAGTTTAGGAGCGAGGAATGAAGAATATTTAGGAGAGAGGAATGCTTATTCTTCCTCTCTTAGCCAGCCTCCCCCCTCTGTGTGCAGATATGATCCAAATACTTTCTTATTTTTAACCAGACGTTATATTTATAAACTCAAAATACCGGTGAAGTTACATAAGGAGAGTCAAGGCAAGTTAGACTTCAACAAGTTAGATCAAGAACAAGTACAAAAGCGAAATATTTTTAAGCTCAAAATCATGATTTCCCTTAGATTTTAATCATATTTATAATAGATGTCGTTCTATCTGCTATTCGTATTGAAAAGACACATTTATATAGCTTAAAATAACGTTTTTTGTTGCCTATTTATATAATAGTTTAAACATTCTGGCTCAACCCCTAATAAGAGACACAACAGAACTTCAATAAGCAGCTATGAGCAAGTGATGAATTCACCCCCCCCCCCCCCCCCCTGCACGTAGGATAGAACCACATTTCTTATCAGTTTCACCAGTCATGAACTGTTTAAAGTCCAACCCTGAGTGCACATCTACACCCTCATTTGAGTTCACATAAATCCAAAAAGAAAAGCTTAATTTACGCACTTGACTGAGAGGCAGTTCTTCTCGAAGAAGAAAATCATCTGCACGAGCAGCGATTTCCCTTGGCTCTGCTTCAAAATTAAAATCCAGCGGCTCATTATAAAGCACTCTTGCAGCACGACGAGCTCGATCTAAAAATGAAAAAATAATGCATGTATATATGTAAATTCAACACTGCTTGGAGACTCACAGATTATAAGTTAAAAAAAAAAAAAAAAAAAAACCTACCGAAAACTTCACTTACAGCGCTTAAGCATTTCGGAAAAAAAAAAAAAAAAAAAAAAAAAAAAAAAAAAAAAAAAAAAAAAAAAAAAAAAAAAACCTTTTTACAATTGGAAAACTTGGCGACTTGGAAGTCTTCTGTTGTTCCTCAGATTTTCTGACGTTCTTTAAGTAATCTTTTCTTTTAAGACATTTACAAAATTTTGTCTCGGAACACCTTTACATACATAACGAACAACCGAGTAGCCCTGCAGAAAATAAATAAGCCGAGCACTTATTTGCGAGTGCTAAAGGCATAAGCTGTACTTAATTGTACTTGTTTCGTGTTGCAAGCCCTGGACTCATTGTGGCGCTTGAGGTTCGTAGACATTTGTGGCTCCAATAAGGTCCGTTCATAATTGATGGTTCAACAATAGACAACTACTCTTGGTCCCAGTGTCTCCTGTATTTCCTGAACCCGCCAAGCAGCTCCACGTCGGACTTGATGGTAGATAGCCAGATTCCCTTTTGACCGCTGGCTCGCTTCCTCCACGATGACAACGGGGAATATTTCAAGTATTGCTTCGATATTGCGTCGTCAAGGCATATCGTAGTAGGGGAACCATCGGAGGCGTGTTTACTTGATATTTGATATAAGAGGCCAGTTTCCAGCTTTACTGTGGTTGGCATGGTTGCTGACTTTTGCAGATCACCAGACCTTCAGGATATATCGAAGGCATTTAAGATAGAAAACTTCCAGATCCCGGGCTTCTGAGGTTTTTAAGGGCAAGGTCTCACAGCCATACAGTAGTATCGGCATTGTGTCAAACATCCGCAGTTTTATCTTCAATATGACTTTATGTTTGTTCCACAGGGATTTCCTCACACGGAGAAAAACAGCCCATGCTAAAGAAATATGAGCTTGGATTTCCCCTGCGGCGCTGCTAAAGGGGTGGCAGCAATCTAAGCTAGCAAAAGAAAGCATATTAAATCCAAAATATGGTCATCCTCTGCCCTGATCTGTTCAAAACCTAACTCTTTACTCCTTCCTATTAAATTTCAACTTCCTTTAAAGTAGTTCATTTCACCTATTTCCATCCCATTCGCGGGCGTCTGGGCGTCAAGGACGCCAGCCCATACAAGGATGATTTAGCTCCATATGGATGGCCAAAAAGCACTATTTTTGACAACATATTCATCCTTCGTCCCCAAAACTTAACCTAGTCATTTTAACCCTACAGCCCTAGAAAGGGGAATCGAATAGCATTTTCTGAAAAGGGAATTATTTCATATACAGTCATTCAAACAAATATCTAAACTTATTCTTAGACAATTATTACGTAAAACATCTAGCATTTGTTCAGCAACGTTCCGAAGTGCCCGCGTTTTAGAGTCACATTTGACCATTGTCATTACCGTGGTATCCAGTGTCCTAATCCTAGTTCGAACACTTGCTATCTTATTCTTCAAACGTTATATCAAACAAAAAAAAAAGCTGTACGTTAGCTATTCTACTTTCTAGATTTTCTCTACATCCACCATCTTTACTAACACTGATACACTGGTATGTGAAGCTATCCATTTGACGGATGTTCTCGTTACCTAACATTCACTCTTCATTCTCATTTATTCCTAACGTAAAAAACTTAGTCTTCTTATCATAATTTTCAAACCTACTGGCCAACCCTAAACCCTCAAGGTTTCCAAAAATGTATTCATTTCGAAAATAATATGCAAAATCTAAGTCTAGGAGAATTTAACCTTTCCATTTGAAGCCACGGCCTCAATAATCTTTGCTTCGCCTGTATGGACAAAGTCCCTCAAACTCATTTTTATAAACGGGAATAACAAACAATCCTGCTTAGCTTCCGAATAAACAGCTATTAACCTTACTTCGGACCTTAGTAGCAGCAATATTACTCTTATAAATATAAACCAGGTGCTTAAACGATGCTATCAAAACTATCTTGTATAATATACAAGGATATAGCCCATTTATGTATGTATACATACATACATACAAACATATCCTCCGTACGTGCCTGATTCAGGAAATTTGGCTCAATCACGCATAAACTAAACTTTTGCGGGAAAAGTTATCCGTATGACTCTACAAAAGTGGTTCTCAACTTTTTAGTATTTCTCGCACAACAGTCAGTACAAACATTGCTCAACTGCTTTCACCGTAAATTAAAATCAATATTATCATATGGAAATCAAGGTGCCATATCACTTAGAGAGGCACTGTGCAGCCTAATCAAGATAGAATATCACAGAGAAAGGCACGAATTGTCGAGGGTAAAATGCATGGAAAAGGTCGTTGGACATTGATAGATATTTGTAAATACATTCATCACCCTTAGAGCCTTTTTTCTTACAGTACCAAGGACATTAACATAGAAACAAATATTTGTCGCCTGGAACCATATTATGTCTATTCATACCTGAAATTTATGATTTTCTAAGATTTTTCTTTTAGATATTTCAAAAGCACAAAGTTTTTGTGGAGAATATCAAGTTTTCGCCAATGTTGCCACGTTGAACGATAAAAATAAATAAGAAAAACTAAATAGTTAAATTTTGATAAGGCTGCTTGTCCGTAAAAATTCAAACATTAACGATATGTTGCTTCCCGAAGGCCACTACACCTTCAACAGAAAGCTACACTTG
This sequence comes from Artemia sinica, assembly GCA_027921565.1. Classification (NCBI taxonomy): domain Eukaryota; kingdom Metazoa; phylum Arthropoda; class Branchiopoda; order Anostraca; family Artemiidae; genus Artemia; species Artemia sinica. The sequence goes on from JAPEVW010000027.1 coordinate 2,278,065, forward strand.
TTTAAGCTGCTTAGCGCTATATGCTCAGCATATTTCTTCCTGATTTTTCATCAAAATTTCTTCTTTTTTTAATTTGGTGCTTTATAATTTGGTGCTTTTTAATTTGGTGTAATTTGGTGCTTTATAATTTGGCGTTTTTTAATTTGGTGCTTTATAATTTGATGCTTCATAATTTGGTGCTTTTTAATTTAGTGTAATTTGGTGCTACTACCAAGAACTGCATAACAGTATGCGGACATCATTTTCACTAAAAATTCAACTCCCCATTTTCTCAACTTTGGAAATACAAATGCTTGTGTAAGTTTCCACTTAAACAATTCAAACAACCAGTAATCATTTTCACTGTCCTTGGTAGTCCCAATGTCAGGGAAGGTATTTGCCCTTGCGGCCCATATTCAATTAAGCACATTTCAGAACGAAACATCTTCTGCAGCCTGGTTGTTTTTCATCTATGAACTGGTACTGAATTGAAATACCTTTTGAAGGTAGATCCCGAAAAAATAAACACTTAGAATTTAATTCATTACTAGATCAATTGTGATTTCAAGCCAACAAAAATTCTTTGTTAGTGTTGGCCTTGTTAAGGGCATCACTACGGATGTTCAACTTATTTTCTTCAATTCACGTTTTTGTATACAGGGCCAACACTGGTACCAGTATTGTATTCTAAGCAGCCACCGCTGCCAATATTTATCGCACAGGGCAACGCTGGCAGCAGTATTTATACTCTGGGCCACCAGTGCGAGCACTGATGCCACTAGTATAGGTAACACGGCACATGCTAATTATTTTGTTAGAAAAAAAGGGATCCAGAGCCATTACTAACGCATACGGCGTCGAATCCACGTTTCGGTTGCTGGGTCTTTTTTTACAGAAACAAGTAATAAACCCAACCTTGCTACAGCGGGGATGAATCACTGGGCTTCGTATTTCCAAACAGAGCATCAATCCACTGTGTTACCCTAGGATCACTTATTGATAATATTGATAGATAATAACGATAATCATAAATAATTTTTAAACTATTTGATTACCTTCGCGGCTCCACCAAAACCACGAGGCCCAGTTTGAGAACCGCTTGCCTAGTATAAAGCAGTAGCTGCTGCTAACTATCCAGGAGTCGTAAAATACCCTTAACCATTGAGAAGCAGAAGAGATTAATCAAATAAGTTAGTAAAATATCTTACCTGCAGACGACGGAGGAATAAAATCATAAATCAAGTCCTTAAATGGAGATTCGTCAGCATACTGGAGGGTAGCTTTTCCCCTAGAAAAATAAAAATATAAAAATATAATATAAATATAAAAAAATATTTGGAGGTAGCTTTTCCCCTAAAAAGTATAATAAAAGCATAATTTCATAAAAAAGAAATAAGCGAATTTGAAGTAGAATGAGATTTTTTTTAACAAAAATGAATAGAAATGATACAGTACAGGAATATTGCTCTTTACTTAAAAACTGCTGAGCTTCTCTAACATACACATTTTATCCAAGGTGGGGATGAAGAATCTTTATGTTATGTATTTTGTTATATTATGGGTTTATTATGCATTATATTTTGTTGTATTCTAACACACGTGCAATTTGTATTTATCAAAACTATAGGGATTGTATTTGTTTGGGATTGTAGAATAAATTCATTTCAGGTTTCAGATATTAGGGATTGTGTGGCTCAATGAGTATATTCATGCATTGCTATATATATATATATATATATATATATTTATGTACATATATATATATATATATATACATATATATATATATATATATATATATATATATATATATATATATATATATATAAGTATATATATATATATATATATATATATATATATATATATATATATATATATATATATATATATATATATATATATATATATAATATATATATATATATATATATATATAAGTATATATATATATATATATATATATATATATAATATATATATATATATATATATATATATATATATATATATCACATAATTTAGTAGAGTTTACGTTCTTTCAATATTTTTAATATTTGGTACTCCTTCAATATTCCAATCAGAGAATGGTAAAGAATTCAGTAATATAAACATATCCGAGGTTGGCGCTATGTGAAATTTTTTTTTACTATTCTTTTCTTTTCTCATTAAATATGTACTGTTTTTTACGTTCTTAGTCATTCCTCCCAGAAAGAGTGGCTAAAAATGTATCGCGACCGAATTACGGACAAGAAAATATAAATTTCACAAATGCTCAACATTCACCATTGGTGCATGGTGAATGTCGACATTCTCTGGTGAAAGTCAGAAATAAGGAACAAGTTTATCTTCATTAAGTCGATTACAAAAGATTTTGAGGGTTTTCGTAATCTAGGGAAATAATTTACTTTGGCTACGGTTTCACTATCTGTTCGACTCGAAGTATTGCAGTATATATGTGGGGCACATACATCATCATAAAAGCTAAAGAAACAACAAGCCTCGATAGGAGTACATCTTCAGCACACTCAGATTCTATAGCCCATATATTATCCCAAACAATTAAACCATAAATACCTCAGAACAATTAGTCCAGACAGTGCAGCCTTATTCCGCTGAACTAGATAAAATTTTACACTTATTTAAAATTTTAAACTGTACATAATTTTAAGCTTAAATTAGTATAATTTCAAAGTATTAGAATTTGAATTTCTATCAAGAGTCAAAGCCTGTTAAGAATCCTCTGAACTGCAATTTTCTGAAAGTAGGCAGATTCTTTTGTTCTAAACTCTCTCAGTATGACAAAAAGGTTTGAGTTTGGCTAGTCTGCTGTTTATTAGCTGGTAAAAAAATAAAAGTTAACGATTACTCTTATTGCGCCTTTTTAACCAAAGTAAATCATTTATCTGATGTGTAATATAAAGGGAAAGTAAGATGCTAACTGCCTTCGGTCGTCTTTTCTTGTGAGTTTCTTATTAAGAGAGCAAACTTGAGTTTCTCGCACTTTTCCTTCCTCATGTGCAGCTTCCTCAGAAGAGAGGAAAGTTTCCTTCCTCTCTTCCAAAGAAAGGGAAATTATGAGTTTCCTGATAAGAGAGGAAAGTTTTCTATCTTCTCTTCCAAAGAGAGGAAAGTTATGAGTTTACTCATAAAAGAGGAGACTTGAGCTTCCTATCATCAGTTTCTTATACTTCTGCTTCCCCTTACGGACGTAAGACCAAAAATGTGTTTCCTTGTACATTTTAAATTTACGTTTGGATTTCAGTACATGTACATTATGGTATACTTTTTTTTTTAATAAGTTTATATACAAATATTCAAATACAAAGTCAAATGGTTCAAAATTAAACATATTAAGTAGGAAATTTTGTACCATTCCTTTTGTCAAAAATAGAAATATATTAGCAATAATCCAAGTGTCACTTACTATAGACTATTCAGGAGAGTATTTCTGTAACACAAAGCATTCCCTGGGAGGATAAAGGGCGATCTAAGCTCCCTAGCCCCCCAGACTGGGACCCTGGTCCTCAGCTTAAGATCCAGCAGTAAAAATGGTTATTTTTGCATCCGGCTCAGAAATTGTTTTAAGTTGGTTTTACCAAACTGCAGTTCAAAATTAAGATATACAAAGTTAGCTACCCTGGAAAGATTATCTCTTTTCGAAAGCGTAAAAAAAGAAAAAAAAATGCAGCTTTGGGAAAAATTAGAAAAAATCTAACATATCCTGGCCTGACACCAAACAGCAACACCAACACAAAAGCAACACCAAAAAACCATGCATGTTTTTATTTAAGCAGATGAAACAATACCATAGATACTAGCAGTGTAGGGTGTAGGGAAAAGATAAATAGAGACAGGTATAGGAAGGGAATTATTACAGGGATCCAAAAGAAATCTACATAAAAGGGTCCCCTTTATATTTACTTGAGCCATTCCCCTAGGCCACAAGACATAATACCCAAGGAATGAAAAAAAAAAATAGTTTCAACCGCATGGCTAGTATTCTGGAGGTAACCATTTTGAATTTTAAGAGGCTGTGGAACAATCAAGAGAGGTGGAGCATTCCTCCTCGCTTTTATTTATTGCCATTTATTACACCCTAGGAAGTATTTGAACTTACAATATCGTTTTTTTCTCTTCTTCATTTTCAATTATTACATTACACCCTATTAAAGCTTTACAGTTACCTCAAATGTTATCATCATTTCTTTCGAAATCCAGTTTATTATTATTCTTTTTGTATTAGAAAGACATCCATTTGTTTTTATTTTTTGTTTTCATTTCCAACATTCAATATCCAGAGGAAATATTTAGTTTCTAACAACACACACCGTATCTAACAAAAGAAATTAAAAAAAGGCAAACTCTATTCTAATTCACACTCACTTTGCATTGATACAGATTGGTGCCATTAAGTCCAGCTGATTGACGCGTAGAAGAAATTCTAAGAAATCGTCTGAAAAGAAAAATTTCTTTCTGCATAACCGATTAAAAAAAAAAAAAAAACAATGACTGGTACTACAGAACACTGAATGAAGTTCATGTCTCCTAGTCAATACACAAAAACAATGACTGGGTACTACAGAACACTAAATGAAGTTCATGTCTCCTAGTCAATACACAAAAACAATGACTGGGTACTACAGAACACTACATGAAGTTCATGTCTCCTAGTCAATACACAAAAACAATGACTGTGTACTACAGAAGACTAAATGAAGTTCATGTCTCCTAGTCAATACAGAAAAACAATGACTGGGTGCTACAGAACACTAAATGAAGTTCATGTCTCCTAGTCAATACACAAAAACAATGACTGGGTACTACAGAACACTACATGAAGTTCATGTCTCCTAGTCAATACACAAAAACAATGACTGTGTACTACAGAACACTAAATGAAGTTCATGTCTCCTAGTCAATACACAAAAAGAATGGATCGGTACTACAGAACACTAAATGAAGTTCATGTCTCCTAGTCAATACACAAAAACAATGACTGGGTACTACAGAACACTACATGAAGTTCATGTCTCCTAGTCAATACACAAAAACAATGACTGTGTACTACAGAAGACTAAATGAAGTTCATGTCTCCTAGTCAATACACAAAAACAATGACTCGGTACTACAGAAGACTAAATGAAGTTCATGTCTCCTAGTCAATGCACAAAAACAATGACTAGGTACTACAGAACACTAAATGAAGTTCATTTCTCCTAGTCAATACACAAAAACATTGACTGGGTACTACAGAACACTAATTGAAGTTCCTGTCTCCTAGTCAAGACACAAAAACAATGACTGGGTACTACAGAACACTAAATGAAGTTCATGTCTCCTAGTCAAAACACAAAAACAATGACTGGGTACTACAGAACATTAAATGAAGTTCATGTCTCCTAGTCAATACACAAAAACAATGACTGGGTACTACAGAACACTAAATGAAATTCATGTCTCCTAGTCAATACACAAAAACAATGACTGGGTACTACAGAACACTAAATGAAGTTCATGTCTCCTAGTCAATACACAAAAACAATGACTGGGTACTACAGAACACTAAATGAAGTTCATGTCTCCTAGTCAATACACAAATCAGACGAAAATACAGTGACAATGTCACAAACGTCACAAACGGTGCAACTTTCAGTTAGACAACACATTGAAAAAAATCTGAAGATATTAGCAAAACAAGAAGTCAGTCCGGGTCCAAAAAGACTGTAGAAGGTATTAGTTACTTTTGTAGATTATTTTAGTTCATTTCGATTCTGTATCAGTATATCACAAGGAAATCAGTATTATTATTTTAGTATAATCAGGAAGTAGTATATATCAGAATCCCAAAAAGATGGCCTACCCGACTTGCACATTTCCTTATGATCTCCTCTACGGCTTTATTAAACTCTTACTAGACTCTTAAGTATGAATTAAATATCTATATACGGGCTTTCCTAAAATACCTGTTTTGTTACATATGTCTCAATCACTGCCTAAAAATTATCCTTGTTGTCATCTGTCCTTTTGTTTCTTTTCTAATTCGTTTTTCCTTCATTATGTAAAGCCAGAGTTGTCTTAAAAACACACTGAGAAAAGGTTTTAGAGAAAAGGTGTTGTACAATTTACTAGCCCTTAAAAACAATTTTTTTTACTTTAAACAAAGATGGTTTGAATTATAGTTTATTACAACTTAAGGAAAATATACCTTTGCGCATAGACTAGGAATTTTACAGCTACTGGTAGATAAGCAAAATTGTCATCTCCAGAGTTCATCTATTAAAAAAAAAAAAAAAAAAAAAAAAAAAATCACCATTATATTCCCAACATCACATCCAGGCTCTATGGATGTAATGCACATACAGAGAGAAAAAATAAAAAAAAATGAAGGAAACAGAAATACTAAAACAAAAAATTGGTGAAGTGTTACCACCACTCAAGGGCTACTGAAAACCAATTCAGAGCCAAATAAACATTACAATATACGTTTTAAGCATGACATGGAAACATCTACTCCAGGGGGGGGTATAGGGGAAAAATATAAAAAAGAACAAAAAAAACGGAGCCAAAAGAAGAAAAAATCACTGAGAGGTCAACCTTTTCCCATTTTCTGAAGAAACCAACACGAAAAACTATTGGAACAGTTTATATACAAGGCAACATACCACCAACTCCAAACATTTGCACAAACTGGGAATTTTGAAAATCTACAATCCCTATACAAGCAAAATTAACATTTAGTTTTTAATTGCCTCAAAGTGGATTAACCGCCAGACAGCGATCATACAGTTATTTTAGATTTTTGAAACTTTAGAATATAACTGCAGTCCGAAAAAAAAAAACTTTTGAACTAACTAATGCACCAAAACCATTATAGACACTCTGTAAATGCAGCTTTTTGGAAAATTGTAGGAAGAGCTTAAATCTGATTATATAATTTTACGAAAATAACAAATCCTATAATTTTTCCTTCTATATGCGACTCAGGCAATGCATTTCAACCTGCGTTTTAGTCATCTGAAGTAACTAACTCCACTCTCTCCCCGTCCAAAGGGCACTGAACTTCAGCGAACAAAGAAACTTCGTGTTTTCACATATGTGCGAGTTTCACGAGATCCATTTATCTCAGAAATAACATACGAATACAAGCAAACCTAAGAGGAGGGGAGTGTGAGGATTCTGGAAAACTAGTATTTCACTAAAAACTAAGCTTCCCTGTTTGTTTGTTTTTTCATAAATTTTAAATTATAGATATCATGGCCAGTGAAAGACTATTGAGAGCCTTACAAAATATCTTATTTTCTGCAGGCTACTTATGGACTTTTCGGTTCCTAAAACAGTATCCTGTTTTGTATTGTTTTTTTTTTGTCGGTCTTGTGTTTTTAGTTAAGCACTGGTTTTTGGAATGCTACACATAGAGAGACACAAAAACTCCAAAACCACAGATGGCACATAATTTGTCGACAGGTTATTGAAACGTCTCAGTTTTTTACAGCTCCTGTCACCCAGCCTTGGGGCAGCGAGTCAAACCCCAAAAGCGTATTGCCAAGCAGAGCATTATTCCACTCTGATACCAAAGGTTATATAGGGATATATAACGAGTCAGTGTATTTGAGCTAGTTTTGCAGATATATGTTGCATAATTTTCTTTTTCATTTTAAGATTCAACTTTGCTCTTTACTTCCACCAAAAACTTTCCTTTTTTAATTAATCTGTAAAAGTAGGAATTATCAACGTCGAATTTCGACTTAATTCATGATTCACTACCTAACCAGCTACTAACCTCAATGTCTACCTTACGCACAGCAATATTGTTATCATACATACCGCTAATTACTTTTATGTTATTATCCTGCATTCCAAGCAAGGATAGGATCTCCACTAAAGTTCTACTATTGGCTGATCTAAACACCTTTCAGAATCGTTAAAAGTAAGGACTAAAGAGGTCTGATGACCCAGGCACTTCGCAATAATTATTATAAGAGTGAAAACTTTGGTCAACCCATCCTCACCCCTTCCTAAAGCCCACTGTTCTTCTCTTCTTTATCTACAGCATCTCCAAGTCTAAAAAGTATCATCATACTAAGTAATTTATTTCCTACAAAAACCAAGCTAATACCTCTATAATTACCACTTTTATTACCTTTCTTGTACAGAGGTATAATTAAAGTTTTCCTTCAATCGCTAGGTGCTTCCTCTTTTTCAAAAATTATATTTGTAAACAAAAGTAAATTATATCTATTTTTGCAAAGACCATATTTCAAAAAATGATTTAACACACTATGAGCATCTGAGGCTTTGTTATTTTTAGTCCTTTTAGTCCTTCGCAAAACAAATCTGCCTTCACTTCCGAATTGCCACAAACTTTTTCATTCTTTTCCATATCATTCCCTGTAAATCTATTACAGTTTAACACGTTCTCAAAAATTTCTACCCATCTCTATTTAACAATCTCTTTATAACCAGTTGAAGTCTTATTCCCGTCTTTAACTGGGACCAATCAAGTATGACTACAGTTTCTTAACATTCCAATACAATATTGTACTATTATGGTGTCTGGCTATACCTTCCAGATCCTTGGCAATTTTATCCATGGCCTCCATTGTACACCTCCTCAAACCATACTTTAGTGTCTTTTCTACTTTCCTTACTTTCCCCTTATTTTCGTACTTCCTAAAAAAATCATTTTGGCATATCAGGGTTCTCTTACATAATATTTGGGCTTTTAAAAACAGTACTACTACTAACAATTTGCTGCAGCATCAAGCCGCCTGAGGCAAACACAGCTACGTCATCAGAAAGTTTCCACTTCCCTTCAATCTTTCCTTACGACATCCTTCCAACCAACCGGGGACGACCTGCTTTTCGTTTGGTCCTAGACGGTTGGCCAACAAGGACAATCTGTCATCCTTCGTCCACAGAACGTTCCCTAGCCATCTCAATCTTTCTCTCATTATAGCCCTAGAAAGCAGAATTGTAATAAACTTTTCGTACAGTCTACTGTTTGAAATATGGTCAGTCAATCAGGTACCCAAAGATCCGTAGGTAATTTTTCTCGAAAACATCTAGCAAATCTTCCTCCATTTTCCGGAGTGTCCATGCTTCAGAACCATACTTGACAATTATCATCACTGTAGCTCTCAATATTCAAATCCTGGTTCGCAGACTTATCTTCCTGTTTTTCCAAACCTTTTTCAACGGTGAAACAAACACCCTGTATTATTCTACTCTTAACATCTTCACTGCACCCACCGTCTTTACTAATAATACTACCAAAGTAAGTGAAGCTGTCCATTTGATCGACCTTCTTGTTACCCAACATCACCTTTTAATTTTCATTTATTCCTAGCCTTAGCGACCAGTCTTCTTAACATTAATTTTCAAACCTATTCTAACAACCTGAGCTCCAGAACCTCTAAAAGTTTATTCATTTTCCTAAAACTTAAATCTAGGATGCTTAAATCATCAGTGTAATCTAAGTCCAGGAGAGATTTACTTCCCCATTTGATTTAATGTTCCCCCATTGCCTTTCCTTAGGACAAAGTTCATCATTGCCTTTGCAGTCAAACCTGCAATTCCTGATAAAATGTGTCTCCTCTTATTTTAGAACTTACCCGACCTAACTTCTTCTCTTCCTTATTTCCTTATTAGGAAAAAGAGTTAGAAAAAGGAATTATTAGGATATTATTAGGATATATTATCCTTATTAGGATATACTTATCCTTATAAGTACATAGACGTATAACTCGTCTTCGTCATTTCTTTCCTAAAGCTATTCTAAAATCTATTTATTACTCTTTCGTCCGCCCATTTTCTCTATTGCATTTCGGTTTGGGCATCTACCTTTTCGTCTGTTTTCAAATCTCTCCAAATACTTCAGAATACAGCAATGAGGATTCTTTTTAATGTTGATTGCAGATCTTCAGTTAGACACCTATATGGGACTTCAGCAATTTTCTCTTTGGACCAACTTCATTTAATTTCTATCTCTAGTATTTGTCACAATCATCAATATAGTAATTTACCTGTAAATTTCTCCGGCATTTTTCAAACTAATTCTCAATTTCATAATTATCCTACTACGCATCGTTCAGACTTTTCGTGCGAAATTCGCCCGACATCGAGAGCGGGATTCAGCATCCGTCACACTGGCCCAAAAATCTGGAACTCAATTCCAGCATCAGTTCGAGAATGCAGCAACAAGCGACATTTTCTAAGACTGGTGAAGAAATATCTTATGACATGCTAAGCATTTTGTTCATTAGGGTTTTCTTTTTCGTTGTGGTAAAAATTAGTTAGAAAATGGCTGTATATTTTTGTTGGCAATATTTTCAGCGTTAAAGTATGCCACCAGGCATGTGCGCTGTTTTGTGACATTTATTATGTATGTGTTATAAATAAAAATATTCTACTCTACTCATTCTACTCTTATTAGGATAAGGAATAGGGAAATTTCCTTAGGACAAAGTCCCTCGTTGCCTTGCAGTAAAATCTGCAATTCCTGATAAAATGTGACTCTCTTATTTTAGAATTTGTTCTGTTTAAGTGTCTGTAACATGGTCTGTTTAAGTGTACTTGGATTAGTAATAGGTCAACATTTAAATCTTTTGTGCCTGGTTATATCAAACTATGCGCCAATCTTACAAAACAACTACGGCAAAAAGGCGGCCCATGCTTTTTTAGTCCCTCTGCCTTTTTTAAACTCCCAAATCACATTAGACTACGGTACGTAGATATAGGGCTCTGGGGTCTGTCAATATGCATAAAAGACAAACAAAGATCAAGAACAGTAGTTAGGGCACAGGAGCATTAACACCATGAAATTCTATGCCAAATAAAAGAACACTTTTACCTGAAGTTTTAGTTAAAGTCAAACTTAGCTTTTCATGCTTTGAAAACGTGGGTTCAAGTTCGGGTGAAACTCTATTTCGGATAAGGTTTGGGAATTTGATTTATAAGAGAAAAAATGGGGCCAGTTACAGATTACTTTTGTCCATAGTCTAAAACAGGGGGATAAAATCTTGGAACATATTTGGCTTTTGCAGGGGTTTACAAACGATTTCACTCAAAACGCCTTTTCCTTCAATACAGATATTTCTCTTTGTCATTGTTTTTGTGTTTACCAAATAGTTTCAAAATGTTCCAATACTTTTTTGTATGACTCTTAAGAAGCATAAACAAAAAATAAATAGACCTATAAGCCCATTGGGTTGTTACAACACGGCTAAAAGAAATAAAATGCCGATAGTGAAATCTCATAAATAATTAGATAATTTTAAGTTTCAAAACAAACTGCGAAGGAATTAAGAAATTAGCAGTTTTGCAGTCAAAGACAAGTAGGGTAGCTCTATCATTTGAGTCAATAGCCCATAGATTAAGGGTACAAAGATTCTAGACAGGAGAGTTTGAGACCCAGAGACTTTTTTAGGCGGCCAGTCCATTATCAGGCAGGGGCGTCAATTGCGGGGGGGGGGGGATTCACCTCAGTAGATGTTTTGCCACAACCACCACCCCCCTCCCGGATTTTGCGAAGTACCTTTCTTTGTTATTTGTATTGAAAAATCCCGTTTTTTGGTATTTTCATTAATTTTGTTTGTTGCCCTAAAATTGTTGAGTGCGCTATGACGTTAGACCCTTTGTCCGCGAGAACAGAGGTTCCAGTTTTATTGCTGCTAGTTATTTGGTTAAAACGGGGGTCAGTGCCATGACTGTTAGCTCAGCCAGAGTCGACCCAGCTCTAAATGGGTACCTGGAGAAATCTGAGGAAGGTAAACAGGAAGGCTGTGCGAAAGCACAGGATGCCTGGCTCCCAGCCTCCCTGACACTTCCTGGCTAAAGGGCCGTGAAACGGAGATCAGCACCGTCGGTAGGGATTATAAAATCCAATGTCGTATTCTTTACCTTTTCTACCGCTGAAATTGCCCCCCTCCCCACCCATAGATTTTCGTGAATATTGTGAAACCAAAACTAGATGTTGAACTCAACGTAGTACCGGCATCACTGATTGCAGGCCCAAAGTCGTTCATTTTGGCAACAATAATGATGAGCAAAGATTCACGCTTTGTGATGCTACTGGATAGTGATACACAGTACTAAAATCGACATTGAAAGCAATCTTGGTATTCTAATAGTCAAAGAGTCCAAAATTCAATTGTACACAAGAAACACAACCCAGACTATTCAAAGTGTTAAGTAAACATTTCTGGTAGACTGCCAATTGTAATTAAAATACAATATAAAGCTCTTGTGAAACCAAAACTGGGTGTATGACTCAGCTTAGTATCAGAACCACTGCTTTCAGGGTCAAGGTTCCAGATGCTGTAAAAATATACCACGTTTCTTACAAAACTATCTAAGGGGATGGGATCGCTTAATTATCCTAACAATCCCCAGTTTACATAGCTATATACAAGCCTATAATCGTGTGTTATAAAAAAACACCTATTATATAAAGAAATTATAAATATTAGTGACAATATACATGTAAAATACATAAATAGTAGTAGTAAACTTACTGTGGAGGAAGTTAGTTTGTAAACGATGAATACGACAAATTCCACAGATAAGAATCGAAACATGGTGAAGTCCAATCTTGCTGTCTTTAAACATAATGCCTCCTCTCTCAATCTTTTCCTTCAGCAAGGTGCTTAAACAATAAAGAAATAGTAAATGATTATAGCGAAATTATAAAGTCTACATTGCAATTTTTAGGATTAAGAGGTGATCATAAAAAAGTTAAGATAAATGTCGTTAGCTTATATACGTTCCATCATTTCAGATAAAACTTAAATGACAAGAAAGCACTTGATATTATGTGTATTTTTTTCTCAATCGTCTACTATGCCCTGCCATTACTAAATTTAATTTCATTCCATTGTAATTAGATTAATCTCTGCCAAAATACCCGAAGTTTTTAAATATTGTCTATGGCTTATCCTTATTAGAAAAAAAATTTTGACTTATTGTTCATCTTCTTTCTGATAAAACACCTTCAATTCTTGACTTATTTGGAAGTTTCAAACTTGTTTCGAAACGTCTTTGGAAGACACGTATACACACAACAGGGTCAATATCTAAGGGGGGATAGTTGTCAAAAGAAAATTGTAGTAGGTTTTAAAATATAAACAGTGCATTCTTATACTCAAATTCCTTCATTCTGTTTGGAGAGGTGTGAGTTCTTTCTGACAAGTCTTTGAATGAGGTGGTATTCAGCCCTCCTAATCCTCAGTCCATTTACATACTACTAAAGTAAAAGCAATGGTTTTTTTTTCACGATCCGGGTGGTTAAGAATAAGCTAATGGTTGTTATTCTTTTTTTGCTAAGAGCCTGTTTTTAAAAATCAAAGCTATTTCACCCACAAGGGCAATAAGAAAGAGTTGGCCTCAAAATGTCAGACTATTGCCATGTCTGACGAAGGTTGCCATTATAAATCAAGTACAGGTCTGTCTTAAAAAAGGCAGGCCAGTGTGAAAAAAAAACCTTGGGATCTAGTGCTGATTGTAAAACCCCATTGAAGTACGTCTTTTTATCTATTAAAAAAGAAAATATTCTTGACAGATTTGAGTCCCATACACACAGAGACCAACGGTTTACAATTCTTGTGCAAGTTCTTTCCCTTTGAATTTGATTATGCAGTCTTACATCCAGTTTTACTTGCACCATAATATTACTTAATGTTTTTACAATACTAGATGATAATATAGAAATGTTCCTAAGCTCAACAACAGGAATCTTTAAACACACCTCGATAAAGCATATTTGTGCAGCCACAGGGACAGGCCCACTACTGGTAGAAGCCCATAAACTGAGCACGTTAGATTAATTGGACATGCGTTTTACCACTAGAAAACCAATCTAGGCTACTTGTCCAGCTTTAAAAAGTCAAAAAAAATAGGGCGATATGATGGTTATTTCTCGCTTCATTTATTAATTATTTAAAATATAGTACTTATAGTGTAACTTTTCCCACTTCTGAGAAATCTAAATGATTGACTTTGTCCACATTGCTTAGTTATGCTTCACGCCCTAACCTTTACACAAATTGCAAGCAAAGAGGAGCAAGTACGATCTTGAGGTTTATTATATTCATATAATCAGATAAATAAAAGCAGCTAAAGAGATTGCAGTTCCTATGGCCTAGTTGGACTCCTGATACTGATTTAAAGAGTTTTAAAAAATAAGTAAAATATTGGCTAAAAATTTTGGTTTATCATAAAGGTTCCTATATTGATTACTAAAAATTTGACTTCACTTTTTAATTTGTCTTTAACCTTTCTTAATTGCTTTTAATTTAGTGTTTCATTAAGAGAAATGTCTGCAAATTTTAAGCCTGAGGTTCCTGTCGTGGAACAAGTGGGGTAGCATTGTAGCTATGCTACTTGGCAGTTTTCGTGGCCTAGTGAAAGTTGTTGGCAGAATTTAAAATTTGTTGGCAGATTTGGCAGCTTTTGGAATTCTGCCAAATTCTGCTACAGACAGCTTTGCAACTTTTTCCATACCTACCCCCTTCATACTGCTCATTGTATCGCCCTATCACTACTATATGTAATGCGAGCGAAATACTGGAATATATGTTACTTCCACAATGTAATGAAAGGATAGATATTTCATTTAATCAATTTTGCTTTCAATCTAGTATTGGTTGTCAGCATGCACACTGAGCTTTTGTCTCAACCAAAAGAAAAAACAGCCTGGCAGAGGCCCAATTTATGTGTACACCTTGGAACTTTCTAAAACCTTTGACAGTGTGGTCCATAGCAAACTATGGACCTGGCTGAGTCAAGTCTCGCCAAAATATTCGCTTTTTGTGTGCATCTTGGACCTTCCTAAAACTTCTGACAGTGTAGTCCATATCCGACTATGGCCCTTGCTGACTCAAGTCTGGCCAAGGTGTCCACTTTATGTGTGTGTCTAGGAGCTTCTAAAACCTACAACAGTGTGGTCTATAGTCAACTTTGGACGTGGCTGAGCAAAGTCTGGCTATGGTATCCAATTTATGTGTGCATCTTAGACCTTTGTAAAACCTTTGAAAAATTGGTCCACAGCCAACCATACACCTGATTGAGTCGAGTCTGGCCTAGGTAATCCACTTTATGTGTGCAACATGGACGTTTCTAAAACCTTCGACAGTGTGGTTTGTAGTCAAATATGGACCAGGCTGAGTCAAGTCTGGCTGCGGTATCTAATTTTTGTGTGTATCTACTGTACGTAATACAAGCGAAATTCTGGAATATATGTTACTTTCGCAATGTAATGGAAGGATAGACATTTCATTTAATCAATTTTGCTTTCAATCTAGTATTGGTTGTCAGCATGCACACTGCGCTTTTGTCTCAATCAAAAGAAAAAAACAGCCTGGCAGAGGCCCCATTTATGTGTACACCTTGTAACTTTCTAAAACCTTTGACAGTGTGGTCCATAGCCAACTATGGACCTGGCTGAGTCAAGTCTCGCCAAAGTAATCCCTTTTTTGTCTACACCTTGGACCTTCCTAAAACTTCTGACAGTGTAGTCCATATCCGACTAGGTGTCCACTTTATGTTTGTATTTTGGGGCTTCTAAAACCTTCAACAGTGTGGTCTATAGTCAACTTTGGACCTGGCTGAGTCAAGTCTGGCTACGGTATCCACTTTATGTGTGCATCTTAGACCTTTCTAAAACCTATGAAAGTGTGGTCCATAGCCAACTATAGACCTGATTGAGTCGAGTCTGGCCTAGGTAATCCACTTTATGTGTGCAACATGGACGTTTCTAAAACCTTCGACAGTGTGGTTTGTAGTCAAATATGGACCTGGCTGAGTCAAGTCTGGCTGCAGTATCTAATTTTGGTGTGCATCTTAGAACTTTCTAAAACGTTTGACAGTGTTATCCATAGTCAACTATTTCCCCCCCCCCCTTTTTTTAACCCTGATGCAAATCTCTCTGTCATTTTTCCATCTTCATTTTGGCATAGAAACTTTTGCATCATATTAAGAAACTAGTTCCTCCCTTAATCTGTATGAGGATTTGATAACATGGATTAATTAAAGAGTATTAAAAAGGAAAATCTTTCCCTTCTTAGGAGATCCATTACTTGACACAAGTTAAAGAAAACCTTAATTAGTATTTTCCAAAAAAAAGAACACATTTACAATAACAGATAATTCTATAATTAAGGGTGGAAAAGAAGAGATTTAAAAATGCAAACAGGTTTGACATTAAGAGGTGACCAGAAGTTTGGAGTGGGCTCCCTTCAAACAAACATTTTTGGAATTGGTTCTAATAAATTAATCTATAGCTGTTTTTCTGGTGTATCCCTATCCCCTCTTGTGTATGCCAAGAGGGCTTCTCCCTCTCTTGAGATCAGTTGGTATTTCTTGGGGTCAAATTGTTGATGGCTTTTCACCACTGCGTTTTTCTTTGGCGGTTGTTTTTTGTAATTGGGATAATTGATAAACACAACGAATTTTAAAGGTTTTTTTAGGCAAATGAGCATTTCCAGTCTGATTTTTTTTCTAAAATTTCTATGTTTATGCACTATTAAACTTTCTCTATAAGCAAGTTTCACCTTAAACTACACATTTTTTCAATTGATTTTTCTAAACTAATTTTCAAACCCACCTATAAATTAGCCAAATGTGTACCATATAACCCAGCATTAAATTATAGCTGGAATCAAAATTTTGACTTGAACTTACCTTACACGTGAAACATTGTAGCTGACTATTTTGAGATGATCTCTATCCTTCTTCTTACCCTTGAACTGTCATTTCCAATCTGCCATGGTAATGAAAATACACCTCTTTCCCACCAAAGACTGAGGTTCAGTTCTGAACTATCCATACCAAGGGCCCCCATTTTCACCTGATTTAACTAGATGTTTGACTACCAATCCTCAAGTTTTCTTTCAAGGCTATGCAAATATCTACAAGGACAAGTACTGTAAGAATCAAAACAACAACAAATTAACCACTTTTGATAGGAGTACCTTGGCTTTAACCTAGAGGACCTTGTCTATATTCTTATCATACTTCCTACTTACTTCTCGGGTCTGATGAGAGTAGTTTCTATTTTTACTAAATTTTTCAAATTTTACCAAATTTCTCTAGAAATTCTTGAGAAAGAATTTATTTGCCAAAATTTCCAAACATTACTACTCTTTTACAAACTTAATGGAAGCAAAATCGATATATATACAATGCAAAGATAAGAGAGCAGTTTGACAACTATAAATCATGGCATAATAAAAACTTTTTTTTCACATACACTAAATACAAAATCTGTTCTTGAAAAAACATAAAATAGGACATTGTTCTAGTTCTGCTATAATCCATTCTGCTGTTGTACAAAAGATCAAGAACTGTTTCTCCTGGACCTTGGTTTGACCCCCCCCCCACAGACCCCAGTTTGTCCCCTCAGACCCCAGTCTGCCCCCAGATGAAATTTAGTTCCTTCCATAATTTTGTTGAAACTATATTAAATCTGCAAAATTCAAGCATCAACAGAAACACATCAGTTTTGTTTAGTTTACATTTATCTTTATAGTACTAAATAGTACCTTTATGGAACCAAATGCCTTATTTATTAGTTTTTACTGTCATTTTTGCTTGATTTTGGAAAATTGGTTCCAGTCCCTCTCCCCTCCCCGGGATTTTGATGAAATTACACCACTGACTAAAAGTGGCCTCATCAATAAAAGTTGCAAAAAATGCTAATTTCGAATGAAATTTGTATAACTACTTAACACTTTTGGCTCACCAAATCCCTAAAAGTAAGCAGTATCCTCCCCCACCTCAAGAACAAAATTTTGAACTTTACCCTTCTTCCCTCATGATTTCCAAGTATGTCCAAACTGAACTAAATGGCTCCAAAGAATAAATTATTTTGAATAGGTACACAAAGATCTAACTCTTTTGGGGGAGAGGGATGGCAGGATTTTTTCTAGGAGAAAAGATTTAAAAGACAAAAACTACCTTTCTGGGCCACTATTTTTAAGGGATTTAGGGTCATTCAAAATACTTTTAGCAGCAGAGCGTGGTCGCCTCTGCTAAGGGGGGCATATCTGCAATTAAATTGTGCTTTGAGCAATTTAAGGGAGAGTCTCTAATTTACTGCTCCTTATGTGTGATAGTCATGGCACTGGGAATTTGTCTTGCCTACCTGCACTTTGCTAAAATAGGATAAACATGGTAAAGAATGAAAAGTGGCGTTTATGTGACAAAAAAAAACATCTGGACTCCATCTGAATTATTCACTAGAATTTCATTTGTACAGACACATGCATACAAAATATTAATAAAAGTCCAAATATTTGGATTCACATATAGAAACCATTATTGATTGGAGAAAACTGGCCTAAACAAAGTATATAAAAATAAACAACAAACAATAAACAGAAAACAAAAGGAAACTCACATTTAAATAAAATCCAATGGTAAAGAAAACAAAGCTCAAAAAATAATGCAACAAAGCAAGAAGTCTGCTATATATACAAGGTAAGTCAAAAATGATCTCTGATGTTGGTGTAACTCTTCTTACATTGTTACTTCTGAACTATGTCCTTGTTTATTTTATCTTTATGCTGTTGTGGTGCTGCTATAACATTCTGACACTAATTCCTTTAATCTGTCTATTTCATATTGCAGATAGAACATGGCCACTCCATAAGAAGTTTGCACCAATGAGGAAACAACAAGCAGTGATCTATTTTTGTGGTTGGAAGGTGCATCAGGGGCAGCTAACTCTGCAATTTAGTCTTCAGCTTGTAATGGTGGATCCAGGTTTCATCAACAGTGATGATTCTGCCCAAGAAGCCATCACTTTTGTTAGCATAGCAAACCAAATTCTTCGGGCAGATCTCCCAGTATATTCATTTATGCAACACTGTGAGCTGTTTTGGGACCCATCTTGTGCAGATTTTACGAAATCTGTGTCTGTTATAAATGATTTTACAGCCAGAACCATGACTATTTCGTGGATAATATGCCACTTCATCAGTAGTCACTCATCTCACTTACAAAGCCATGTTGTCATCATTTGTGGCTGTAGATGGTCTTCCAGCTCCTTTCTCATGGATACCGTTTGTTCAAACATTTTTCAATTTTTCTATCCATTTGTAGATGATGTGTTTAGAGAAGACACTGTTCTTGTATTGTGACAAAAGTCTTTAATGATTAATGGCCTTTGATGCACTCTATGACTACAAAAACAAACACTTATTGCTCCTCATCAGTGCAAACTTTTAATGGATCAGCTATGGAAAATTAAGAAATTAGGTGTCAAAATTCCTTAGCAGGATAACAAATAAACTGTAACAAATCACTGTAACAAATAAACAAGGATAGAGGTCAGTAGTAACAATATAAGAAGAGTTATCTCAACATTGTAGATAGCTTTTGACTTACCTTTATAAAGGCTATTGCATTTCCAAATTATCTTTGATATATAATCCTTTCAAGAAGAAACACTCATTTTATCTAAAATATCTTACATATGCCAAGGTTAAATCAAGCACAAGATAAGATATTTAAAACAAAATAATGTTTCCTCTTGAAAAGGAAGTTTTTCAATATTCTAATCAGCTAATTGTAGCTATCTAAAACTAGCCAGATCATATCCAAGATTAGGATGATCCTGTCTATGTTTCAGGAATGATAGCCCTACATTATCCTAACCTTCTCAAAGCATAAATTATAATAATTTATTTTTAACCCACATCATACACAAAAATGACATTTGTGGAGCATGACAAAAAGAGAATAGAATACACTACATTCATGAATACTTAAAAACTTTACAAGAGCAGAGCAAATAAGGGAAAGAAAAAAAACACTAAAGACACAAAAACATAAGAAAATAAAACTATTTACAAAAAAAAAAACTGGATAAGACAGTTGTATGGACTGAGACATAATGGAGCATCATTTAATAATTTAGAACTTATATTTGAAATGTTTGAATAATATATGTTGCTGAATATAACAAAATTAAATTACTATTATGGAAAGATCAGGAAAGATAAAGCAGAAATCTAAGACACTGGTAATAGTTGGTCTTAACCTGTTCAAAATTAATTTTATCATAGGCAGTGCAATAGCACTGCCTAAGTAAAGAATGATGTTGGTACAACAGTGTATTATTTATTTTTTATGTTTCCATACCTGGGCACTTTGTATCAAATGAATTGTTGTAAAAACTTCGAAAAGCGCTCATTTGATTGGAAATTGGAGTGGCTAGTGCCCTTTTTAATAGTTGAAAGTGATTGGAGGGCAACTAGCCCCCCCCCCATGCCCATCATTCCCCACACATCCAATCAAAATTTTGAGATAGCCATTTTGTTCAGGTAGTTGATTTCCAGATAGAAAATATGTTTTTGAGGAGGACACTCCCCCACAAACCTCAGGGCAAGGGTTTTAAGTTATGCCATGAGGGCATTTAAGGACAATGTATTATTTATTATTTTTTTTCCTTTAGAGCAGGGCACTTTGCATCAAAGAAGTTGTTGTAGAAACTTCAAAAAGGGCTCATTCAATTGGAAATTGGAGTGGCTTGTGCCCTTTTAAATAGTTGAAAGTGATTGGAAGGCAACTAACACCCTTTACATGCCCGCCATTTCCCGAAACACATCCAATCAAAATTTTGAGATAGCCATTTTGTTCAGCATAGTTGATTTCCAGATAGAAATTATATTTTTGAGGAGGACACTCCACCACAGCCTTCAGGGCAAGGGTTGTAAGTTATGCCCTGGAGGACATATAAAGTTTTTATAGAAGGAACTGTCATAGAAACTTCAAAAAAGGCTCATTTGATTGGAAATTCAAAGGGCTAGTGCCCATATAATAGTCAAAAGTGATTGGAGGGCAACTAACCCCCATCTCATGCCCACCTTTTCCCCAAACACATCCAATCAAAATTTTGAGATAGCCATTTTATTCAACATAGTTTTAAGTTCTGGAAATTAGGTCTTTGGGAATGACAACCCCCAAACAGCCCTCAGGGCAAGGTTTGTAAGTTATGCCCTGGGGGCATATAAGGTTCTTATAGAACACGTTGTCATAGAAATCAAAGGGCTCATTTGATTGGAAACTGAAAAGGCTAGTGCCCTTTTTAATAGTCAAAAGTAATTGGGAGGCAACTAACACCCCTTCCATGCCCACCATTTCCCCAAACACATCCAATCAAAATTTTGAAATAGCCATTTTGTTCCAAGCAGTTTAAAGTTCAGGAAATTATACATTTGAGCAGGACACTCCCCCCACAGTCTTCAGGGCAAGGGTTATAAGTTATGCCCTAGTGGCTATAATTTTTTATTGAAATCTTTGTCATAGAAACTTCAAAAAGGGCTAATTTGATTGGAAACTCAAAGGTCTAGTGCCCTTTTTAATAGTCAAGAGTGATTTGAGGGCAACTAACCCCCCTCTCACGCCCACCTTATCCTCAAACACATCCAATCAAAATTTTTTGATAGCCATTTTGTTCAGCATAGTTGATTTCCGGATAGAAATTATGTTTTTGAGGAGGGAACTCCCCCCCCCAGCCCTTGGGACAAGGGTTGTAAGTTATGCCCTGGGGGCATATAAGGTTTTTATAGAATGTGTTGTCATAGAAACTTCAAAAAGGGCTCATTCAATTAGAAATTGAAATAGCTAGTGCCCTTTTTAATAGTCAAAAGTGGTTGGAAGGCAACTGACACCCCTTCCATGCCCACCATTTTCCCAAACATATCCAATCAAAATTTTGAGATAGCCATTTTGTTCCAAGCAGATTAAAGTTCAGGAAATTATACCTTTGAGCAGGACACTCCCCCCACAGTCTTCAGGGCAAGAGTTATAAGTTATGCCCTGGGGGCATATAAGGTTTTTATTAAAACCTTTGTTGTAGAAACTTGAAAAAGGGTTCATTTGATTGGAAATTCAAATGCCCTTTTTAATAGTCAAAAAGTGATTTGACGGCAACTAACCCACCTCTCACACCTGCCT
>JAPEVW010000027.1:2905000-3207500 GCA_027921565.1 Artemia sinica
TTTCTCTAGTAATTTCTTTGTGAAGAATTAATAACGATTACTGAAAACAAAAAGACATTCCATTGCTGCTAGCTCAAAAGGTTGTATCTGACGATTTCATAATTCCGAAATAATTGCCAAGAACCATAGGCGGTTTTAGGGGAAGTGCAGAAATTTTTGGGGTGCAAAATTTCAAATGAATATTCTAGCGGTCATCATCAGTTTGTAATATTTGAAATTTCACTTTATTAAAATAAAGTAAAGGGCACAGTCAATAAATGAAAATTCACAAGTTAAAAACTAATTAATAAAAGAAAAATAAATTTCATAATAATTGAAGATAATAACCAAAATAATTAGATTAAAATAATTAAAAATAATTTGAATAATAAATTACAAAATAGGTTATTTTTTATAAACTGAATATAATTTTTTTTTAATGAACATTTTATTAAATTTTGTCCTAAAAATTTATGGGAGATAGGGGAAGAGGCGGTATTACCAAGTAAATAAATTAATAAATGAATAACGATTTTATTTATTACCAAGTAAATAAATTAATAAATAAATAACGATTTTATTTATTACCAAGTAAATAAATAAATAAGTAAGGGTTTTATTTATTACCAAGTAAATAAATTAATAACGATTTTATTTATTACGAAGTAAATAAATTAATAAATAAATAACGATTTTATTTATTACCAAGTAAATAAATAAATAAATAACGATTTTATTTATTACCAAGTAAATAAATAAATAACGATTTTATTTATTACGAAGTAAATAAATTAATAAATAAATAACGATTTTATTTATTACCAAGTAAATAAATAAATAAATAACGATTTTATTTATTACCAAGTAAATAAATAAATAACGATTTTATTTATTACCAAGTAAATAAATAAATAAATAACGATTTTAATTTCAAACGCCATATAACGGTCATGCCGATCAGCAGCAGTTCTTGTCATAATAAGGCACTAAACATTATAAAACATATGAAAATCACAGCCATAGCTATTGTCCTGCAAAGTTATACATTGAATTTTAAATATCACAAATTCAAACTAAACAGAGTCAAACAAATAAAGAGAATAAAAGAATAATAAACTAAAGAAAATAAATACATACAATTATTGACGAGTGGGTGCAGAATTAAAAAACTTGACGAAGGAGGGAACAAAACTACTTACATACCGCATATGCCGTGCTGGTACCGGCTGAATTTCAGCTGGTTTATCTTATTAAAAGCAAAATCTCTGTTTTTTTTTTGTTTTTTTTTTTTTTTTTTTTTTTTTTTTTTTTTTTTTTTTTTTTTTTTTTTTTTTTTTTTTTGCAAATGCTTCTTCTACATCATCTATAATTGTTCCTTTGCGTAAATAGGAATTAATTATCATATTAAACCTTAATAATTTCTTATAATATATCTTATTCGTGATTACCTTAATTTCATATTTAGACACAATTTTTCCGGGTGGAAGAATGAGTCTTTCAGCTTTGATCTGAAACAGAAGTGAAATCTCTACACACATGAACATGCTTTTATCCACTAGAAATCTGGCTTTTGAAGTGGGATATGGCTCTTGTCAGAACGTATAGTTCGATCCAGATCGAATAATTCGATTCATCCCCCTGACTACGTTTTAGTTTCTCTAGTAATTTCTTTGTGAAGAATTAATAACGATTACTGAAAACAAAAAGACATTCCATTGCTGCTAGCTCAAAAGGTTGTATCTGACGATTTCATAATTTCGAAATAATTGCCAAGAACCATAGGCGGTTTTAGGGGAAGTGCAGAAATTTTTGGGGTGCAAAATTTCAAATGAATATTCTAGCGGTCATAATCAGTTTGTAATATTTGAAATTTCACTTTTATTAAAATAAAGTAAAGGGCACAGTCAATAAATGAAAATTCACAAGTTAAAAACTAATTAATAAAAGAAAAAATAAATTTCATAATAATTGAAGATAATAACCAAAATAATTAGATTAAAATAATTGAAAATAATTTGAATAATAAATTACAAAATAGGTTATTTTTTAATAAACTGAATATAATTTTTTTTTTAATGAACATTTTATTAAATTTTGTCCTAAAAATTTATGGGAGATAGGGGAAGAGGCGGTAATCAAGATTTTTTCCTGGGCGTAAGAGAGGCCTGAACCGCCGCTGCCAAGAACCGATTGCTAATCTGTTTTCAAAGGAAGGATCAGCAAAGCAATTGCACCTAGATCCTCCTTATCTATGTAGCTCTGTTGAGCCTCCCTTTGAGGACAGCATAGCAAACGGTTTTTGACAATTTCTTCAGAAGCTACAAAAGAACAGCCTTAAGGCATGAGAATGATGATTTATTTTAATAAAATAAAACTGGTGGTTTCCTTGAATTACCCATGAATGTCCAGTTTTCACTAAGCTACCGAGTTTCTAGTCTATCTTGGCATGTGTGCAGGATTTTAATTTTCTCAGGAGGGGGGGCTTTGCAATAATAAAATAAAACATTTTTTATTTGAAAATTTGAATAAATAGTAAATAGAAATTTGGGGCTATAGGGTGGGGGGCGCTCCCAACCCCCTGGAACATACCTAAGTCTAATTCGTGTTCGTATTCGTTTAATCAAATAGCTTTCTTAGCAAACAAAACTGAACGCTAAATTATGCTATTTTTACAATCATTAAAGAAAAAAAAATCACTTATTTAATACACTAACAAAATATGGTACGAAGGAATTTGCAAATCTGTTCGTTCGGCACTTGACGGGTTGTAGTCTGTTCTGATGCCTGGTGAATTTGGGGTTTGGTGTGGTTGGGGGAAGAATTGAGCGATCTTTCTCATTTGGCATGAGTGATTTCCCGAATCTCATTATCAAATCATGTCTTCGGGCGAACAAAGTGGGCAAGCTCATAACCACAAGGGCATGCTCGTAACTCTCATACCTGGGTCTAAGAATTATTTTAGTAGCACGTTTTTGAACGTCTTCTAGTTCCTCTGACATGTAGGGAGTGTTTTGTGCTTGGGGACCCCAGACACGACAACAATATTCAAGGATTGGCCTGATGTATTTCGTGTAAGCCAGTTAGAGCTGACGATCTGAGAAACCCAGCCTTCGCATACTCGTTAGACTTTGGATTGAGTAGTGTCCTTTGCGCACGATATTGTCTACGTGCAGTTTAAACGAGCAATCGCTTGTAAAAGTCACGCCTAGTATTGTTGTGGACGAAACAGTTGGAAAGGGAACATCTGGTTTTGTAATTTCTCGTTTGAGCGGGTTGAAGCGTAGAACTTTCGATTTCTGCTTGTTCAGTTGCAGGCTATTAGATTTACGCTGGTTAACGGAGTCCGAAAAAAGTGTTGGTTCGAACTGCTGTTTTGCTACTGCGTTTTCTACTATGTATTTGAGAAGCGAAGACAAGTCGTCAACGAACTTGAAACGTTCCTCAAATTATGCAAGGCTTTTATTGATGACTGCAAGGAATAAAAGGGCTTATATAAACATTCAACAAATATTAAATTTGATTTTTGCTGTGTTTGAACGACTACTAGCAATAATTGTTACTGAAATTTTTCGTTTAGCGAGCTAGTTTTAACTTCGGTTACAAAAAGCTTAAAAGCGAGATTTCTTAACTTAAGTGTATTGTGGACTTTTTTTAATTCCGAAAATAAAAAAATGGCTTCGATATGCACTTTTCTTGTTTTCCACCCCCCCCCCTGTTTATTGATATGGCATGTGTGCTCAACGGTAGTAAATTAATTTGGTATTTTTTGAATTTTAACTTGCCATTTAATTTCAGTCAAAAATTTGTCTCATCCATCGCAACTTTTTCGTTTTGTTCAGAATCTTTTATCAAATATAAGCCAAATAAGTTTATTCAATGCAAAGTTTAAATATTAGTTTAGCTGAATCCTTATAGCTTTCCAAAAAGTTTTTATCGATTTTTTCCTGTTTTTTAAAGTGTTTTCTTCTTTTAACTTTGTTGAAGAAAAATTTAAAAACGAAGAAATCAAAGAATGAATTTGAGTTGGTATGTTACCCGTCTCAGCATTGCATGATTTTTTATTAGTTCTCATACTATTTGCCCAATTTTGCTGTTTTGACGAATGTGTCATTCTTCCCAACCGAAATAAATTTGTAAGTACTTATGTGGATTAAAGTGAAACCCCTTCTTTAGGAAAAATAAAGCTAATTACATCCAATTTTTAACTCAAGCTATTCAACTTTTCCTTTGCTGAGGCTGAAGTGAAATATGACTCTCCTCATGAGATAGTGTCCGCCCGTCGTGATGCTCGCAAAAAAAGATCTTCCGGGATAGGGGGGGGGGGGTCAGAGAAGACTTTAAATTCCGTTTCCGTTTGTAATTGGTGACCTAGTTTTATTTTTGGTTTTATAAGCTTGGGAAAGAGGGTCGGGATGCTTGGTGGTTTTGGTCTTTTTTTCATCTTTTTTGGTCTTTTTTTTTAAGAATAATTGTTTTCATCCATTTCCTCATTTTTTTCGTCATTCAAAACCCTAACCATTGTTTGTTATTTTTTTCGAAATGGTTCTTTAATCTATTCTCAATGAGAATGGGGGCCAATCTCTTTCTCGTACCTACATTCCCTATGAAGGTATGAGTATTCAAGTTTAAGCCATTCGACGTCTATTTAGTTATAACTTTTTATTATTTAGTTTGAAGTGCCTGAAGTTAAGTATAACGCCTCTGATGACATGGTATCCGCCCCTGCCAACCCAGACCCCGAAATGGTAAGTCATGTCATTTTAATTTATCCGTAAACCTTCTCTCGTTTATTTATATATATATATGTATATATATATAATATATATATATATATATATATATATATATATATATATATATATATATATATATATATATATATATATATATATATATATATATATATATATATATATATATATATATATATATATATATATATATATATATATATACATATATATATATAATGTTGTTTCATACTTCCCTGTACACATTAAAGTACAGGGTAAAAAGTTGTCTTCTAAGATTTGTTTGGGTACCCTGCCATCTGAAGTTTTCAAAATGAAATAGCTTCTTTTCTTTTGTGAATTTAATAGTTTTGAGGCTGTTTCTGAAATTTTCAATGGACAAGACTATACAAGGACTGGTATTTTGTTTATCCTTATTGGGACAATCAGTGCCTGAAGAGGTTTTACTAATAATAAATACTTCAGTAGCTGAAGCTATTGGCGATCTTTGTTTTGTTTCGAATCGACTTTTTATATATTTTTTTCCGGGTGATTTTGCTAGGACTGTTCCGCAATTAGACTTTTCCGGTTTGATTTTCGGTGGTTTTTACTTTCTTTTCCTTCTTATGCTTTTTCAATGCTATAAATTGGGGGAAGCTAGGACCCTTCGAAGATTAGTGATGTTTGCTGCAATATTTGATTGTAAATTTTGTATAATAGTGCCGTTTCATCTTTAAAAAACCCTCTGTAAGTAGAGGTATAGAGCACAAGGCTGTTGTCTGTTATATGCTACATCTTTTTTTTAGCGAAGTTGATATAGAGTGGATGCTTTATGGGCAGACATGAATCCAAAGCCTTTATTTGGAAGGGGAGGCAGTGCCAAGAAGGGAAAGTGAGACATCATCCCTCCTTCTAAAATTGAGTTCCATCTGAATCGGGTTTACTATCGACGTATCGTAACGCAATGGGAAGTTAAAACTAAGTGTCCTAGTAGGACCGTCCAAGATCACTGGATCTCGTTGTCGCTTGCGCAGGGCAACGGGAAACTTTGTTAGGATCGAGATTGCCAATAACCATCGATCTCTGTTGGCAAATCAAAGGTGACTTGAGTATAAGCGAAGGTTACGCACTTGTTGCTTGTGGCATTGCGTGTGTTGTATTATTCTTCAGTACTCTTTGATACTATTATGGTGAGGTAAGTTGTAGGATGAGATAAATGGATAATCAGAGTGTCAGAACACTACCGTGAAAGGCTCCTCTAGAGATGAAACAAAAAGAGATAGATAGATCTTCTCCCAAATACAATGCCCGAGAACGCACCAACTGCTTAAATGACTTTGTTTGAGGATGATGAAATCATTCCTAGTGTTATACCGATAATTATACCGATTATATTGAAATTATACCGATAATGTTGGCAATGAACAAATAAGAGTTTAAATAGGGATAGGTCCTTGTATTAGACAGTGAAAAACGTAATAATACAAAAGTTCTGGATATTTTGATGACACATTTAGTCATCATCGTCAGCAGAGAAGCTAAAGTATTACAACTGACAAGAAAATAGCGACGAAGACCACACTGCCTTTCCATCACAAACAACAAAAATACGAAGAACAATAGAAAATCCTTTTTGTAAGACAGCGAAGATAATTCGAATGAATATTTCAGCCCTATGTGCTCAGCAAGACAAAAAATATATAAAAGAAAGAAGACTGACAACAACATGCGATCAATCAAACCAAAAAGCAAAATTTTTCAAAGCAGTCCCAGGATCCTTACTTCAGTGAAGTTCAACCAGGACCCAAGATTTGAATGCAATACTCATTCAAATTATCTTCACTGTCTTACAGAAAGAATTCCCTATTGTTCTTCGTGTTTTTGTTTTTTGTGATAGAAAGGCAGTGTGGTCTTCGCCGCTATTTTCGTCTCGCTTATGGGGAGCAGTTGACCAATGATATCTTTTATTTTATGAATTTAGACAAGAAACACGGTAATATTTTTAACCAACAAAAATTCTTTGAATCTTGCAAAATTGAAAATCTTATTCCCAAGTCTTTAAGATTCAGATTACTCTTACCCGGAAAGAAGAGCAATTTGCTCGTACACCACAATTAAAAACATTAATACATATTATTAAAGACAAAAAACTAAAAAGATACACTATTTCCTCTGAAAGAAAATCTTTAGAAAATTCTTATATGAAAATTTATCCTCTGTTGATTTTAGCCAGGTTGCTAGATCGGAAGAATTTTGTTTAATCGTGATTTCCGCTTATCAAGGGAACGACTTATTAAAAAATTGGAAAACCTACGATATGAATTTTCGATGAATAGCCCGATGAATAGCCAGAATATAATTTGTATTTTGCTGAAAAAATTCTTTTAAATGTTTTCACTTTTTTAACTTTAAGAAATCAAAAATAATTAAGATTTTAAGGAATAAATTTCAGCATATGTATATTAAACTGACAATGCACATTTTTTTCAGTAAATTCATTTGAATTTTTTTTTTTCAGTAAAGTACAGATTATATTCGACTTTTAGGAAGCATAATGTTTAGAACCCTACTCGGAATAAGTTCTGCTCGTTTCGAGTTTGACTTATTTTAATCTCTGTTTGTTTTAGGTTTCATTTATTTATTGATACTGATTTGTGGTAGTTGTATGCTTGGTAAATTATTTGATTCTATTTTTGTTCACTTTTGGTTTAATGGAGTTCTTTACTTTTTTTTTTGAAAAACTTATTTTATGCAAAATGTTTTTTTGATTAATCTCCGTAAAGACCTATCCATTATTATAACTAAAGCAGATAAAAGCAATTATCTGGCTGTCATGGATACGACAGATTACGACACAAAAACTTATTCACATCTAAATTTATTCTCATCTTTTAAAGTTAAAGATAGACCCCGGCGCCCTGCCGGCGGATCGACCGAACGCCGCCGACGAGAGGCCCGGTCAAACGCCGCCGAAGGGTCGTAACGCCGCCGCCGCGCTGCAGGCGCGCCACCGCCGGCAGAGGTGGCGGCGTTCGGTCGACTACAAATTAATTTTGCGGCAATTCTTTATTGCCTCAACCGCAAAGTCGGAGCTTTTCCTTCTCGTGTGGTTTAGTATTTCGATTTGCCTGATTAGAACTCAAGCAGGGCTTGCACTATCCCCGAAGTTTCGGGTATTTCCCCAAAAATCTATGCGTCACCCCGAAAAAAAAAATTTGTTCCCTGAGTCACCGAAAATCACGCAATAACGGTGCCCCCCTAGCAATTTATCACCAGTGACTTTCCCTGCCAAATACTACTTTGCATACCATAATTCTTCACTACTCACTTGTTCATTAATTTTCGTCTCTTTTGTTACTTTGCATAAAAACCAGGCAGATGCAATATGCAATTGCAAATATTGCAATATGCACAGTTCTTCATATGTTGACAAAAAAAGTATCGTCTTTATGAAATGAGTTTGTCATTTCGAATGCAGTTTCCCAATCGCTATTTCTTACATCATTCGTAGTCAAGAATTTTATTTTCAAGTTGAATAGAATTATAGAACGCATTCACTACTATACAGCTTCAGCCTTCAGTTGGATTTTGAAATTGACAGCCGACAGATTGTTTCTACAGCTGAATTGTGAATTTGCAGATTTTTTTTTTTTTTTTTTTGCTGTTTTTAGATAAGATTTTCTTAATGTTTAATACTCAATTGTTGAACACCTGATAGAAAATACAATCTTCTCTCTGAAACATTTTTACCCCCCCCCCCCCCAAAAAAAAAAAAATCCCTTCTATTGAGACAAAATTTAGCTATAGACTAAGCTATGTACAAGGTTGGGGGGGGGGGTTAAAGATTGAACCGAAAGTTACCCCAAAAATATGCGTCATAAATAAATTGTAATTATTGCCTATGCTAAATATACCTCATTTTTTTTATTGAAAGCAGGGATGCCAAAAAGATAATTATTTTTTTCATTTAAAGTGGAGACAGAAGAAAATGATATCAAATTCCCTGGGAAACCATTGAAATATTTTGATAGACCCAGGGCCCCCCATTAGGACTTGTTCATTGTCTTGGGTATTTTGTGATTTCTCATTGGCTACTGGCCTAATTTGGCTTTTGTGTGTGCTCCCTTTTAATTAAATTCTTTGGATCTTATTGAATGCCACGGCGAATCTATGGTATATCTGAATAATTTCGACATTTTTGTTGTTGTCTTTGTACCCCTTTACTCATACCCTCAATTTTTTTTTCAAGGAGCACTAAGCTGTTTAACGTTATTTTGCGTGTTTGTTTGAACCATTTAGTGACCTAGTTAATTATTAAGTAAATTATTTTTCTAATGAAAGCTGAGACGGTATCCTATCAAGGTGGTATCCAGAGGGGGGGGGGTAGGGATTTATTACATTTAAATGATAATATCTCGAATTTTTTTGTTGAAAGCAGGGATCCCAAAAAGTTAATTTTTTTTAATTTAAAGCAGAGACGGCATCCTATTAATGTGGTATCCCGAGGGGGGGGGGGGTAGTGAGCTATCATATTTAAATGATAATACCTCGATTATTTTTTGAAAGCAGGGGTGCCAATAAGTTAATTATTTTTTTTTTTTTATTTAAAGCAGAGACGGTATCCTATCAAGATGGTATCCAGAGGGGGGGGGCAAAGGGAGGTATTATATTTAAGTGATAGTACCTTGATTTTATTTATTGAAAGCAGGGATGCCAAAAAGTTGAAAAGTTGACAAAAATTAACAAGATTTTCGTGATTTATACTTGATACAGTACTTGCATGGTTTTGTCGTCCAAAGGGAAAGGGACATATGGGTCCAACCCGTTTTTTTTCTTATTGATGAAACGGCTTTACTTTGAAAACATTCATTCCTAAGTACCAGGCAGATTCACACTAAAACGAATTGGTGTGACGAAAGCGATATCGACATCCCCACCTAATGTTGCGCTCGAGTGACAATGGTGCCCTTTGTCCAGTGCCGAAGTTACATTAAAAGGCCAGGTCATAATAAAAGCTTTCAATTTGCTCTATACACAAATTTAATTAAAACTGATCTTACAAAATATTTTAAAAACCAATAGACATTAATACAGAACAGGTCACAAAAGACCTTTGAGGCTAGCTGCCGAAAAGGCTGGATTAGCAATAACAACGTGTTTTTAAATTATTTTTCTTTCATCTCATTGAATCGCCTTGTTTTACCTCACTTTTTTATCAGTCCTGGTTGAACGTCGCTGAAGTAAGGATGCTGGGATTGCTTTGAAAAATTTTGCTTTTTGGTTTGATTGATCACATGTTGTTGTGAGTCTTTTTTCGTTTATATATTTGTGTCTTGCTGAGGACGGCCCTTGGACATAGGGCTGAAATATTCATTCAAATTATCTTCACTGTCTTACAAAAAGAATTCCCTGTTGTTCTTCGTGTTTTTGTTGTTAAGTATTACAACTACAATAAAATATATTCATACAGCCTCTAACAGCCTAAAACAACCTCTGTTAGCCTGATAACATTGTCCAAATATTTTCTGAGACAATATATGCAATAAAAAGAAAAAATTTAGGTGTTGCCATCATTTCAGCTTTAATGGACTCGTGGTCGCTTTACCTTTACGTAAGTACTTAGCACACTTTTACTTTACGTAAGTAAGTAGAACTTAACAAACGGCTAGACAGTTCATCTAATAAATGGCTGAGAGATGGGGAGATACCCCTCTTTTCTATGAATTGTTTTATTCTAATTTTCTTCTATTTTTGTTACCTTCTTTCTACTTCGTTTTATCCTCTTTTTTTGTCTTTTTTTTAAGGTCCAAACTGTACCTAAACCAGAAGCAACACATACCAATGAATTATATCCGGATTCATATGGACAAAAGAAAGAAATGCCGGTAAGTCGTAACTGATTCTGAAAAAAGAAAAATTTCTATGCACATATCACAGGCAGAGATCACCATTTAAATTGGTTCTACATCGAAAATGTAATGTGTCGAAACAGAGGTCTCAAAGGTAAAATAGCTATATTTATAGACCTATAACTATAGAGTTACAATATGGTCAGTTTTAATGCTCATTTAATTCAGCTTTGGCACTAGTTTAAGCCTTCCAGAGCTTATCTTATTTAAAATTTCCTGTAATGTGGATTCTGATATAATTTATGACCAACAAACGGACTTAGTTCATTCTATATATATATATATATATATATATATATATATATATATATATATATATATATATATATATATATATATATATATATATATATATATATTGCATCACTTTTGGTAATATAAATGACTTTGTTTTAAAAGCAATTTCTTTATATGATGTTACTTCTGGAGAAAAAAAAAATAATATCTGAAGGAAGCTACAATTTTTACCAATCGATCTGAAATTCATTTTAAATTTAGTGGTTTAAATATTTTGGTCAATTGAATCGAAATTTATCTCGTGTTATCTTTTAAAAACAAAGCACCGCCCATACTAACCGAAAATTTAAAAAAAGTTTTTTTTTTTGACTGTCAAATGAGAAAATATTACCATTTGAAGCCGATTCAGGAATGGTAACTATGATTTCGGTTAATCTGAATAGTAAAAGTTTATTGTGTAAACAAATTAATGGAAATTTCTGAAGATCTATTGAAAACCCTCGAAAATGATTTTCACGTGGTGGGTCTGTTTGCTATGATTTTTTTGTGAATATTGATCTTTAATTAAAAATGAATTTCTCGTGTTGGATCGAAGTGAAAACAGTACCATTGAAAACCCTCGAAAACGGTGTTAGATCGAAGTGAAAACAGCACCATTGAAATGGCCATTCCTGAATAGCCGCACAGAAAGGGTACTGCCCTCCACATTGACCAACAAGGAAAATCACTAATATTTCCAGTACTAATGTTTCACCACAGTTTATAGAATTAGCAGTATGATCATTCTCTATCTTTCCCATTATAAAAACCCGGACAGGGGTGCGAGTGCTCCGGAGAACGTTTTTGCAGATAGAAACATAGGCGGCATCAGATCTTTTCGCGGGTAGACAAGTCAGATTTCTGTTGGACGCGAAACTTGGCTTCAACGTTGGAACACTAATTTTGAAGAAACTAATTTTAAATTAATTTATTCCAATACATATATGAAAATCGGTAGTTAGTAGTGTAATGTTATTATTAGATGTTTTTAGGAATTAAAAATAGGTTTCGAAGTCTCAAGTTGGTTTCAAAGGCATTTTGAGAAAGTTTCTGCCAAAATACGTGTTCCAGGGTAATTGGACCGCTAATGGCAGATCAAATGAGAGGAGTTGTTTGTACGCGCCGATATATATATATATATATATATATATATATATAATATATATATATATATATATATATATATATA
Source organism: Artemia sinica (assembly GCA_027921565.1). Classification (NCBI taxonomy): domain Eukaryota; kingdom Metazoa; phylum Arthropoda; class Branchiopoda; order Anostraca; family Artemiidae; genus Artemia; species Artemia sinica. The sequence continues at coordinate 2,917,084 of JAPEVW010000027.1, forward strand.
TATATATATATATATATATTATATATATATATATATATATATATATATATATATATATAATATATATATATATATTATATATATATATATATATATATATATATATATATATATATATATATATATATATATATATATATATATATATATTATATATATATATATATATATATATATATATATATATATATATATATATATATATATAATATATATATATATATATATATATATATATATATATATATATATATATATATATATATATATATATATATATATATATATATATATATATATATATATATATATATTATATATATATATATATATATATATATATATATATATATATATATATATATATATATATATATATATACTACGAAAACTTTACGAAAAAGAAAGTTTTTTTTAAAGAATAGTAAAGGCCATATTAAACTTAAGATCAGTAGAAATAGAAGCCTACAATAATTCAAACTCAAAACGACCAGAAATTATTTTTAAAGAATAAAAAAGGAAAGGTGAATAATTGGTATGGCGGTAACACTGCATATAAATTTATATGAATGTATATATAGTGGGCTGTAATAATGCAAAAGGTAAATATAACATTGGTTTAAGAATGGAAAGAAAGACAAGGAATAAATTTACGACGATAATCAAGTAAAAAATAAGTTTTATTTGAACAATGCCATAAAGCGATGACATTTGATTATGATGTTTGGTGCTTCGCATTGATATTTCAGTTTTAAAAGTTTTATTTTAAATAAATTTTAAAAAAATTTACCCCTTTGTTCAAAAAAAGAGATAATAAAATATTTAAACTACTAAAACTAAAATAATTACTTGCTAGTTTATTTTCCTTGATAGGTACGTCTCTCGATTTCTCGATTCTTAAATTTTACTTCGTAATATGCACGTGTGCGCAAAAAAAATCTTATAAACTGTTCAAAGGGGAAGTCCTCGCAGCCAGTTTCCCAATTCAGGTCTTTGCACTCAAGCCATACTCGATTGATTATGTTTGTCGGATCAACCTATTTTGCCCCCCCCCCCTAAAAAAATCCTGGATCCGCCCCTGAAACCATCACACCTACCCCACCAGTTATTAGAAGAAGAAAAAATTCCTTATTTTCACAAATTTCATCAACCCCCCCGCCCCCTTTTTTATAAAATCCTACATAGGCCGATCAGTTGAGTCCACGTAAATAATAGATTAAGTCATAATTTGTATATAAATTAATTCATACCTGTGAGATGGGACGCTTGCAAACCACTTGGCTGGCTCACCAAGTTTTTTTCTGCTTTCGCAATTACGAATAATGCACTTGGTAACCATTTCTCTGTGATTGACGATAACAGACTAATCCGCTAAGGCAGAAACAAGTGGGAGGAGCTTTTTGTTCGCACCGAGACCGAAGACCAGAAATTATCTGCGATAAGCTTACTGTCTATAAACTGTGTGTTTCACTAATGACAGTACTAATGCTTCCAGCAATAATGTTTCCTCTTTTTTTTTCTTGGTGTTACTTACAAAAGGCAGTAGATGCAGCAACTTCCGTTCATGCGAGCCCTTTAATATCTTTGATATTTCAGTGCCCTATTAGTAGCGAAGAAAAAAAAATAGGAGACGCGACACTGCTTCCCATGCAAAAAAGTGATTCCCCTTGTTGCTCAAAATGGACAACGGTAAATCTGCATTTTGGGGTTTTCAACTATGTTAGTTCCACGGTGCAGTTTTCATTTCGATTTGGCCCAATTTTTGACGAGTTTCATCGCTTTCTGGCCGTTTTCTGTTATTCTCATAACTCTCTTTTCGCAGCAAACTTTTATCAATAAGATAAGCCGAAATAACAATTACTGTTCCTAAAATAGGTACAAATGGCTATTTTTCCTCATTTTACAGTTTTTTGAGAACGTCTTTTTAAATTTTCGGATACTATAGGCTTAGAGTTTGTTCTTCGCTAGGCTGCATTTGACGCTGCAACCATGATTTGTCTTTTCATTTATGAATTTGGCAGAGGGGGAGAGGTTCAAAATAGGTATTTCCAAAAATTGATTAAGGGAACCTTTAATCAAGATGTTCTTGGAAACAAACTGTAAGTAAAGAGATAACCTTGTCAGTTGCGAGCTATTAGAGTGGAAATCAGCGGTTTTTTTTTAATTGAAGGAGGTCAACGTTTTTAAACTGGAGGGCTGGTAGCCTTATTTATATTCAAGTAAATCGCTAATCAAGCAGTTCCTGGAAACAAACTGTAAGTAAACAGATAACCTTGTCAATTGCCTGCTATTAGAGTGGAGACCAGCGGTTTGTAGGCGAGGGGGAGCCTGACTTATGTCTCAAAAGTGCAAGTTCTGGTCAATATTTTCAAACTCTTCACGAGAGGCGCTTCAGATAAATATGGGCCTATAGCTTTATTTAGCTATGCCCCTCGTTGTTTCAAAGTTCTGTGACCCTTTACCTAAATAACTATGGTCTTTTTAACTGTAGGCCGCGTAGGTTTTGTGACGACAAACCTGGTTCATTCCCCTCCCCATGGTTGTGGAAGCTGTGAATCCTAATTTGCCCATTTCTTCATTGTAATCCCCCTATCACTTTCATTAAATAACAAGTTTGTATTATTTGTAACATTAGGAATTGGAAGTTAGCCTCTCCTCCCCTAACGAGTAGGGCTGCCTTATTCTTAAAGAAATATAGTGCCATATTTGAGTTTGCTTTATTCACTTTATAATTTTGCGACTTTTAATATCCATTCAATTGCATCGTCGACAACTTAGATGAATACCTTCAAGCGGAGAGAGGAAAAAAGGCGAAACCACAAAATACTATTAGCAACCATATAGTATTTGAAATTCGAGTTGGCAAGCTAACGTCTTAAAGACTTCCCCAGGGAAGGTCATACTTCTTAAAGTGAATATATCCGTTTCACTTTTGTCGGTAAACGGTATTTTTTCTCACGTCATTCGATGAAACTTCATTATGCGATTAATATATGAAACTAGATGCAATGGTAAAGGTAAAATACACAAACGTGTACACATTAGGCAAACAAAAAGAGTGTTGCAGGGTTGATGTTTCTTACTGATTAATGGTAAAGGTAAAATACACAAATGTGTGCACATTAGGCAAACAAAAAGAGTGTTGCAGGGTTGACGTTTCTTACTGATTAATGGTAAAGGTAAAATACACAAATGTGTGCACATTAGGCAAACAAAAAGAGTGTTGCAGGGTTGACGTTTCTTACTAATTAATTTAAAAAACTTTTTCCACAAAATAAGTTTTTCAAAGAAAAGTAAAGAACTCCATTAAACAAAAAATGAGCCAAAAAAAAAATCAAATAATCTACCAAGCGTGAAACTAACACAAATCAGCATATTTTCAATCGAATGAGCCCTTTTCGAGGTTCCCACGACAACTCCTTCGATACGAAGTGTCCTGGTCTAAACAGCAACAACAACAAAAATAATACATTATACCCACTTCGATCTTTACTATAAAAATGTCAAGCCCTCCAATCACTTTCGACTATTATAAAGGGTACTAGCCCTTCGAATTTCCAATCGAATGAGCCTGTTTTGAAGTTTCTACGACAACGCCTTCTATAAAAACCTTTTATGCCCCCAGGGCATAACTTAAAACCCTTGCCCCGAGGGTGGTGGGGGAGTGTCCTCCTCAAAAACATATTTTCTGTCTGGAAATCAACTACGCTGAACAAAATGGCTATCTCAATAGTTTGATTGGATGTTTTTGGGGGAATGATGGGCGGGGGAGGCTAGTTGCCCTACAATCACTTTCGACTATTGAAAAGAGCACTAGAACTCTCAATTTTCAATTGAATGAGCCTCTTTTGAAGTTTCTGCGACGACTCCTTTCATATGAAGTGCCCTGCTCTAAAGGAAAAAAATAACACATAGTACATTGTGCCAACATTGTTCTTATATGCCCTCTGGGCATAACTTAAAACCCTTGCCCCGAGGGTGGTGGGGGAGTGTCCTCCTCAAAAACATTTCCTATTTGGGAATAAACTACGCTGAACAAAATGGCTATCTCAAAATTTTGAATGGATGTGTTTGGGGGAATGATGGGCGTGGGAGGGCTTGTTGCCCTCCAATCACTTTCCACTATCAAAAAGGGCACTAGAACTCTCAATTTCCCATCGACTGAGCCCCTTTTGAAGTTTTTACGACGACCCCTTCCATATGAAGTGCCCTGCTCTAAAGGAAAAAAATAACACATAGTACATTGTGCCAATATTGTTTCTTATATGTCCTCAGGGCATAACTTAAAACTCTTGCCCTGAGGGTTGAGGGGGAGTGTCCTCCTCAAAAACATATTTTCTATGCGGAAATCAACTACGCTGAACAAAATGGCTATCTCAATATTTTGATTGGATGTTTTGGGGGGAATGATGGGCGGGGGGGGCTAGTTAACCCCCAATCACTTTCGACTATTAAAAAGGGCACTAGAACTTTCAATTTCCAATCGAATGAGCCTCTTTTGAAGTTTCTACGACGACCCCTTCCACATGAAGTGCTCTGCTCTAAAGGAAAAAAATAATACATAGTACATTGTGCCAACATTGTTCTTATATGCCCTCAGGGCATAACTTAGAACCCTTTCCCCGGGGGTTGTGGGGGAGTTTCCTCCTCAAAAACATATTTTCTATGTGGAAATCAACTACGCTGAACAAAATGGCTATCTCAAAATTTTTATTGGATGTGTTTGGGGGAATGATTGGTGTGGGGGCTAGTTGCCCTCCAATCACTTTCGACTATCAAAAAGGGCATTATTCCTTTCAATTTTCAATCGAATGAGCTTTTTTTGAAGTTTTTGCGACAATGCCTTCTTTAAAAACCTTATATGCCCCCAGGGCATAACTTAAAATCCTTGCCCTGAGGGTTGTGGGGGAGTTTCCTCCTCAAAAACATATTTTCTATCAGGAGATCAACTATGCTGAACAAAATGGCTGTCTCAAAATTTTGATTGAATGTGTTTGAGGGAATGATGGGCGTGGGGGGGCTTGTTACCCCCCAATCACTTTCGACTATTAAAAAGGATACTAGCCCTTCGAATTTCCAACTGAATGAGCCTGTTTTGAAGCTTCTACGACAACGCCTTCTATAAAACCTTATATGCCCCCAGGGCATAACTTAAAACCCTTGGCCTGAGGGTTGTGGGAGAGTGTCCTCCTCAAAAGCACATTTTCTATCTGGAAATCAACTACGCTGAACAAAATGGCTATCTCAAAATTTTTATTGGATCTGTTTGGGGGAATGATGGGCAGGGGGGGGCTAGTTGCCCTCCGATCATTTTTGACTATTAAAAAGGACCCTAGAACTCTCGATTTTCAATCGAGCCCCTTTTGAAGTCTCTACGACGACCCCTTCCATATGAAGTGCCCTGCTCTAAAGTAAAAAAATAATATATGGTACATTGTGCCAAAATTGTTCTTATATGCCCTCAGGGCATAACTTAAGACCCTTGCCCCGAGGGTTGTGGGGGAGTGTCCTCCTCAAAAAGATATTTTCTATCTGGAAATCAACTACACTGAACTAAATGGCTATCTCAAAATTTTGATTGGATGTGTTTGGGGGAACGATGGGCGTGGGGGGGGGGCTAGTTGCCCTCCAATCACTTTCGACTATTAAAAAGGACACTAGCCACCCCAATTTCCAATCGAATGAGCCCTTTTCGAAGTTTCTACGACAACTCCTTCGATAGGAAGTGCCTGTCGAAGAAAGAAGAAAAAAAAACACATTGTGGCCACATCGTTCTTTACTTAGGTAGCGCGCTAGCGCTGCCAGGATTTATACATGGAGGCGAAAAAAAGCTTTCGCGTCTCATCACAGGGTACGAGCAAAAATTTTCTCCACGCTTTTTTGAGCTGCAGCAGACAGATACCTTCTCTATGGTAAAAATCACTTCCATTCGGCCTCCAAAATCAACATCTTTGACATTGACGTATTAGTTAGTGTCATCTGGGTTTAACAGGAAGGAATCATTTTCATTAATATAACTAGGCAATAAAAAGTGGGATGGTCTTCTTTTGCACGCTGCAGTAAAACGATTATAGATAAGATGAATCTGGGTTTTGAGTTTGGCAGTGATATTCCATGGTTTGTTGGACCTTTTAAGACTTTCAGCACAGAAGAATAAAGTCAAGCAACCCCACTGCTGTAAACTTCAAGCAGCAAGGACTTGTCGAGGCATCCATCGAGTAGCTATATATCTGAAAATTCTTAGTCCTTTCAATTGGAGAAGCTTTTACAATTCTAAACCTCACTGGCTTGTTTTGGGCTGTGACAAATATAGCCGTATATATCAAGAACTAAATCTTCAGTTTCTTTTGGCAACTGATTTTCGGCAGCACCAGCACACAGGTAGGGGTGAATCTCTAGCATTTTTATTGGAAGGGGGCAACAGGGGTCCATATCCGGATGGTCAAGGGGCATGGGCTATATAATATTTTTTTCTCTAAATTATTGGGTTGGTAACTGTCCCCTCCTTGCCCCCTTTCAAACGGTGCCCTTGCTCACAGGTGAACTGTGAAGCATGAACAAAATTTTGTCAGTCATCTGACAGCTTCATCTGCTCACCACTATGATTCCCGAATAAAACCGGTGCACTGTTCATGGCAAGTTTTTTTTATGTTTGCCTTTGAAGCTTCAAAGTCTTAAAATAGTAATTTAGTTACGGTAAATATCTTTAGCCGTACATTGCTGAACTGCAAGGAATTTCTTACAGCAAACTATCTTTTAATCAACAGTATTCAAAACTGTCTTCTTGACTAACATCATTTTCATATATAACAGCTATCAAAAGGCTCTTTTTGTAACTCAGTTCTGCTTTTATTTACTTTTATCGGGAATTTCTGCTGTTTGATGACTATGCACAGATCATCAGAACCAACTTTGCCAATTTTCCCTCTAGCATTTGATGTTTCCGTGTAATTGCCCACTTTATAAAGTTGCATCTCACTCCTCAATGTAAGCCCCTTCCAGACTAAAATCTTACCTATTTGCCTTGTGGCGAGTCTAAAAACTATATTTTACATCAATACTAATCTAAAGCTTGATTAATATACGTCATAAGAAATTAATTAAATAAACAGATATACAGAATTTAAGTGCGAGAAACGGGTATAATTTAAGTTAAACAGTGGAACAAAAAAAAACATTCAAATAATAAGAATCGGAATATTTTGACTCCACGTCTGGGGTATATGTATAGATATATATATATATATATATATATATGTAGTAACAGGAGCCCGGTGGCTTCGCCGCCGGACCCCGGCACTCTGCACGCAGCAGGCTTATATATATAGATTCTCATTGTCGCTTGTCTTCTAAACGCACCCAATTTGAGCCTTTTCTTGATGTCATGACGTCCAAATGGACCTTAAATTAGAAGTGGTGGCCTTTGTAAAATTGCATTTTTTTTTTTTTTTTTTTTATTGGACCTTTAACTTTTGCCTCGGCTTGTCTTTCGTTATTATGAAAGACATATCGCCGAACCTTTGTTTCTTTCAATTGTTCAGGTGGTGGGACAAAAACTTTTTTTCTTCTAACGATTTATCTTTTCCAGGTTTTTGATTTTCAAAGCTATGAAAGGCATTGCCGACCACCTTTGTTTCTTTTAATTGTTCAGGTGATGGGACAAAAACTTCCTTTTCTTCCAACGATTTATATTTTTGATTTTCAAAAATATAAATCGAGCCAGTCCATATTTTGATTTTCAAAAGTATGGTAGGAATTGATGACCTTATCCATGTCAAAATCCAAAACCCAATCATCATCGCTATCATTTCCGATTTGTTGTGTTCGTTGCACCTCCACTTATCTTTCGTCATTATGAAATATGTATCACTAAACTTATGTTTTTTTTTAACAGAGGTATGGGGCACGCAGCAGTTTCTATATATAGATTCTCACTGTCGCTTGTCTTCTAAACGCAGTTAATTTGAGCCTTTTCTTGATGTCATTACGTCCGAATGGACCTTAAATTAGAAGTGGTGCCTTTGTAAAATTGCATTCTTTTTTTTTATTGGACCTTTAACTTTTGCCTCGGCTTGTCTTTCGTTATTATGAAAGACGTATCGCCGAACCTTTGTTTCTTTCAATTGCTCAGGTGGTGGGAAAAAAACTTTTTTTTCTTCCAACGATTTATCTTTTCCAGGTTTTTGATTTTCAAAGCTATGGAAGGCATTATCGACCACCTTTGTTTCTTTTAATTGTTCTGGTGGTTGGACAAAAACTTCTTTTTCTTCCAAAGATTTATATTTTTGATTTTCAAAAATATAAATCGAGCCAGTCCATATTTTGATTTTCAAAGGTATGGTAGGAATTGATGACCTTATCCATGTCAAAATCCAAAACCCAATCATCATCGCTATCATTTTCGATTTGTTTGGTTCGTTACACTTCCACTTATCTTTCGTCATTATGAAATATGTATCACCGAACTTGTGTTTTTTTTTTTTTTACAAAGGTATGGGGTACGCTGCAGGCTTCTATATATAGATTCTTACTGTCGCTTGTTTTCTAAACGTAAACAATTTGAGCCTTTTCTTGATGTCATGACGTCCAAATGGACCGTAAATTAGAAGTGGTGCCTTTTTAAAATTACATTCTGTTTTTTTATTGAACCTTTACCTTCTGTCTCGGCTTGTCTCTTGTCATTATGAAAGACATATCGCCGAACCTTTGTTTCTTTTAATTGTTCAGGTGGTGGGACAAAACTTCTTCTTTTTTTTCCAGCGATTTATCTAGTCCAGGTTTTTGATTTTACAAGGTATGGAACGTATTGACGACCACCTTTGTTTCTTTTAATTGTTCAGGTGGTTAGACAAAAACTTCTTCTATTGCCTTGGCTTGTCTTTTGTTATTATGAAAGACATATCGCCAAACCTTTGTTTCTTTTAATTGTTCAGGTGCTGGGACAAAAAATTCTTTTTCTTCCAACTATTTATCCAGTCTATATTTTTGAATGTCAAAGGTATGATAGGTATTGATGACCTTATCCATATCAAAATCCAAAACAAAGGTATGAACAAAATCCAAAACATCATCGCTATCATTTTCAATTTGTTTGCTTCGTTACACCTCGGCTTATCTTTCGTCATTATGAAATACATATCGCATAGCATTTGTTTTTTTACTAACAAAGATATGGTAGGCATTGATGACCTTATCCCTGTCAATATCCCAAACCCAATCATTATCGCTATCATTTTCAATTTTGACACGTTTTGATTCTCGCTGTCCAGGTTGATTTTCATTGACTCGCTGTTTTTCATTTTCATTTTTGAATCCCTCACTTGTTCGGTGTTGTATGTCTTTTAACCGCGTGTGCCTTTGCGCTTCATTTTCATTTTTAACACGCTCTAGTTGTCGTTTTCGCATATCTTCTAACCGCCCGTGTCTTAGCTCTTTATTTTCATTTTTGATACGTTTTTGGATTTTGATTAGTTCAGACAATTCAGCACTGGCCTTTGCTTTAGCTGTCCGTATTGGTGCTGTCGCAATTGATGGTCCAGGTTGTCGAATTTCACATCTTATCACGTTTGATAACTCAGGTGTTGGTTCCGAAGAATCATCATTTATAGTAACTGCAACTGCTAATTTTCGTTTTTTGGGCCTTTCAACAGACATTATATTATATAAATAACTATTGCGTTGGAAACTCAACAATCTTATTTATGCTATAAATAAGATTGTACTATGTAATTCTTATATGACATCATATAAGAAAATACTTATATGATGTATGATGTATACGTATATGTCATAAGCTTATATGATGTAATAACATAGTACATGACGTCATTTGCAAAAAAAAAAAATTAAGGCTCTTAACGATTTTTCTCAGACTTCTGACCTATCTAGATCGTTTTTTTATGCGAGAATAACTCAAGATGCCATTTTTTCCGAAAAAAATGGAGCCGTTTTCGAGAACATACATACATAAATACATACACAATTATTGCTCACATATAAAGTTAGTATATTAAACCAGTTTCAGAACATTTAAGAATAGATTTGACATGATTTTTATTAAAATTGTGTGTCAGAAAATACCATCAAAGGAAGGTCTGAAAAATGAACCGACGAGAAGAATAATCTTCGCAAATTCTGAATAATAAATTTCAAAATCCTAAAATAAATACAGAAGATTTTATTTGAAAATGTTCGGTAAACTTGACCAGATCTTCGATTCAGAAAGTAATGAATAAAACGGAAACGTATCCAAATATACTAGAAAATTTGAATTGTACCAAGGAATTTCCAAATGTACCTACCGCATTGTACCATGACCTCTCAATCGTAGATACTTTACGTTCCTTACGTACCTCAAACGCTAAGTTTGACTTTTTTGTTTCAATTCTGCAAGAACGACTCCTTAAACACCAGGGCTGGTTAATTGGAATAAGAAGCTTCTTTAAAGTGCAAAAAAACTTCAGTGTGAGAGTGAGGGAGGGAGGAGGGGGCAGCTCCCCTCATATACAGAATAATTTATGCTCGTTTTAAGTTTTGATGTTGCTCCGTTTAAGTTCATTCAAGTTTTAATTCTGATTTTACTCGTGAAGCAGAGGTCTTGATTGGAAGCCAGTGACGCTTTGACTAAAGGTATTAAACACAACTTTCCCTTTACCTTTGGTTCGACTTTGATGCATATGGTATAGCTTTTAACACCCGCCTTGCAATAAATACGCATTGACTGTGCGTAGGCACAATGGGGGGACAAGTTTTTAAAATGACCGTGACACACGTGGACCTCGTTCACTACTCTGAATCTTTTTCTCTGTTGAATTACATTCCACATGTTTTTTTTTAAAGTATATCTTTAAGGAAGTTAATTCAAATTTGTTATTCTTAACTTTTTTCTCTAACAAATTAAATGTTACAATTGTTGCTTTCTCCAAAATTTCATTGTTACGACGCTATTCAAAAGTCATTGAGACAACCCTTGACATAGTGTAATTATCTTAAAACAGCTGTGAGAAAAAGAAAATTGTTTATGAATTACCTTTTTTGGGCCGTGGAAGGCTCAATGACCAATTATCTCGTCAACTTCTTTCATATTGCCTATTGTTTTTTTGTGGTTTAGGATTATAAGCGTGGATGCTAATTTGGCCAATAAAGGAGAAATTTTTGTGCATAGGACCAAAGCAAAAGAGAATATTGCCGAAACAATTTGTTCACGTCTTATGATTATATTTTAATGATTGTACACTCTGGTTTTTAATGCTTCAATATGTTGTTGTTGTTTTGTTTTAATGTGTTGTATATTGTGTTTAGTATGTTCTTGTGTGTGTTCAGTATACTTTGGTATGTTATGTTTAAATATATGGAAGTCCATTACTTTTCAAAATGTGTTAGTTATGTCTTCTCCCCGTCGAGAAATATCCTAGGAAATGAAGTTTATTTAGATTCAACATAAAATATTGTATTTAATTTTTTTTTTTTTTTTTTTTTTTTTTTTTTTTTTTTTTTTTTTTTTTTTTTTTTTTACAAGGCCGTTCATTATTTATAGTTCGTCATTGCGACACTTCGATCAGGGCGGTCTTAAATGTGAAGAAGGCTTTATTTCTTGTCGGAATAGGGTTTACAGTTTTTAGTTGCGTGAAAACCGTTATAATTTGAATCTGAACTGGTTTAATTTGAAGTTTGCTTATAAAATTCAGGTTTAATCAACTTCTAAGCCTCATAGACTTTAAAGCTTAGTATTTTATAACTTCCTTTTAGACCCTTTTATGAAATTTAATAAACTTCATTTTACAAAAAAAATAAAATGGCTTTAATAATTCAGTTTTGCTCTAGCACAAAATAGCTCAAAAAACATTGCAATTATGCATAACTAGCAAAAAAAAATCATTATCACACTTTTGTAAGACTGCTTCAGTGGTAGTAGAACCTTGTTTATATTTTTTAGAACTTTTTTTAACTGTTTTTTTTTTTCTACACGGCTTTTCAGAGGTCTTTACCAAAATGTTTGAACTTTTATAAAAAAAAAAAAAATATTCATCCTTTGATTTCTATTATCAAGGGTCGTTCTTTATTTACAGTTCGTCATTTTAATGCAGGGCTGTCTTTCAATGGAAGTTTTCTTTTCTGTCTTTCTGGTTAAAGAATTTATGATGGTAGTGACTTCTATTTTAACCGATAAATGGGATTTTTTTTTTTTTTTTAATTTAATAATCCCACCTCCTCTCCTCTCAGTGGCACCAAAAAATATAAATAAAAAGAAAACATTTTAAACATTTACTAAAAAAAAAACTAAAATGCCACCTACAAAATTCATAAAAATACCAGCCGAAGAGTGGTCTTCGCATTATTGTTTAGTCCTTTGGGAAATTAAATAAAAGAAAACAAGTTTTTTTTCAAATGGAAATAAAGGAGCAACATTAAAACTTAAAACGAACAGAAATTATTCCGTATATGAAAGGGGCTGTCCCCTCCTCAACACCTCGCTCTTTACGCTAAAGTTAGACTCTTTCTCACGACGTTATTTTTTAAAACAATAAAAACTATGCGTAAAGAGTGAGGCGTTGAGGAGGGGACAGCCCCTTTCATATACGGAATAATTTCTGTTCGTTTTAATTTTTAATGTTGCTTCTTACTTTCAGCTAAAAAAAAAACTTGTTTTTTATTTAATTTTTGAACGTTTTTGAATTAATGGAGGTTTTGATTTTGGCTCACAGTACATGAATAATTAAAAAAAAAATTGCATATTAATTTTACTTTTATTTGGTTAAATGGCTTTCTCGAAAGTTGTTTAATTTTATTTACGAACGTGTTTGTTAGTAATAAGTATACGTAACTTACGAATTAACTTACGTAACGAACTTCTATATCCATATATTTTTAATACGTATATTAGGGGTTTCGCCCCCTAGTCAATACCTCGCTCTTTACGCTAAAGTTCGAATTTTGTTCCAATTTTCTAAAAATGACCCCTTAATCACAAAGGCCGTTAATTAGAATAAATAGCTCTTATGAAAGTACTAAAAAATCTTTGGCTTAAAGAGCGAGGTATTGACTTGGGGGCGAATCTAATCGTATACTTAATAATTTCTGTTTGTTTTAAGTTTTGATGTTGCTCCTTACTTTCAGTTGAAAAACTTTTTTTATTTAATTTCTGATCGTTTTTTAAATAATGCTGGGAAATCCGGCACCCCCTTCATAGCAATGTCCCTTCCCGCATGAATACTTCCTCCATGGAAAGATCCTCCCACATAACCCCCGATCCCCCCCCCCTACTAGAAAAAAAATCCCCCTTGAAAACGTCTGTATACTTCCCAATAACCAATACTATATGTAAACATTGGGTAAAGATCATAACTTTCAGCCCTCCCCCCGGGGACTTTTGGGGATTAAGTCATCCTAAAAGACATATTTATTATATTTTCGGCCATGTTGAACAAAATGGCCGTCTCGGGTTTTTGATCGGGTGACTTTGGGGAGAAAATGAGCATGGGAGGGGGCCTAGTTGCCCTCCATTTTTTTGGTCACTTAAAAAGGGCAGTAAAACTTTTAATTTGCGTTCGAATGAGCCCTCCCACGATAGTCTAGGACCACTGGGTCTTCAAATGTCTCCGAGGACGGATAGACTTTCTTAATTATACTTACTACAGGTCTGTCTGCCTTAATTCTGCCCTAAGGGTTATAGACTATAATTAAGAAGTAAAAATAGTAATTTTTTGCACAATTTTGAAAAACCTATGCCAGGTTTGCCTCTCACAGAGACTATCTGTCTTTGGCTTTACTCTATTTAGGCTTTCAAGTCTTAGATCACTTTAACCAAATTTTTTACTTGGACCGGACCGGTATGGGTCCCTTGAAAGGTGAAATAGCTTTTTATTTTTTAAAATAAACACTTAGTGCATTGAACATGGAAAGATTATGTATTGAAAAAAAGCTTAGCTTTTTCTCTTTCCATTTGCATTTGAATTTTTAAGGCTATATTTTGATTGTTTAAAGAATTCTGTCAGTTTAATTGTTTGCAGTTTCTCGTTGTTTAAATTTCTGTTTACTTCATCGTTTCGGTACTACCCCATTATGCGGGCCTCTCTGAAAAGTCAAGTTTGGTTAATGCTACTGAAATAAAATAAAATAGGACGAATATATAATAGTTTAGAAACAAATTTGGGTTATATATTTGCAAATTAGGGGGTGGGGTGGGGGGTAAAGCATTACTTATATTAAATACGTAACCTAACCTAGGTACATTTTTCCCCTCCTAAACCCCAAAAAAACACAGTTTAATATCGTATACGCAATGAAAACCTTGCTGTCATTGCCTACTCTATAACAGTTAAGACGTCAAACACGGGTTTTATCATTGCCTACTCTGTAGTGATTAACCCGAGAGGCCCGCATAATAGGATTGTACCATCGTTTCTTCAGCTGTTTTACTAGTTATTTATATTGTTTTTTTTTAGTTTTTTTTTTTTTTTTTTTACAATTTCCCATAACTGTTCAGTATCTCTTCAGATCCAAAATACACTATAAGCTTGTATCCTCAACCACAAAATCATGTGGCTTTCTTGACGTCATCATAAAAGTAAAAATGCAACAGCTAAAAAAACTGCATGTTCCTATTTTTACAGCTAATTTGTCACTCTAGTGCGTCGATAATTGAGATACCAGCTGGTACTTTTTGAGGCGTAGGTTTGTTGATTATATAAGTCGCTTCTAGAGGGTTTTCATCAGTCTTTGCTCAACTTTTTTACAAATTACTTAAGTAATGTTCAAATATGTGTTTGTTTTGTTCTTTGTGGCTGCTTTTGCAGAAGAAGGTGCAGAACTTGAATCAAAAGGTATCAGTGTACGTGCTGAAAGACCTGGTAGGGACATAGTTATCAAAGAACTGTCGAGTTCCGGGGCTGCTGAAAATAGTGATATCACTGTGGGCGAAAGGACTGGAAGGCAATTAATACTACCAATAGGCAGTGAATTGCAATACCCTAGACCATATCCTATTGTTTATGCTGTGCCACAGTATCGGTTCTTACCGCATCAGCAACACTTAGAATCTATTCCTTATGATACAGTTCCATACACAGACTCAAAGCTTCGTTTCCAGCCAGTGCCTTACTCATTTCAACACCCAGCAGTAACCATGAAAGACATAGTAAAACCTCTAGAAATGCAAGTGGAGAAGCAAGAAAAGGAGAGTACCGCTTCTGCGCGTCCGCCTGCAGAGGCTCAAGGAAGATCTAAAATTTCTAGATCAGACAGTTCTGGCTCTTTTTACTTTCTAGGTGGGGATAATAACGATAAGTCCCCGTCTGATTCGAATTCTGGTAGTTACATCCTTGATGGAAGTTCTTCATCATCCGCATCACCTGGAATTAGGTTCAGTCCAGTTTTCTGTTTTTTCCGTTTTTGTGGTTAAATTGTTACTTTTTATGCCTTATTTATGTATAATAAATTATTTGTATTAAGACTTGGCTTTAACTTATTTGTAGAATGCCCTAGTTGGTGTTTCCTTATACTGTAGAGAAATTAATAGTATCATCAATTGCCTACTTCAAAGTTGCGCTGTCGATGATAAAAATTTTTTATTGGTATTTGTTTTATGCTGAAAAATCCATAAACCAAATCCTTTCAAAATATAAAGAGTGGAAAGTGAATTAATTTGTAGTAGCATTCAAGGTCACACCGAACGAAAGGAAAAGGAAAACAAGAGGAAGGATTGCAAACACTTAAGATGTACAATAAGGAAGAGGGTGTATTTTCATGACCTGAAAGGGTGTAGTTTACACTTCTTCTGAAAATAAAATAGAAATATTAAAATTGACCGAAGATCAAGTTGCTAAGTTTCCGCGGCAACCATTAGACTAAAAAGGAAGTTGGTTTAAAAAAAAAAAAAAAAAAAAAAAAAAGGCAAACTACTGCAAGAAATCAGTTATCCTGCGATTCTGGTATGTCACTGGGTTGCACGTGTCTGTCTGTATTAAATACATCTTGGTAAATTAACAATGATTACAAACAGAAGGTCTTGTAAATAATAGTCATATGACTTCCTAGGCTCTCAGTGAAACTCCCGATGAAGAAGAAGACGAAGATGGAGATGAAGACATCAGTGCTGAAAGGGTAAGAACTAAGTTAATGGTCTAGCTATTTGACATTTCTTATTTATTTAATAAAAAAGTTGGCTTAAAAAATAATAACACATCAAACTATTTTAGACTTCTGAAGAGATCTTTTCTCACCGTGCACTCTATAGCTCATAAAGTAAAATTTGCTATTGAACATAATTGAATTTGAAAAAAATAACATTGTTTTTATTCAACCTGTCTTCTGGCATCTTAAGATGAGAAACCCAATCGCCACTAGAATATTGGAGAATTCTCTCACTCTCTAGTTCTTCCCTTCTCCCTCCTTCTCCGCTCTTTCCTTATTCTCACTCCAAATGCTACTACTCTTCTGTGCAACTAGAAAAAAAAACAAATAAGAGTTCAAATAGGAACAGGTCCTTTTAAAAAATATTGAAATAAAGAAGAATAGACCTTAAATGAAACAAACTAAAATATAGAAAAATAGGTATAAATTTCTTTATTTTATTTGTAAATGGAAAGACAGTGGGGTCTAAAAAACTATTTATGATAAGCGTGAATTATAATGGATTATTTCTTCTTTCTGTCTTTTCTTATTTATGTTTTATATAGTAAAACTTCCGTAAAATCCTAGTAGCTTTGGGTCCCAGATAATTCTCTCAGCAATGTTGTTGTTATTATTTTTATTTTCTCTTATTATTTTTCTTTAAAAAAAAATCAGTTTAAAAAAACTGCAACATTTCAACAAAAACTGCAACAAAACTTATTTTAAAAAGATAACTTTTTTTCATGTTCACTAAAAGCCGCGTTGTATTCTTTTCCTTGTAGATTTGTTAGGTACTATCATTCAAAGTATCTCAAAATTTCAGAGTTTTAAGAGGAAAATTACCTAATCTCATTGTCTTTTCATCTATATTGACATAGAATGATAAATATACAATAACAGGTAAAATTTAGTGAAAAAATATATTAAAAAAGGCGCTGATCTTCAGTTATAAGTCCAGAGGCCCGGGGAAATGAAAAAAGGCCACATACAAGAAAATAATATATAGGGCTTTACAACAACTACAAAAATAAACAAAAGAAATTATCATCTAAGATACTTTATTATTTTTGGGTTATTTTGTTGAAAAATTATTTGTTAAATATTTTTTTCTTAATTTTTTTTTTTTGTTCTTGACGTGAACAAGACTTCTGGACATTGAGCCGATTTGAATTTCTCTATTTTTTTTTTACTGACTTTGCTCAAAGTTTTCCCCTTTTTTAATGTTTTCCACTTATTTAGTTGTCACCAACAAAAATGTTTACTCATTTAAAAGCTATTTATTTCCTCTGTATTAGTACGGGTTCAGGTAATTAGTACAGGTTCAGGTAATTTCCTCTGTATTAGTACGGGTTTGTCCTTCTGATTGCTCGGATGTTTATGGAATTGTTTTTTGTGTGAATCTGCCCTTCAGAGCTGCTCTTTTTGAACGGTATTGTTGGAACCAAGGGCCCACAGCGTAGCTAAGGAGAACAGTGTATGTCTTACTGCTTTTCGAGAGCAGAATCGCAAGGTTTCATACCAGTAAAAGAAGATAAATAAAAAAACGACAAAACATAAAATATAGGCTTCATATATAGATAAATATAAAAAAGCTAAATGTAAAAAAGACTTCACAGTCCAAACCGGCGGTACTATGGCCCTTATGTTGATGAAATATATTGATTGTTTTCTTGGATTAAATCCATTTTCAAGCGATAAAGCATCTGTTTGTCACTTCTAGGCCTCGTATTCTAAGTCGAGTATTACAAGCAATCTTGATTGGGAAATAAGAGATGAACTTGATGATGCTGAGGATACCATTAGCAAGGTAAGGTCATTTGTAAATATAGGACATAAGTATTGTAGTGGGTGTCTTGGGCATCATTGGGGGTATCAAACAGTTTGTGGTAACGAACTGTAAGTAAGGAACGACTAGGCTTAGTAGTAACCAAAAATCTAAAAAAAAGAAATTTTGATAACAGTTAATACATCTAACGATTTGGATTTTATACTGATTTCAAATATATCAAATCCATTACGTATGATATTATCTACCAAAAGTTATGAACCTGAGAAAATATGTCTGATTTTCGAAAAAAAAGGGGGGGGACATCCCCGAAATTCTAAGCATTATTAATGAAAATCAATTATCAGATTCAGCATCCAGAAAACCCTACTCTAGATATTTCAAGTTCCTATCAACAAAAATGTACATTTTGTTGATCACAAGAAAGACCACGGATTTTTTTTTGTGTGTGTGTGTTTTCCCCAGGGGTGATCGTATCGAACGAATGGTCCTAGAAGATCGGGAGAGGGCTCGCTCGAATGGAAATTATAAATTATAGTGTTTTTTTTTTAAGTAACTAAAAAGACTTGGGAGCAACTAACCCCCCTCCCACGCCCCCTTTTTCCCAGAAGACATCAGATCAATATTTTGAGATATTCATTTGGTTCAGCATAGGAAAGGGTTGTAAGTTATGCAATTTGCTGATTGCTTGCATATAATATTAGTATTTTTTTATTAGAGAATATGCAAAGCTTTATTCAGGTTGGATTTTCTACGCGTGGAATCTTCCGCGGGGAAGGAATTTTTGTGGAGAATTATCCCGGGAAATTGTACACATTAGGGGGATGGGTTTTCCTAGTATGATTTGGAAATCCGTCAGAAATTAAATAAATGTTTAATTTTTTATCCTATTGTCTCATTTCTGAACGTTTAATTATCGTATCGGTAAATCTTTATCAAGAAGGGGTGCTCAGTCCTTGTTTTATTGGGGGGGGGGGGACTGTCTGATGGCTCCAAAAGTCCATTTTTATTCCCTAATTTTATAATTTCCTGTGAACCTTCAGATAAATTTTATTAGTGGGTGTTAAAGGGGGGGGGGGGGTTGGATACTAATATCTAATTCAGCTTCAAATGGACCAAGCCTGAATACGGGGGCTGCAGGGTGATAGTTCCCGATTTATCCCAGAAAAATGTTTTCAAGGACATAGTTGACAGGTACTCGAATAGCATTCATGGTGTTTGTTCGTTTGGAAGACTCCTATAAATTTAGCTCCTAGCGCCTATAACGTGACCACACTAAGTTAAAAAAAAAAAGAAAAGAAATAAGTCTAGTAGCCTGGATGCGGTTAGGCTACTTATCGTGTTCGTATTCGTCAACTTAATAGGAGTATTTGAATGGGTCAGCTTTGCCATATGGTTGTGAAAAGATATAAATAAAACTATTTTACTTCCATTTGCATGACTAGCATGGCTAAATGGTGTACTTTTTTGTACACCATTTATGGTGTACAAATTACACCATTTATGGTGTAAATGGCTAAATTATGCATTTACGTGATGCTCTATGTTTTATGTAAAGTCATTTTCTCAAAAGCGTCTCACCGCGTCGATCACACGTCACCAAATTCCGATTTACCCTAAAATGCCGCTGAAACTCTGATTTGTTTAATGTAGGCAAGGTCTTAATCTAAAACAACAGCAAAATGACACATAAATGCTGTCCTAGAGCTACCCATGGAAAAATAAGAATTTGCTTGTTGTTCAAGGTAGGGGGGGGGGGGGCTTTTAGTTTCTAGTCAAATGCTTACGACGATTATGATTTTGATTGGGTATTCATTATTTCAATATGGTGTTATTTTGAGGGTTTAAATTGCTCTCACAATTGCTAATTACTATTCATTTGATATGAATGAAAGCTACTGTTTTTTTTTTTTATATATATAAATAGTGTTACATGGCTAGTATTTACCACTAAACATTTTTTTTAACTAAATTTAATTTTGGCTATTGTGGACCGTGGTTTGCTCTTTACTAGGTTGCAGATAATACTGCAGACATCCACATTGTCATAAAAATACAACTTTAGATAGATATTAAATAGATACTTATTATTTATAAAAAAAAAGCTTTGTAGGTCATAAATTTGTCAGAAATTCAAGGGATTGCGCTTTGAACCATCATGCCGCATATTAGTTTTGAAGGGTGCTACCAATTGAACAAAGTGACTAATGAGTTTAACATGCAACCGTACTGGATGCGCTGTCAACTAAAAATAGAACTGGCCTAGTAACAAGTATCTGTCTAGGCTATTTGATTAATAGTTCTTGTCCATTTGTATAATAGGGGTATTTAACTTTGCTTAACCATATGGTTGATAAGTTATGAAACGAGGAGATTAGAGCTATTTTAGTTTCATCAGTGTGACTTGCTAACTGGGTATTTTTCTAAGTGGATATTAATTAGTTATGATCATTTGAGGAATACATCTGTAAGGTGGTTGTATACTCGTTATTAAAAGATTGAAAAAAAGAAGGTGGCATAAAAAAGAAAAAAATAACTCCACAGTTTGCAGGGTCATTAGAAGTTTGCCATAAAAAATGGGTAAATAAATATCTGCTACGCGTTACTTTTTATATAACTTTTGGGTACTCCTGTATTATTCAGAGCACACTCGAATAGTTTGCTGAATGTAAGATCTATGAAAACCGGTTTCATAGCCACAAATACAAATGACTGGTGCCAGAATGCATTGGACCTGTATAATTTGGGCGGTATATTTGCATATTAGGGAGGTGGGGTAAAGTTAGGTTAAGTTACTTTACACCCATCTCCCCCCACCCTAATCGGCAAATACATAGCCCAAATTATATTATTACATAAACTAAAGTATTCTATTTTCATCATATTTTGGTATATTTCATTAGGATTAACCTAGTTTCACTTCACGAGTGTATTCTGAATAATTCAGGATTACCCAGTTTTGTATAAAGTTAGTAATTAAAAGTACCTACCGACGGGTTTATTTGAGGGGGGGGGGGCAAGGCTTCATATAATTCGTATACTCTGGACATTACAGGAGGTAGGGGTAGACTTTCCCATTTGGGTAGCCTTGAGTGTTGTATTTGTATTGTCTATGCTTTAAAATATTAGTAATGCCATGAATGGATCAGTTCTTTGGGGAAATCATAAATTTCAGAGACGAAAAAACTGGTTTTGCTGCTGAGCTATCGGTACACAAAGATTATGTTCTATTTTGCACACGTACTTGTTGAATGAAATAACAGCAAATTCTTCACTACGCGGGAAGAATATTGTCCTAATTTCAATGAATTTTATAAGAAGCAATCACGTAAAAGTACCAAGGATATTAAAATGAAAAATATCCCCCCCCTCCTCTTACCTTTGCTCCATCTTCGGTCTCTTCATACCTGAAGACTGATATTTTCCCCGAACTGTCTTATGGCTATTGCAAATGCATTAAGACTTTTTGTCCTTTGAAAATATTCCCATTGTTGTTACATTGAAGTGTGAAAACAATTAAACTGAAATAATTCGGTCTTTTGACAATGCTTTTCTTGTTTACGTACCATATTCTAGTATAACGCCAAACGGAGTGAATCATAACCCAGTCGATTGATCTTTCAGTAAATAATAACATTTGAATGCATCACGTCTGATTAGGTTTTTCTCCTGGTGTAGAAGCAAGAAATTGAGTTTAACATTTGTGCTTCACATCATAAAAATTAAGCAAAAATTGATATTTTCGGGATAAGAAGAAAATAGGAATCTATTGGTGTTAGTTAAGTCGAAATAGAATAATTCGTCTTTCTAAAAAGATGTTTTTGTAAGTAAGTCAATTAATTAATAATTTGAAATGTATAATCTTGAATAAATTTAATAATAAACATAATAATTTATGGCTTAGATTTTTAGCATTTCAGTGATATATACATTTATTTTCAATTATTGTTCGGTAACATGTTATGGTTGTATTCTTGTATAATATTTATCATTCAATCATTGTCTTTGTATTGAGAATGCCAGAACAATGAGAAATTTTTTTTCTGGCTATTTCAGCAAGTTTTGCTCCTACTCTATGACAAAGTCTTTGCACTCTAAATTGTTAAACCCTAAGCAGCAACAGAAACCAACTTGAATTTTCAACAAAACTTGTGGCCCCTTGAATTGAGTCACAACCGTCATCTGAACGATGATGTTGCTGTAATCTTGAAGTTGATGAATCCACTGCATTGAAATGCTTCATCTGCGGAGAGCTGGAACACGCCTCATGCATGGCCATCGCAATTGATTTGGTTCTGGTATTCGAATCATACGACCCAAGCTCAAATTTACGAAAACATGAATTGCAGAGCCTGCAGCAAGCGAAATGTGTCCTTTCTTCAACCAAAACTGCGCGAGAGTATTCAGCAAAACAAGTTTGTAGGGACAGAGTCAACAATTGACTCCTTCCTTAAAGCAGAATTTGAAAAAAGGCTTCGGGGGGGGGGGATTCTGTTGTATTTGATTTACCAAAATTGGTTCCAACATCATACAGGGATTTAATCATTCAACTAACGAAACTAACGCTCCAGGAACAAAGTTGAAAGAAGATAACCTAACAGATAGTCGAAGAGTTGTCAGACAACGGGAGGACGGAAAGCCATGCTCACTAGTCGTCAAGCTATGGAAGGACGCAGATTGTACTCAAGAAAACGCAAAAACATCCTCAAACACGTTCCCAATCTTTTTACTATCTGACAATGAGCAAGTACGAAACAAAGCATGAGTACCTATATACGACATTCGTACAAAGTACGTATACATTAATCCTGACCTTAGCCCTGCGCAAAGAGCAATCATAAGACAGGAAAGAAAGGAATTAGAGCAACAGAGACAAAAGAAGGAGCCTCCCTTGGAAGCACAAGTAGATTAACTTTAGGAAGCTATACCAATTGACAGTCCAAAACACCAGGCTCCAATAAACTACCTAAAACAACAACAAATAACTTGAAATTTATGTACTTCCATGCAGACTTCCCTTTCAAACAAAAATGTAGAAGTTAGACAAGTAATAGGTCTTCGGAAACCAGATCTGTTGACTGTAGTTGAAGCCAGACCAAAAAATTACCGATACTTACTCACACTTTCTAAGTTAATAATCAAACGTTATCTTAGACTGGAAACTAACTTAGAAATTATGTCAGGTCGTTGCATTCTTTGTTACTATAAGGAAAACCTACCTATCAGTAAGATCTTATTTGATCAGAGCCAGTCTTTTGATGGTTTGTGAGTTTGATTTAGGACAAACTTTGGTAATAAAAAGTTTATTATCATTGGAGACTTCAATCTACCCGCAATTTAGTAGGAAAAAATTTATAGGTTGTACAAGTTAAGCAGTAGTGAAGTCTGCTAACATTTTACTGTAAGTTTTCGATGACAGTTTCTTGGAACTTCTAGTTACTGAGCTGACTCGATATCCTGTAACCGATGCACCAAACCTATTGGACATACACAAGATATGTACTTCGAATTTCGATCCGATGTAACAAACTGTTAAACTCATCAGATAAAAGTAAGAGGCATAGAAGGCTTGCGAAAATCAGCGGACCCTTGAGACAGAGAAGGTATTCAAACAAATCAGGAACAAAGTTAGAAGAGCAACAAGGGTAGAATGCAAGCAGCGTGAAGAACTGCTTGCCCATAATATCTGGAAAATACAAAATCATTCTGGTAGTCAGTCAACTCCAAAAGCAGCATTCGAAATTGCATACCTTCTTTACGTGATAATGAAACGCAGAATCTGATTGAAAACCCAAAAGACGAAGTAAATATCTTAAATGAAAATTCTTGTCTGTATTTACTTGGGAACCAGAAGAAAATATCCAAAAAGACTGAATTCAGTAGCCTAGAAATACCAGAGTGTGGAATTACTGGCACAAAATATTTTTCTATTCTGAAATACCTAAATCCAGAGGAGTCTTGTAGGTCGCCAGGGGTACTTCGGGAAATAATAAATTATATTGCACAACCTTTAACAATGATCTACAAACAGTCTCTCGAAAGTAGAAAGCGAGAACTAGTGGCGAACTACCGCCTGATTAGTCTGACCTCTATGTGATATAAAATATTTTAGTTAGTTATTTCAGGCCATATTGTGAATCATCTGAAAGCAAATGGTCTTTTAGAAGAGAAACAATTTGGATTCCTCAAATAAGAGATCACCTTTTCTGCAAAGGTTTCTTGCCGTGAACGTCTGGAGGGAAAATATGAATAAAGGTGTACAGACAGCTGTCATCTATCCTGAACTACGTAAGGCATTCAACAAGGTCCAAGACAAGTGGCTTTTACAGAAATTTGCAAGTTACGGAATTGTGACCCTCAACACCTCAAACAGCCTATTGAAAATGGTTAAGTGAATTTCTTGCTGAGAGAAAACAAATTGTCCAATTTATATTAATTAATATGAAAATAAACACTGGGCAAAATATGGCCATTGTGTGTGACCTTGAAGCCAAGTGACCTTGAGTTCGAAGTACTGAGTTGATGATACCAAGCTGTATTGCGTGGTAACGTCAACACAAGACGCTGAACAACTACAGAGGGACATGTTGACCATATTCGGTACTGGATGGACGAGCAGTCAATGAAAACTAATATTGAAAAGTCCATCGTATGTGACCTTAAACTCAAGTGACCTTGAGTTCGAGGTACTGAGTAGCATACTTCAGGCGTCAGTCCTTTTGTCGTAGCTCTTCAGCTCTTCATTCTGAATATAAACACCCTTATCGACGGAATCCAATCAACAATCCTCCTAAGTGCTGATGATAGCAAGCTTTATCGCGTTGTAACGTCAAAAAAAGACGCTGAAAAACTAGAGGGGTCTTTTGACCTTATTCGGTACTGGATGGACGAGACGTCAATGAAAACTAATATTGGAAAAGTAACTATGTGTGTCCGGGTGAAAAGCAGCTTATTTCCTACAAATTAGATTCCAAAACATATAAAAACAGAACTAAAGCAAGAAATTTGTGAACTGTAAACTTTCATTCGCTCTTCACTATGGAGCGGTAGTAAAGAAAACTTCCAGGGCTGCTGGGCTCCTGAGAAGAAACTTTATGTTCGACAATTTACAAGTGCTGGCTATACTCTACAGGTCACTGGTCTGGTCAATCTTAGAGGTATGGCCATAGTACCATCCGGCCTTTATACAACAACGTTCTTGATGCTCTTGACAGAGTACAACTAAAAATAACTAAATTCTCATCACGCCTCTATAACCTTCCCTATCAAGAGCGCTTCCTGCGCCTGAACCTTCCAGTCCTTGCTTACAGATTCATATGCGGTGATGCGATGATCTCATCGAAGCATACAAGACATCTCAAGGAGCATATAATATGCCTACGGGAAAGATCTTTAAATTTGACCAAAATCACCTACGAGGACACAATTCTAAAATCAAAGCTGAGCGGTTCCAAAAAAATATTGGTCTCTGCAAAGTCGTAGTATACATATATGGAACCATTCATTACTTGAGGTTTTCACGTCTCCCACGATTTGAACATTCAAAAACCAATTAGACGCAATGTTATATCACGACATGTATGGTGTCTGCAAATTCTGAAGACTGAGTTGAAAAGAAGTTTTGAGCTGAAGAGAAATCAGTGTTTATTTTCTTTTTTGTAGTTTAGAGGCTAATCAGCCTTATTTAAGCGATATATCGTTATTATTCTTCTTATTAAATTTTTATAGAAAAGTTTCTAAACTCTAAAAAGAGTTTTTAAAGAAAACGTCTAAGAAAGCGGACGAATTTTAAGATATAAGTGTTCCATCCTTTTGGTGCAAGCTAAATCTGTAGGCTTGAAACCTGAAACATAAACCTTTGGTACAGATAAGCTGTTACCTAGAACAAGTTAGCCTATTCACTAGGCATAGGCCCTAGTTTCAAAGAAGAATTTTTCAGTTGATTCTTAGTTGCTGGTTATTGATTGATACTCAGTAAAATTGGTTTGCTCTTTAACAAAGCCAAGTAGTAATTGCATTATTAATTTAGTTTACCTGTGAAGGAGCTCTAGGGAGGTGACAGAGGAATAGCCCACTTCCAATGTTTTGAAAAAAGAAACCGGGCTTAAATAGCTGATTTTTGCCTCCTACGCCGATATGCTTAATTTTCTGTATCATCTTTTTCTTTCCTTTGAAAGAAAAGAAAGAGGTTTTTTCTTCTGTGAATTGTTATGAATATTTAGTTTTTTTGTTTTGTTTTTTAGGAGGAGCTCACATTCTAGACCCCCCTTCCCGCCTGGTTTTCCTTTTGTTTGCATACCTTTTGCTAGCAATCTCCTCTTTTTAATTCCTTTATTTTAGCTTCGTAATTTTGAAAGTTACTACATAATATTTATTAAAGCATGTTAGCATAAGTTGGTTAATTGTCTTGTCAATTCTACTATTTTTAAATATTAGGCTCTATTTACCAGATTTGATTCTAATAGCTTGTATGGAAAACACTATTTTCCGTTTATCAAATTCCACTTCAAATATCGAAGAATCTTAAAATGTGAGGTAAAACTCGCGTATATTTACACTCTTATTGTCTTATTTTTTCATTATCCCTTTTTTTATAGTGTTTTTCTAAGGGATAAAGGTAAAAGTTTCATATACTGTCAATGTATATAATTGATTTTAGTGTTGTTCAGGAAGACCTACAATAATAGGAACTTTTTGTAGGTCCTTCTTTAATCTTCAAATAAAAGTTTTAACTAAAAATGGTTCAAGCAATATTAGAAATATTGTTCAGTATTGCTGAATACTATAAATTTAATATTCCGAATTGCTAAGCGTCTTAGTGACGTCGGGGGAGGGGGATATGTCACCCCTAATATGTTTTGATTCAAAATAAAAATACTATTTTACTGAGATTTTCATTTAAAAATGCCTTGTCTTTGGTATTAAAATCCAAGAAAACGAAAAAAATAACAAGTTTGCTTCCCCTTGGATTATGAAAAGCGTGTTCTCTATTCCCCTTTTAAATTTTCGTGAATTGACGCCACTGAATGCCTTATTGTTTAAAGAGGATTACCTGCTTTCAAAGGTTCCTATGCAATTGCTGGCGTACGTGTCGTGTGATGTGACAGAAGTTTGCCCGGTTTAGCGGAACAAATGTCAATTAGAGATGTTCAGTAGGTGGCCGGGAAGGGGTAAACCCCTGGTTTTCGGTATTAATTCAAATTGTTCAGGAATTTCAGTATGTACTTAAAAATCTAATAGCTTGTTCTGAATCTAAAACACGCGAAAACTAAAAAGCAAGACTATTTTGTGGAATTGGCTATGAACAGGAGGGTAACAATATCGTTTTGCTTTGGTGGATTGTTGGATTGAAAGATTGAATTGACATAAGTATAATACCTAATCTAGAAATGTATTGATTATTTTGCACTATCTTGTTCATGTCTACTCTTGGGATGTTTCTATTTTCTCTTTCTTTTTTTTTGTTCTTTTTATTTCTCTTTCTTATTATTTTTTTTGTTCTCAAATTATCATCGGATTTTCACTATCACTGTTTAGATACTTATGACTTAGTTAAAATAAGTAGTTCAAAAGCTTTATAAGGGTAAAATTTTATTTTGTAAAGATTTGTAAAAATGTGAGCTACGACCTTTATAGCAGTTCTGATACATAGTTGTTAGTCTAGTTCGCTATTTTGTCAGTTCTGGTGTAAGAGTAGCCATAAGGTAGCATTGAATCAAGCATCAAGAGTAGCATTGTGTTTTGAATTAATCTTAGTTTTGCGTACTACAATTAAATAGGTGAATGTTTTTTTTTTGGTTGGCATGTTGTTTTGTCTGTTTATGCTTAATGTACTGTGTAGATGTATCCCTTTCTAACCATCCTTACTCCTTATCCCTCACCAGTCGGCTCTTGAGGCATTGACGAAATTTGAAGAAATTATTCGTGCTCATCCAAACTCACCTCGAGCTCTTTATGGCCGTGCACTGGCACTTGAGAAACTGTCGGAAAAGGAGCGTTCAAATTCTCGTTTGGAACAGGCCATTTTTGCATATAGGAACGTCATCGATTTGGAACGCGAAGTTCCTGATGAACTCTATCGTCTTGCTGGAACTCGGTGTGTCGACAGAATGAAATTCAGAGGTAAGGAAGCTCCGCATTTTAAGTAACATAACACACAAATACAAGAATATAAAATAAATTTGTGTATAGAGGGTAGTTTTGTGTTTCGAATAGTCCCCTCCTCGTGAAATTTTTTTTCTTCTTCTTTTTTTCTGGGTTTTTAGGCTCTGATACTTATTATTTTCATGACAATAAAGACTTCGTCAGTCCTTGGATATTCTTTTAATGGCTGTTTTGGGCCTTGTAGGTTTAAATGATAGGGAATATGATTTCTCTTTCCCCCCAGGGAAAAAAATAGACCAGATATTTGCACATTTTGAACTTGTCATTGTATTGAAGTAACTATTTTACTCTTTTCTTTTTCGTATAGAAATTAACATGTATGCTTTAGTGCTACGCAACCATATAAGGGCTTCACCCCCCATTTAAGCGTCAAGTTATAGTGCCGACGAAAAAAAACTTCTTGTTTCAATTTATATATATATATATATATATATATATATATATATATATATATATATATATATATATATATATATATATATATATATATATATATATATATATATATATATATATATATATATACTACTACTACTACTACTACTACTACTACTACTGCTACTACTACAGCACCAAGCCGCCTGAGGGCAAAACAGCTGACCATGTTTCTCCTCCATCCCAGTCTATTCAATACTTCCCTCTTTACACCCTCCTAAGAATTTCCTATTTCCCTCAAATCTTTCCTCAAGACATCCTCCCACCCAATTCGGGGATGACCTGCTTTTCTTTTGGCACTAGACGGGTGGTCGACAAGGACTATCTTTGGCAATCACCATAAATAATAATACCGACTTTATTTTCAAACAGTTCGTGGTAACGAACTGTAAGTAAGGAGCGACCCGGCTCAATAGCAACCCAAACTCTAAAAAACGGGATTTTGATACCAATAGATACATCAAAAGAATTAGGTTTTAATGCTGATTTCAAATATATAAATATCATCAAGTTTAGTTTCATCAAGTTAGTCAAGTTTAGTTACCCATCAAAAGTTACGCGCCTGAGAAAATTTGGCTGATTTTTAAAAAAAAAGAAGGAAGACCCCGTAAAAGTTAAAGAACCTTAATGAAAATCACACCGTCAGATTCAGCGTATCAGAGAATCCTACTGTAGAGGTTTCAAGCTCCTATCTGCAGAAATGTGGAATTTTGTGTTTTTTGCCAGAAGAAAGATCATGGATGCGTGTTTTTGTTTTTTTGTTCGTTTTTTTTGTTTGTTTTTTTTCCAGGGGTGATCGTATCGACCCAGTGGTCCTAGAATATCGTAGGAGGGCTCATTCGAACGGAAATTAAAAGTTCTAGTGCCCTTTCTAAGTGACCAAAAAAATGGAGGGCAACTAGGCCCCCTCCCTCGCTCATTTTTTTCCAGTCACCCAATCAAAGTTTTGAGATAGCCATTTTGCTCAGCATGATCGAAAATATGATAATAATGTCTTTTAGGATGACTTAGTCCCCCAAAGTCCCTGGGGGAGGGCTGAAAGTTATGAACTTTACTCAGTGTTAACATGTAATATTGGTTATTGGGAAGTATACAGACGTTTTCAGGGGGTATTTTTTCTATGGGTGGGGGGGGTCGGGCGTTATGTGGGAGGATCTTTCCATGGAGGAAGTTTTCATGGGGGAAGGGACATTGTTATGAAGGGGGCGCCGGATTTCCCAGCATTATTTTAAAAAAAAAGATCAGAAATTAAATAAAAAAAAACAAGTTTTTAAACCGAAAGTAAGGAGCAACATCAAATTTTAAAACGAACAGAAAATATTACTTATATGATTGTCAATAGTCAATACCTCGCTCTTTAAGCCAAAGATTTTTAGTACTTTCATAAGAGCTATTTATTCTAATTAACGGCCTTTGTGATTAAGGGGTCATTTTTAAAGAATTGGAACAAAATTCGAACTTTAGCGTAAAGAGCGAGGTATTGACAAGGGGGTGAACCCCTAATACACGTATTAATTATATATGAATATAGAAGTTCGTTACGTAATTTTAATTCGTAAGTTACGTATATTTATTATTAATAAAAACGTTCGTAAATAAAATTAAACAACTTTAGAGAAAGCCATTTAACCAAATAAAAGTAAAATTAATATGCAAATTTTGTTTTAGTTATTCATGTACGCTGAGCCAAAATCAAAACCTGCATTAATTCAAAAACGTTCAAAAATTAAATAAAAAAACAAGTTTTTTTTAACTGAAAGTAAGGATCGACATTAAAACTTAAAACGAACAGAACTTATTCCGTATATGAAAGGGGCTATCCCCTCATAAAAACCTCGCTCTTTACGCTAAAGTTTGACTCTTTGTCACAACTCTATTTTTTTAAGCAATAAAAAACTTTAGCGTAAAGAGCGAGGCGTTGAGGAGGGGACAGCCCCTTTCATATACGGAATAATTTCTGTTCGTTTTAAGTGTTAATGTCGCTCCTTACTTTCAGTTAAAAAAACTTGTTTTTTTTTATTACATTAATGAAAGGATCTATAAGTCATCCAACAATTTTTAAAGGGGCTGCCATGCACGAAATTCTGAGAAGTTTGAGAACCACTGCTTAAAAAAAAAATACAATTAGCGAAAGCGCTGTTTCCCTCATACTCTCTCGTAGTTTTTCTAATGGAATTCCTGGTGCAGTTTGAAGCGCTGTTTCCCTCATACTCTCTCGTAGTTTTTCCAATGGAATTCCTAGTGCAGTTTGAAGGAAAGAAATTCAGACTCTATAGAACGAATTCAAAACCTTTCTAATGAAAGAACGGATAAGATGTTTAGATCATGTTTAAAAAAAGCTTATAGATTGCCGAAAATTGTGCTTTTTGGTACTCCGACTGGACAAAATGAAAAGAAGGGCGCTCTCGATTGGGGGTGGGAAGAAGTGATAAGGAAAAGGATTAAGTGAAATAGAAACCTTGTAGGATAGAATAAAGCTCCGAACTGACTAGGGTAGAAAGGAGCGTGTGCAAAGTGTTGGACTCATTTGTAGATGGACAGATCGATAAGATCTATGTGCAAGCAGTTGCAGTAACTCCAAAGGTGGAAGATGGGGGTCAAGCTTGATCTGACAGTAAATGGCCAGCTATTTGCTATTGGGCTATTTGTTCATTCTTCGTCTTTTTTAATGTTTAACTTGCCATAGTTAACTTAAACAAGTTTAAAGAGAACAGGACCTGAAAATTTGTGTCTACTGGTAACTTAATCTCTGACTTTTTTTTCTCTTTTTTTAAAAAAGGCGTCAGTGTACTTCACTTTTCATTGTTCCGCAGTATATTCAAATATTTGTGTCTGGGGGTGTAAAACTAGATCAAAATTTACTGGAAAGTGCCCGACTGTGTTTACAAAAAATAATTCTTAGAATTTGTGGGGTTTTGGCTGGCTCTCCACTTCTGAATTCCTACCCTGAAAATGAATTTATGTCGTAATATTTTAATTCCTACAGCCTTTTCTTAGAATGAACTTACCTGAAATCATTCTTGCTGGATCAGTCTGATTTTCACTAACAGCTTGGTCTATCCATATTTTCAAACTGTATTGTTTGTCTTCTTAGGTTTTCAAGGTAAAGCCATCCGCACACAGCAGCGGCTAATTTTACGTTTTCCCGAAGACCTTTCGCTTCGCAACGAATTGGCCGTCATTTATATGACAGTTGGCCAAAATGACGCTGCTAAGGAGCTGCTCGAAGACACTATGAAGACATGGCCGCATTCTGGCTTCGCCAAAGCCCATTATGGTTTCATATTGAAGAACATCCATCACGATATCAAAGAAGGTGCAAGGTATATGGGAGAAGGAATTGATAGTGGTGAGGAGGGAATTGATGGTCGATTTTATTATCACTTAGGTGATGCTTATGAGCGACTTGGCAGAAGGAGTGATGCTGAAAAAGTAAGAAATATTTTTAAATTTACGTTTATAAGGAGAAAGAACATCTTAAGACTTTCAGCGATTTCTGACTGTTGATCATTTTTATTTATAATAATTAGAAACTAAATATTACCTTTTCAATATTTTGTTCTCTTCAGTGCTTCTTAGAATTGGTGCCAAACTCTCGTTAACATCTATAGATTCCCAACTATTTAGTTTAGACATTCAGATATAGTAAAAAATAAAAAAATATCATAGAAATTTTACTCTTTGTTCTCGTGTTTTTTTTTTTTTTTTTTTTTTTTTTTTTTTTTTTTTTTTTTTTTTTTTTTTTTTTTTTTTTTTTTTTTTTTTTTTTAACTTGTATTTCCCAAGGACTCGTATCCATTCCCGTTAGTAAGAGGTTAGTTCTCAACAAAATTTTTACCGGAAATTTTTGTCCTACTCGTAAAAACGTAACAAAAATGCAAATAAACAAATTTTTGATGTTTTTTTAAGTTTTTTATACCCCCCGCCCAACAAAAATCCTCGATATTGCCTTGTCTAGAGTCAAAATCCAGGTCATCTTCTAGTCTTTAGTCTTCAGTTTCAAATATTCAATTTTTTCTATTTCGTTTTCTTCGTGGCTGATCATGCACCAGAAAATTTGACTCTTAAGGTACTTAATGAACTGGATGAATCATATAGTAAGTAGAAATTAGAACCTAAAGGGTAGGGACTGTGGCGATTATGAAAATTTGAGGTTCATAAAGTTTAAAATTAGTGGCCACGAAAATTTGCCGAAAAGGGATAAAAACACCGTAAAAGGAAGAGTGTTCTTGATGAAAATTACACCATCAGACTCAGCATTTTACAGCACCATAGTGCAGAAATTTCAAGCCCCTACGTGCGAAATTTTGTAAATTTTTTTCGAGATGGTTGGTCACGCACGCGTGTCTCTTTGTTTATTTTGTTTTTCCCCTCATTAGGGGTGATCGCTTATAAGCAAAATTAAATAAAAAAAACAAGTTTTTTAAACTGAAAGTAAGGAGCGACATTAAAACTTAAAACGAACAGAAATTATTCCGTATATGAAAGGGGCTGTCCCCTCCTCAACGCCTCGCTCTTTACGCTAAAGTTTTTTATTGTTTTAAAAAATAAAGTTGTGAGACAGAGTCAAACTTTAGCGTAAAGAGCGAGGCGTTGAGGAGGGGACAGCCCCTTTCATATACGGAATAATTTCTGCTCGTTTTAAGTTTTAATGTCGCTCCTTACTTTCAGTTTAAAAAAATTGTTTTTTTTTATTTGATTTCTGATCGTTTTTTAGTTAATGCAGCTTTTATTTGCATAAAAATTTTACTTTTCTTTTGCTAAATGGATGTCTTTACAAATTAACTTACGTAACTAACTTCTATATTCGTATATTTTTCTTCTAGCAAAAAATACAAAGTTGCAGATTTTTGCAGATATGAGCTTGAAACCTATGTAATAGAGTTTTCTGATACGCTGAATCTGACGGTGTGATTTTCATTAAAATTCTTTCACTTGTAGGGGATGTTTCCTCCCTCTTTAAAAAATCGAGTAAATTTTTTCAGGCTCGTAGCCTTTGATGAGTAATACTAAACTTAATAAAATTTATATATTTAGAATCAGCATTATAAACACATTCTTTTGATACATTTATTGACATTAAAATTCCGTTTTTAAAAGTTTCGATTACTATTGAGCCTTATCGCTTGTTTTTTTATTGTTTTTATTTATTACGTATACGTTATTACGTATATGAGGGGGTTCTCCCCTTAGTCAATACCACGCTCTTTACGTCAAAAGTTAAAAAAAATTTTGATTCACAAACCCCTG
Organism: Artemia sinica; assembly: GCA_027921565.1. Taxonomy (NCBI): domain Eukaryota; kingdom Metazoa; phylum Arthropoda; class Branchiopoda; order Anostraca; family Artemiidae; genus Artemia; species Artemia sinica. The sequence continues at coordinate 2,950,829 of JAPEVW010000027.1, forward strand.
AATCACAAAGGCCGTTTAATTAGAATAGATAGCTCTTTTGAAAGCACTAAAAAAACAGTAGCGTAAAGAGCGAGGTATTGACTTGGGGGAGAACCCCCTCACATACGTTATAATTTCTGTTCGTTTTAAGTTCTAATATTCCTTCTTACATTTCAGTTGAAATGTAATTATTCCGTATATGAAAGGGGCTGTCCCCTCCTCAACGCCTCGCTCTTTACGCTAAAGTTTTTTATTGTTTTAAAAAATAAAGTTGTGAGACAGAGTCAAACTTTAGTGTAAAGAGTGAGGCGTTGAGGAGGGGACAGCCCCAAACCCCTGAATCACAAAGGCCGTTTAATTAGAATAGATAGCTCTTTTGAAAGCACTAAAAAAAACTGTAGCGTAAAGAGCGAGGTATTGACTTGGGGGAGAACCCCCTCACATACGTTATAATTTCTGTTCGTTTTAAGTTCTAATATTCCTTCTTACATTTCAGTTGAAATGTAATTATTCCGTATATGAAAGGGGCTGTCCCCTCCTCAACGCCTCGCTCTTTACGCTAAAGATTTTTATTGTTTTAAAAAATAAAGTTGTGAGACAGAGTCAAACTTTAGCGTAAAGAGCGAGGCGTTGAGGAGGGGACAGCCCCTTTCATATACGGAATAATTTCTGTTCGTTTTAAGTTTTAATGTCGCTCCTTACTTTCAGTTTAAAAAACTTGTTTTTTTTATTTAATTTCTGATCGTTTTTAGTTAATGCAGCTTTTATTTGCATAAAAATTTTGCTTTTCTTTTGCTAAATGGATGTCTTTATAAATTAACTTACGTAACTAACTTCTATATTCGTATATTTTTCTTCTGGCAAAAAATACAAAGTTGCAGATATTTGCAGATATGAGCTTGAAACCTATGTAATAGGGTTTTCTGATACGCTGAATCTGACGGTGTGATTTTCATTAAAATTCTTTCACTTGTAGGGGATGTTTCCCGCCTCTTTAAAAATCAAGTAAATTTTCTCAGGCTCGTAGCCTTTGATGAGTAATACTAAACTTAATAAAATTTATATATTTAGAATCAGCATTATAAACACATTCTTTTGATACATTTATTGACATCAAAATTCCGTTTTTAAAAGTTTCGATTACTATTGAGCCGTATCGCTTGTTTTTTTTGTTGTTTTTTTTTTATTACGTATATGTTATTACGTATATGAGGGGGTTCTCCCCTTAGTCAATACCACGCTCTTTACGTTAAAAGTTAAAAAAAAATTTTGATTCACAAAGGCCGTTTAATTAGAATAGATAGCTCTTTTGAAAGCACTAAAAAAAACTGTAGTGTAAAGAGCGAGGTATTGACTTGGGGGAGAACCCCCTCACATACGTTATAATTTCTGTTCGTTTTAAGTTCTCATATTCCTTCTTACATTTCAGTTGAAAAAACTTGTTTTTTTATTTAATTTCTGATCGTTTTTTAAATAATGCTTGGAAATCCGGCGCCCCCTTCATAGAAATGTCCCTTACCCCAAAGAAACATCCTCCACGGAAATATTCTCCAGAGTAACCCCCTCCTCTAGCCCCCCCCCCCCTCCAGAAAAAATCCTTCCTGAAAATGGTTGTATACTTCCCAATAACCAATAAATAATGCTGGCAAGTCCGGCGCCCCCTTCATGGCAATTTCCCTTCCCCCATGAAAACTTCCTTCATGAACAGATTCTCCAACATAACCACCGACCCACCCTTCCCTCCCACTACCAGAAAAAAAAACCTCCTGAAAACTTCTGTATACTTCCCAATAACCAATACTATATGTTAACATTGGGTAAAGTTCATAACTTTTAGCCCTCCCTCTGGGAACTTCGGGGGATTAAGTCATCCTAAAAGACATATTTATCATGTTTACGACCATGCTGAACAAAATGGCTATCTCAAAATTTTGATCGGGTGACTTTGGGAAAAAAATAAGCGTGGGAGGGGGCCTAGTTGCCCTCCATTTTTTTGGTCACTTAAAAAGGGCACTAGAACTTTTAATTTCCGTTCCAATGAGCCCTCCCACGATATTCTAGGACCACTGGGTCGATACGATCACCCCTGGGGAAAAAAAACAAAAAACAAACAAACAAATAAACACGCATCCGTGATCTTTCTTCTGGCAAAAAATGTAAAATTCCACATTTTTGTAGATAGGAGCTTGAAACCTCTACAGTAGGGTTCTCTGATACGCTGAATATGATGGTGTGATTTTCATTAAGGTTCTATATCTTTTAGGGGGTCTTTCCCCCTTTTTTTGAAAATCAGCCAAATTTTCTCAGGCGCGTAACTTTTGATGGGTAGCACTAAACTTGATGAAAGTTATATATTTGAAATCAGCATTGAAATCTGATTCTTTTGATATATCTATTGGTATCAAAAACCCGTTTTCTAGAGTTTCGGTTACCATTGAGCCGGGTCGCTCCTTACTTACAGTTCGTTACCACGAACTGTTTGATTGTACTGGTTTATTAAGGGCATGCTCATTCAGACAGAATTTGAAAGTTATAATGCCATTTTCAAATAGCATACGAGTTTTCTCCATTTTATGATTCGCAACAATTGTGGCCTGCAGGGGGCCAAATTGAGTGACAATTATGAAATAGCCATCAATTTAGAATTATTGAAAAGTAATATATTCAGCTTCTCAGTTCCATAGGTCATAATGGTGCGCGGTGGATTTGTCTCTGAAGTGATCTTTACAAAATAAACGGTCGATATATACAATTATTTTTAAGATTTATTTAACCGAGTTTATCCATTCTCGAGTTTGGCATCCAAGGAGGAGGGGCAGTAGATCTTTCTGTGAGGGAATGCCTGAAGCCTCTAATAGTACATTTTTTGACCCAAACCTTATTATTCCCCCCTAATCTTCCTTCATTCTGAAGAATATTTTTCGGCTGAGCTTGTATTGTGTGTGGTGCGTGAAAATTGCTCACCTCTTTGTTGGAGACCAATTGCGGTCCTAACAAAAGATCACATTCATGCGCTCCCTTATGGAAGCAATAAGGGGGTTCCTATAAAAAAGATTTCTTCGAAATACTCCAAAAATGATGAACCATTTTTTCCGGTTCCTTCTTGAAATATTTGAAGGGGAACTTTTTGGAGGATAATCGTAAATCAGGGATGCTCGAAGAACTGTTGCATGAATATTAAATGTGGATTTGCAAAAACAGTGGTTGAGTCGCAGCCTCCCAGACAGTTGGTAGTGGCAAACTGTACTTAAAAAGCAGTTTTTGTCAATAGAAACCAAAGCTCTAAAAACCAAAGTTTGAATTACAATGTTTGCATTAACTTAATATGTTTAACAGCCGTTTTATCAATATAAAATTTGGATTCGCAAAAACAGGTGTTTAATCACACAGGGGAGAGGAATCGGAGCTTCCCTTTTATATAACCAGGGTCGTATCAAGAATTTTTATGAGGGGGAGGGGATTACAATTTTTTCTTGGGGGGGGGGGAGGCTACCAAAAAAATAAAAAACGCATCAAAAGTTTGCTTATATTCATATTTGTTACGTTTTTGTCAGACACACATTTCAGGGGGGGGGGTTCAAACTCCCTACATGTTTTTGCGACTTTTCAGCTAATTGTTTTTATTTTCATATAGTTCTAAATAAACCCTATATGCATGGCTTTCTGTAAGAATCTATTTCTATAATATAATTCGTGGCTCTAGACACCTCAAAGAGGACAATAACCACAATTAACACAGATAATAATGGTTTCCAGCAGGAAAATTAACACAGATAATAATGGTTTCCAGCAGGAAAAATGTGTCAGAGAAAAGAAATTGCCGAGAGTCCCAAATTTTTATCGTTACTTCTTTTAGATTTATGAGGAGGGTGCTCGACGTGGCTACTTTCGATCAAAGGATCAAAGATCCCTGTACAATGTGGATAGACTGGAATCTAAGCCCTTTTGGACAAAGGAAGAAACTACTTATGAAACTTTTTTGAAGTAAGTATAATAGTTGTACCTAGCTGTATACTATTGGCTATATTAAGCCTTAGAACCGCCAGACCCAGGAATGGCGCATAGGACGTATACGAAAACTCAGGCTCCAAAATTATTTTGCGTAAATCTTCATGCTTCCAGCTTGGTTAATTTAGCGTCATTTTCTGTTAAAAAAAAAATTACCCACAAAAATACATATACTCCTTATTAGTTTTAAAAATATTGAAAATATATATACATGTATTTATATTATATATATATATATATATATATATATATATATATATATATATATATATATATATATATATATATATATATATATATATATATTTATATATATATATATATATGTATATTTGTGTGTAATGTGTATAATTATATTTCTTAGAATGAATTTTATGTTTAACTTTATTAAAACTTTTCTAAGCATTCGGCCCCACCACCCCTGAAAAATCTTCCCCCACTAAATATTTCACTGTGTTTATTAGCCTATTTGTCACTCGTTTGTTTATAATTATACTTTAACTAATTTCGGCTATAATATATAAATCAACTTATGACGTTAGCATTTTTGGTTAGTCGATAAAATGACAACCGTCAAAAAGCCTCATTAAAGTTTAGTCAGTTCGTTAATAGTGTGAGAAATTGTGGTATAGAAAGTGAAATCAGTTAACTGTATAGGGAAGAAATTAAATGAAGATTGTAAGCACAGTGGAACTTTAAAATTTACGCAAATTTAAAAGGAAAAAAACCGTTAGAAAAAAGTGTCTGTATAAATGTGTTTGTTGCCAAATCAATTACGGGCTCAGAATTTGATTTAATTACGCAGAAAGAATCCAATTTAAGTTAGCCCTGAAGTTAGTCCTGAACCGAACTGAAAATTTAAATTAATTTGTTTGATCCAAAGTGAATAAAATTATCCCTTTAATGTAGAGGCGAATGGAGTTCGTCCGGAATGATGCAGACCTTGTCTGCTGACCACGTGCCTCTGGATATGGGGTCATCCCCTAACTAAACACTCCGATCAGGGTGGCTGCAACCTCATGTGGCGGGTGGAGCCCACCCCGGGAATATCAGTATCTAGGTTAAACCTAGCTCTAATCAGATTCCAGGCCTAGGGTCGGTTGGGCTAGCGACCCTCCACCTGAAAATCAAGTGCTACGCAAAGTGACTACATAGCCTCGGATCCGGACCTCCTTTTAAGATCTCGACCTACGCGCGTCAACGGACATGCTGACGACGTCAGAAAGACTGACAGACTGAACCTTCTAGACCAAAGGGGGCTTCGAATAGCCACCTGGAATGTTTTGACCCTGAATGCACCTGCATCAAAGAACCTACTTTCTCAAGAACTTCGTAAGAATAAAGTGGCGATTGCAGGTCTCACAGAAACCCGTCTTACTGGAAGTGGAGAAGAGCGAATAGGCGATAATCACTCGTTAGTCTGGTCTGGAGGGAGCATGAGAAGAAATGGTGTTGGCCTCGCGCTAAACGGCCTTGCAAGAAAGGCCTTACTCTTGCACGAAGCTGTATCGGACAGAATAATGAAGGCCCGCTTTGGGCACAAGCATGGCAAGATGACAATTTTTGTATGCTATGCCCCGACCAACGATTCCGACGACGTAACCAAGGAAGAGTTCTACTCTGCTCTGTCCAGATGTCTGTCAACAGTTTCCCCCCACGATGTCACTGTTCTTCTCGGTGACTTCAATGCTACAGTGCGAGATGATATGGGTGTTTGGCGTGGCACAATTGGACCTGTATCCCCCGACCCACTGAACGATAACGGCCTTCGCCTACTCGAACTGTGCCGATCCCATGAACTTGTGATCGCAAACACCTACTTTCAACGTAAGACTATCCACCAGTACACGTGGTATAGTAACGACGGTCGCACAAAGAAGATGATTGACTACGTCATTATTTCTAAACGCTGGAGATCATCGCTGAAGAACTGCAGAACTTACAGATCAGCAGAGCTCGGAAATGCAGATCACAGGCTTGTATGTGCTGATGTCCAGCTTCGCCTCCATGCACAGCGATCGGAAAGAAAACCAGTAGCAGTGGATATTGGGAAACTAAAGGAGCCATATACTCGCCAGAAGTATAGTGTTGAGATATCAAATCGCTTTGAGCTCCTGGGCACACTCAACAACAGCGAAGACGCCTGGAAGTATTTTAAATCACAGACCAGCGAAGCAGCACAGCTGGTGCTTGGCAAGCGGAGTTTCCCGAAGAAATCGTGGCTAACTGACGAAACACTGCAGGTCATAGAGCAAAGGCGGAGGGCAAGACTTCTTGGGGACATGGCCACCTATCGAAGGCTCAATGGAGTGCGGAACAGACTTATTCACCGAGACCGAACTCAGTTTGTTGCAAGGAAAGCCGATGAAATCGAACTAGCAGCAAAAAAAAAAGACATGGGTAGCCTGTTCAAGCACCTCCGCGATCTCACAGAAAATAAAACACCAGCATTGGGACCCATCCTATCCAGGGATGGGACACTTCTCTCTGATGAGGGTTCTTGTCTCGAGCGGTGGAAGGACCACTTCTGCTCACTCCTGAACAACACTAACCCGTCTATGCCTCCTACTGATAGTCCCAGCCAACCTGGCAGTCCAAGATCCGAAACAGATGCTCCTCCAGACGAGCCTTTCAGCCCCTCAGAAATTGGAAATGCAGTAAAAAGGCTCAAGAACAATAAAGCTGCCGGTATCTGTGGCCTGAGTGCAGAGCTGCTAAAATATGCAGGTCCTGTTATGCTCCTGTTTCTCCACACCCTGTTCTCTACAATCTGGCAAACCGAGATAATTCCCGAAGATTGGCGGAAGGGTGTCATTATCCCTTTATGGAAGAGGAAAGGTTCTAGAAGCGACTGCTTGAACTACCGTGGAATAACCCTACTGTCTGTCCCAGGAAAACTTTTCTCAATGGTCCTGCTAGATCGATGTCGAAATATCATTCGTAAAATCCGGCGATCGGAGCAAGCTGGTTTCATGTCGGACCGTTCAACCATCGAGCAGATTTTTACGATCCGACAAATCGTAGAAAAAGCCACGGAGTTCCGACAAAAAGCTTTTTTTACCTTCGTCGACTTCCGTGCTGCGTTCGACTCAGTGGACCGAGAAGCTCTTTGGCGGATTCTAGAATCGACAGGCCTCCCTAAGAAATACTGCAGACTCTTCAAAGCTCTACACCATGGGACGGAGAGCTGTGTTCAAGTGAACGGCCGCCGCAGCCCGTTCTTCCAAATCACGACAGGAGTGCGCCAAGGATGTGCAGTTGCCCCAGAGCTCTTCAATGTCATCATAGACTACGTTATGACTAGGACTACTTCACGTCTCAGCTTTGGACTCAAGTTTGGAGATCGTGTCATTACAGATGCTGATTTTGCCGATGACTTGGCCATTCTGGCGGACTCCATGGAGCAGTTGCTGGAAGCGCTTCGAATCCTACGAGAAGAGGCTGCAAAAGTAGGACTGCAGATAAACTGGACTAAAACGAAAATTATGGCCATAGACCCATCCTCTCCTGCTGCCAATCCTTCAGTTAGCCTGGATAGCACCACTAGCATCAAAGTTGTCCAAAGGTTCACCTACCTGGGCTCCATAATTTCTTCAGATGGCTCGCTTCTTTCTGAACTACAAGCGAGAATATCCAAAGCGTCTTCTGCCATGGGCAGACTGAACCGTCACCTCTGGCGAAAACCGAACATCAGTCGCACAACGAAGCTGCGGATTTTCAACGCCCTCGTCGGCTCTGTGATGCTCTATGGAGCTGAGACGTGGCAAGCTTCAGCCGCAACCCTCAAGACAATTGATGTCTTTCAGTCGAAGAGCCTGAGGAGGATCGAAGGTCTACGATGGTTCGACTTTGTCAGCAATGAGAAGCTGCTGCAGCTCACCAAGCAGTCTCGGTTTTCGACCCAAGCAGCCGAGCGAACACTACGATGGTTCGGACACCTACTTCGAATGCCTCCACACATACCTGCGAAAACGATCCATGACTTCGACCCTGTCAAAGCCGGTTGGAAGCGACCTCGCGGCCGACCGAAGAAACGATGGTCTGACAGCCTGTCCGAGTTCCTGGCGATGGCAAATATCAGGTTGAGCGATGTGCAAACGCTTGCCATGGACCGAAGTGGATGGAGGAGGCAGACGTCACTCTCTACGCCGAGCAGCGCCCGGCAGGAGACATAAGTCAAAAGTAAGTTTAATGTAGCCAAAAGGGGAGGCCAAATAATCTGTTCTTTCTGCGCCAAATTGTGAGCCCCGAAAAGCTGTAAATCGTGATTGATTTCTTGTGAATTAAGTTGAATGTCAAGTTTTTGTTTTACAGCATTTAAAAGAAGTAAACTCTCTGTTGTTCTATGCTGTCCGTGTCATATTAAAAAGTAAGCTCTCTGTTTCTCTGTGCTATCTGTTTTTCTCTGTTCCATTATGCATGGTCTGGAATGGTTCCATTGTTCGTTCCCATCTGGTACACTTCAATTATGTTTTCTCTCATAGCAAGCTAGAAGCGAACTGGGAGATAATTAGAGATGAAGGCTTGAGTTTAATGAATTTGACTCCACCAGAAGGTTTCAAGGACGAATCAGAAAGTCTTCGAGACACCGGTGACTGGAAACAGTTTGAATTGTATGCTAGGGGTAAGTCTTATTACGTTTATTATTTCCATCGTTATCAATTTGTGTTTACTACCTTCGTGAGATCTAAGTTATCTGAGCAGGAATTAAGCGTGAATGAAAACAATAAGAAAATTTAAAATTATATTTCATATTTTCTATCTATTGAAAACGAGGGAGACTAAAAATTCAACCTTGTTTTACACCGTGTGATGTGTAGCGACTACCAGTTCAATATACCTTCAATCGGGCGTTCATGATGACCCCATATCCCGGTAGTTCCAATATCACACTATTCATCACCGTTCCTTGCATAAGTTACCACAGTTACCTTGTACAAGTTATCACAATAATCATCACTCGCCATTTACAAGTTGTCAGTTTGACCTCGGTCTTCGCTTGTTAACTACATCATGTGCAGTTTGCGTCCAATACATGACCTTAATAAATCTCTTTATGTTGCATGTGTACATTGATAATACATTTTTTAGATTTTTTTGAAATGTGTAATATATTTATTTGGATAATAGGGATGGAAAAAAGAATGTTGACCAAAAACAGCGTCAGCCTAGGGATAAATAGTATTAGCAGTCGTTCTAAACATGGGCATAGTCAGAAGTGAAATGGGGACGGGGGAAGAGGCTGGGGATCATAGAGGCTAGACTGTTCATGGGTGTGGCAGGGGGGGGGGGACTTCTTTATGTTACGTTTTGAAGAAACTGTTTTGTCTTCAGTGTTGCATATATTAAAATGTTTTTTTTTATGTTTCGGGGGGGGGGGGCTGTGTCCGTTCTTGTCCTCTCATAGGCTGTACTTATTTCTGGGAATTATCAGTTTCATAAATTTTCAAAATAAACGATCCTAGATGGACTTCTTTTTTTAGTTCTATTTCATAAAGAAACTCAGGATCATGGCTCTCTTCTCCTGCATCTCTCCTCCTTTGTAATAATTATTGCCACAGCCCGATTGTGAATCTTGAAGATTCCATTTGTTTGCATCTATTCTTACCACGAAGATATTCGTTTTTTTTTTTTTTTTTTTTTTTTTTTTTTTTTTTTTTTTTTTTTTTTTTTTTTTTTTTTTTTTTGCAACGCTTTCTATATCATCTACTATTGAATTTACTGATCCAATTTTGGAGTATTATTGCAAGTATTATCAATAATTAATTATTGTTTGAAACTAAATGAGCAACAATCAAATTAAATGACAGCTCATCAAGTTGTGCAATTTGTGGTTAAAATAAGAAACAGGACCAAATTTCAAACTTTTTCTTCTTTTAGTGAAACTATTGAAAGCAAAATTAAGTTCAAATTATTCAGTTGCAGCTGTCCCGAACATAGGAGTAATTCACTTAATTTACTTTGTCACAATGCCGTGTGAGAAGATAAAATTGGTTGAGTCGTGAATTATTGTTGCTTAACCAGAAGTAACTATTTACGTAAAAAAAACGACAAAATTATGAAACGATCAATATGATTATTTTTAATTGTTACTAGAAAACTGACTCTCTGATTTTCTAATGACGATAAACACCATAGAATTGAATTTGTAGAAGAAAATAGAATTTGTAAAGAAGAAAAAACGAGGATACTTCCAGCCAGTGAAAAAAGGAAGAAAAAATATGCTAGTATTTCCGTGAAATAACCGCTTGACCATCCTTAGTGCACAGATATGAATAAAGAGCCAAAAAATACAGATAGAAGTCTTAAGGCTAAAATAAAAACAAAACAGACCTTAGGATTTTAAGATTTTTCTCTCCTTAGTACTTTTATCTGTATATTTTTTACGCTTTCTTTTTCTTCACTGGCCCGAAATATCCTTGTTTTTTTTTTCACAATATACTTTATTTTGTCATGCATAACCAGTGTGGTCTTAGGAATTACCCAATTTATACATGCATTTTTTGGATAATTTATTATTCACAGCTTTATATAATGTAATATTCGTTTTATAGAGTATTTAAAAACTTGGACGGATCTCAATAAGGCGCTGTAAATTCAATCTCTCTTTTGTTCAATGCATCCGTTCCACTGTCCCGCCTCCCCCGCCCGTCATGTCGAAGAGCAGCTGTAGACCCGATTTAGACAATTTTCTGGATTTTTTTTTCGAGTCCACTTGTCGTTTCATAGTAACATTATTCTCAGAACATACAACCGAAATGAGGCACTGCCCTTTTAGGGGCAAGAAGAATTGAGATTAAAATAAAAATCAAAAGAAATGGAATTAACACCCAACATTTTATTTTCGTCAACATTTTATGTCGTCATTTCGTCATGAATCGTTACTTGAGGTGCAGAGGTAGGCCCATACGAAGAAACTTGTTTTAAGGAGAGAAAATTTGGCGCACAAATTCAAAAAAATGCCGATAGGCCAATTTTCTGAAGAATAGAGAAAATTACTCAAGTAACCGTACAAAACTTAAATTGTCTTGGTAATCCTAATTACAGATTTTATGAAATTATGATCTTATTCAAATTATAAAATTATATTACAATACCTACTTTGTCTTGTATTGATAAGAGAATACAATTACCATTTATATGAATTCCAAGTCCCTTTTAGATCAGCTCATGTCTATAGATAGATAGATAGATATTTATTGCAAAACAAAAGCCTCTTTGGGCCATGGCAAAAACAAACACAGTTGTATATAAAGTCAAAACACATGATAACATATATAACAATAACTAAACATAGCCCCTAGCAAATAAAACTAAAATAACATAACAATTGCAGCACAAAAGCACACATAATACTATAAATCTAACTCACATAATTACACACAATGTCACACACATAATAATAATAATCGTGTATTCAAAAGCCTTTCTACAGGGCCATGTGCACTATACATCAAATATAACAGGAAAACAAAAGTAAAACTCCCTTCAGCATTTTTATTCCAAACCATAACAAATCTTCTTCACCATAGTTCCTTTCTTATCTTTAGTGCCTGATCAACAAATCTACATAATCTACACATGAGGCTAGGTACCGTCTGAGACAACATGCCCCGAAGTGAAAAATTACTTTTCCCCAAAATACCCTCCCTCAAATCAGTAAGCCCCTGGCACCGGCACAGAAAATGGTCCAGATTTTCCTCTTCAATATTACAAATGGGACACGTGTACCTAGACGCCGGGAACCCCTTACCTCTCTCAAATACTTTACTCCTCCATCTTAAAGGCAAACAGTTGGATCGCAGCTGCAACCAATATGACAAATACTTCTTGGCAAATTAAATTTAAAGTAAATCTCCTGGCCAAACACCTTTTTAACATCCTTATAAACGCTTAATGTGTCGGATCTCTCAATTTCATTCCCCCATGTCTGTATATCCTGATCTTCTAATCTTTGTTTAACTATTCCTATTATATCAATCTGACTAATGGCGGGACCTCTACCATCATTCCATATATATGACAATCCTAATCTGTCTAATAAGGATTTAACCCTAAACGGCCACGACCTCTTATCCTGCTCTGCTCTTGTTATATCCTGCTCTTGTTACTTAGCTATCTGAATACTCCGTTAATCAAAATATTTACCGAATTTGTTTGTAAAAAGACCTTTGGTTAGATAATTATCTCCTTTGTCAAAAATTAAAATGCAAGAGAAGTAAATATAGTTGTCTAATAGATCAATTTAGGAGCTCATTAATGGGCTATCAACCTTTCAGTCGTTTAAAGTATTTTTACTGATTATATCTTGGAAAGAGCAATTCAAGCTTTCGTGTATGTCCCCCCCCCCACCCCCTAAAAACATCATTTCTACAATTTCGTTTATAATCTCAAGTGTTTTCCATGGATTTTTTATTTATATTTTTTTCTTTTTCAAATTTGTGCTTCCTTGATCCCCCAAAATTCCAAGCCCCCTCATGATCTCTCCTCCCCTCCCAAATACCAAACCCCTTCCAAAATTTTTTGTGAATGTGTAAGGTCTTATTTGTATTTAAAGCTTTTCAATATTTTCCTGCGGAAGTAATTAATAGAACTACTGATTACTAAGTAGTAATTACTAAAAATACCTGTTGTTTTTGGTTAAAGCTTGTTCGAATATTATCAGCATTCTATGGTAGCCTATGACGTGCTCTCCAATCTCTGCTGAGTAGGTCAACAGGTGCCGAACGCTCTTTTCGTGCTCCTGCCTACGTTATAATTGTGAACAGGAAAACTGAACATTTGGCACAATTTGGCCCCAAACAAGTGGTTTTTTACTGACTCTAATATTCGATTTTGACAGCATTCAGTTGGCCATCATTAGGCTCTTTATGATCACTTAAAGTAGTTGAAGGCTCCCAACTGTGTGACAGTTGACTATTCTTTCAGCCTTCGTTCGGTCATATCTATTCTCCTGGGAATACAATGTTATGTTTTAGCTTAATAGTGAGCGTGTATTTATTGGTGAAACCAGTAGCATTTTTAACATATAATTAATTCAATTGTAGAATTAATTCAAAAGATTTTCAGTGTCTAAAAAAAAATTGCTAAGAAGATTATACGAGATAAGTGGCACCAATTCACAACAATTTATGGAGGATGGGATTTTTGTTTTATTTTTCAGTTTATTTTAATGAAGATATAAAAGGTATCTTTCAAAATGTAGGGTGACAATTGCCCTCTTATTTAAGCACAGAAAGGCAGGGTCACAGCTAGGGGGAGGGGTGTGCCCCCCCCCCCCCCCAAAGTTTCAGGGACACTGGAATTTAGCATATGTTTTTAAGTTTATTAAGCTTATGTGTCTGCATTTGTTGGCACACTGGACGATTTTTTTGGCACATTCTGTGTATTTCTCTTCCCCCAAAACTCAAAACCCTGGCTTTGCCCCTCTTAAGAGACGTAACTGAACATTTCTTTAGTAAAAAGGAGACAAGGTGGGCACGAAGTAAGAGAATACACAGACTCCGAGATTTCATCTCACAGACTTCACTTTTTTAAATCTCTTGAACAATGATATTTGGTTTCAAAAACACCATTAAAGGCATGTGATAGCCCCCTACTTTTTCGACTCTTCCTTTTTATTCCCATCTTCTATTGGATAATATGCAGGGAGAGGAGCTCCCCCCCCCCCCCCACCCGCCGAATTAACTAAATTTTCGTGGATGTCTTGGCCCTTCCTACCAAATTATTGAATTTTTTGTTATTTCTCCCCCCCCCCCGCCAAAAAAAAGTTACCGCGTGTGTGTCAGCATGCACCACTACCATAATACTAGTGTTGTAAAATTACCGTAAAATAAAAACTCGGTAAGTAAAATTGGTAAAATAAGCTAAAATTGGTTAAATAAGGTAAAATAAGATAATCCTTAGAAAAAAAGGGTAAAATTGGTGTTTTGAGTTGCATTGTAGCTACAAGACCTGTTCAGCATTTCTTTTTAAGCATCACTTACAGCTTTTAATGCCATTTTTTAATTATTCCGATTTCCTGGGCTTAAAAAAAGGTAATGCCCTTTCATCTAGTGGAATATTTAGTCGCTTTCACAGTTAAAGTGACTGAAAGTCTTCTGCGGGATTTGCTTGCAAATCTACCTTCTCTCTTTCAAACTTAGATTCTGATCAGGTATATAAATATCTACCTCCACCCACCAATCGTCTGTCCTTTAGAGATAATTCTGTATTTATCTGAAGATTCTTTCAAAGAACTCCCGAAACACAAGGACTGTTAAGCTAGAATAAGAATTTTTAGACACTGTTGTCAGTAACAACTTATTCGGTAGCAATTCGTTGAAAAACAGGATAAATCTTAGATAAAGGTTATTGAGGATATTGATTGTTCTTTGAGCCTCCAGATTGTTGAAAATCCTGATTATGTAGTTCTTTTTGATGAGGCAACTTTAATATTTGAAGCAAACATTCTGTTAGGAGCCATTTGAAATTTTAAACAAAACCATAACCTTGCTTTAAATAGTGATTCTGGAGATATTCCTATAAACGAATAACTTATACTTTATAATAACTTAAAAATAAAGGATTAAAATAAATTTTTCTTTATTTTAAATTAAGAACATCTGTCCACACTTTTAATGGAAATTAAGTCAATACACAAGCTAAGTCAATCACTAAACAGAGAATTCTTACACTATCTAATTGAGAATAGTCTTTCATTTATTTTGGCTTGGTTTATTTTATTTGTTTTATTCAGTCTTTCTTCTGCTCAGTTTCAGTTAGTTCAAGAGATTAGTTTTCTTTCTTTTTTTTTAGCATTGAAGACGGCTAGGCGGAAGTCCCTGACGAAATATATGCCTCTATAATTTTCGCTTCTTTTTTGTCCGCTGGCTGACATTACCCTCATTTTTATCGGCTATTTAATTTTTTTCTTTTATTGTTTGTCATATGTCCTTTCTGTCTTTAAGAGTTCACAGAACCAATATAATTTTATTTCAGCTAATATTTCTCCATTTTAAAATTATAATTACCTATACTGTAATACACTTTATCGTTCTGATAACAAGAGACCAAAGTCAGACAGATCGCCTTTTAAACCAGACAACACAGCTATCATAGGCAGCGCAATCGCGCTGCCTAAGTAAAGAACGATGTTGGCACAATGTATTTTTTTTTCTGTTCTAGACCAGGGCACTTCGTATCGAAGGAGTTGTCGTAGAAACTTCGAAAAGGGCTCATTCGATTGGAAATTGGAGTGACTTGTGCCCTTTTTAATAGTCGAAAGTGATTGGAAGGCAACTAACACCCCTTCCACGCCCACCATTTCCTCAAACACATCCAATCAAAATTTTGAGATAGTCATTTTGTTCAGCGCAGTTGATTTCCAGATAAAATTATGTTTTTGAGGCGGACACTCCCCCACAGCCCTCAGGGCAAGGGTTGTAAGTTATGCCCTGGGGGTATATAAGGTATTTTATAGAAAACTTTGTCGTAGGAACTTCAAAAAGGGCTCATTCGATTGGAAATTCAAAGGGCTAGTGCCCTTTTTAATAGTCGAAAGTGATTGAAGGGCAACTAACACCCCTTCCACGCCCACCATTTCCTCAAACACATCCAATCAAAATTTTGAGATAGTCATTTTGTTCAATGTAGTAAAAAGTCTTGGAAATTAGGTCTTTGAGGATGATAACCCCCTCAGAACCCTCAGGAACAGGGTTGTAAGTTATGCCCTGGGGGCATATAAGGTTTTTATAGATAGTGATGTTGTAAAAACTTCAAAAAGGGCTCACTCGACTGGAAATTGAAAGGGCTTTTTTTTTTTTTTTATTCCAATATTCATGGCGCCAGGTACTTCAAAGTATCTGATATGCCGCTATGTCCTATTTAAGGGATTGCCTATTTAAGTGAGCCTATTTAAGTGAGTGGTGCCCTATTTAAGTGAAAGTGATTGAAGGGCAGCTAACCCATCTCCCACGCCCACCATTTCTCCAAACACATCCAATCAAAATTTTGAGATCCATTTTGTTCGACGTAGTTAAAAGTTTTGGAAATTAGGTTTTTGAGGATGATACCCCTCCCCCCCCCCCCACAGCGCTCAGGGTATGGGTTTTAAGTTATGCCCTGGGTGCATATAAGGTTTTATAGAAAGAGTTGTCGTAGAAACTTCAAAAAGGGCTCATTCGACTGGAAATTTAATAGTCAAAAATTTCAATTCAATAGTCCAAAGTGATTGGAGGAAAACTAACATCCCTCCCACGCCCACCATTTCCCCAAAAACATCGAATAAAAGTTTTGAAATAAAAACAGAAATTAAAATAAGACAAACTTAAAACTAGTAGAAATCAATCTGTGTAGGATTCTAAACCCTATGTTTTCTTAAAGCTAGATTATAATTTGTACTTTACTGAAAATTTTTTTTTTAATGTTTTCACTTTTATAACTTTAAGAAATCAAAAATTAATGAAGATTTTAAGGAATAAATATCAGCATATGTATATTAAACTTACAATGCTCATTTTTTCATTTGAATTTTTTTCAGTAAAGTACAAATTATATTCTAGCTTTTAGAAAGCATAGGATTTAGAACCCTGCACAGATTAATTTCTGCTCGTTTTGAGTTTAACTTATTTTAATTTCTGTTTGTTTTGGGTTTCATTTATTTATTGATACTGATTTGTGGTAGTTGTATCCTTCGTAGATTATTTGATTCTATTTTTGTTCATTTTTGGTTTAATGGGGTTCTTTACTTTTTTTCTAAAAACTTATTTTGGGCAAAAAGTTTTTTGATTAATAAACAAAACAATCTTATTCACTCTTTTTCTGACAGCCTCTTTGCGCTTTTGTGCTATGAAAATTTGTGCTATGCGCTTTGTGCTATGCGTCGTAAAACATGTCGGTAAAATTTGTAAGATAACGGTAAAATACATGAAATACTGGTAAAAATATGTAATTTACGCAAAATACGTCAATTACGAAAAATAGGTTACCAATTTTACTGCGTCTGTAAAATTACGGTAAAATACCTAAAATACCCAGTTTTACCGTGACCAATTTTACCAGTTACAATGCTACATAATACTATTCAGTAATACTACATAATACTATACATACATGAACTATTCAGAAACCGAATCGATTGAGTGTACTTTCTTTTCTTTGGTACACAATTGACTTAAAATCTAATTTTTCTTTACAATTGGTAACCAAATTGTAAAGTTGAGCCAATTGACTTGTAATTTGATTATTTTTTATATTCACTTACTGGTAAACAATTGGTAAAGTTGGCACCCAATTGACTTAAAATTTCCCTTTTCTTTACAATTGGTAACCAATTAGTAAAATTGGTTACCAGTTGACTTAAAATATGACTCTTCTCCACCAACTGGTTAAATTGGCACCCAATTAACTTGCAATTTGACTTTTTTTATAATTGATAAGTAATTGGTAAAATTGGGACCTAATTGACCTAAAATTTTTTTTTTTTTTTTTTTTTACTTTTTTTGAACCAATTAGACTAAATCCTTACTTTGTTGTGTACTATTCTAATAATGTATTTTTAGACATAAGTAAACGTGAAAATATTCCTTTTATTATTGAAATAACTTATATATTTAAGTGAAAGAAATAGATTGCCACCATTAATTATCTTTTATATTTAGGAAGAAAGCTTCCTGGATGTTCGAAAGCGCCCAAAACATGCGCCTTGATTGGTTCTTTTGAACCGGCCAGCTCTTGCAAAAGAGGCCAAGCCAAATTTAGTGTGATGCACCCTGGTACACACGTTTGGGCTCACACTGGACCTACGAACTGTCGACTTAGATCTCATCTAGGCCTCAAAGTGTCGGAGGGAATGGTCATACGGGTCGTTAATGACACAAGGTTAGATATTGCTTTAATATTATAACTACTAACAGATCACTGCAGCACAAAACCGCCTGACATAGCTAAGCACGCCCCTCCTCCATCCCAATCTATTCAAAGCCTCCCTCTTTACACCCTCCCAAGAAGTTCTAGTTTCCCTTAAATCCTCCGTCATTACGTTTTCTTTGATCCTAGATTTTGGCGGAAAAGAACAATCTTTGGGAATTAATCATCCTTCATTCCCTAAATGTGTCCTAGCCATATTAACCTTTCTTTCATTATAGCCCTAGAAAGTAGGATAGCACGTGCTTTACATTCCGAGATAAAACTAATTATGTAATAGCATAATTGGCGTATTGTTCTTTAGTTTTAAGTCATGGAGTGGCAAAACGTGAGTTCAATTCCTCCTTCCTGTTTATCCTTTCCGCTAAAATAATGCTTTCGTTCATTTTATTGTAATTTTGATTTGTCTTCTAACCGCCTATTTTATTATGCAACATTTTTCTTTGCAATTCAGTGTGATGCGGGGTGTCACTTGTTCCATGCCTTTTGTTTTAGCTGTTTGATGTCATTTGCATCTTGTATGATTTTGCATGCGGCATATATACCAGAAGCGATACGACCACCCCTTCGAAAAATTACGTAATTTTGTTCTTTAAGTGCATATGAATGTGATATAATTTACATGAATTTGTTTTTCAAAGTTAAGCCTCTAAACGTTTTTTTCCAATGACCTATCTAGATCGTTTTTTTTAGGCCAGAATATCGCTGGCGTGCCATGACTATCTAATTACACCCCAAAACAGGTAATTGTACGAACATACGGCGTACATACGATTTTTACATTATACGGGATATTTCTATAAATAATATAAATTTTTATAAATTCTATAAATGACCTGTTTTTTACTTTTTAACGTGTGCTATAATGAATTAAAACAACTTTCGTTTTTTGAAAAGTTTCCTTTTCGGGATTTTACTTGATAATTTATGACCACCTACAGGCACGTATCCAGGTAGGTCTAGGCGATTCATTCACCCCTTTCTTAATTTGAAAATTATATAAAACCACTTAATTTCTACTATATGATGTTTCAAAACACATATTTTTTTGTCATAGACAGATCGTCTAGAGGGTCAAAGTGAATCAAGGATCAAGAAGGGGGAAGGGATATTCAAGTATCCATATCTGAACTACTTACGGTTTTCGTAAGCCTCAAAGTTAAGTGGCCTGAAAAGCATTGCAGAGATAAATCAATGAGAAAAAGTCAATGAGGACTTTCCTGTACTCACGTGTTAAAAAGTGTGCTTCAATTCTTTTGGTTGGCTTGTATGACGTACTTTCGCTAGCCAATCACATTTCCGGAGCGAAACATAGCCCCACCTTTTTTTAAACTTGGCCAACTAATGGTGTACAGAAAGTCTGGACTGACAAGGAAATGCAATTTCTGGACAGAGAAATTACTCCGCCTTTTTATAACTGATTGGTTATTTCATGAAAAATATTAATCAATCAAAAAGAACAAGTTTTTGAGTCAGGATATGTTTTAGAATAAACCCTCTATTTTTCTGTGGTTAAGTGATCTGAGGGTTCTAGTTTAGTGCTCCCCCCCCCCGCCTCAGAAGGAAACACTATAAAATTATAAAAACTACTGCAAATATGCAAAACATATAGCCCAGATTATATATAGGCTATCCTATGAGTTTTCCCGCTGCTTGCTTCCGCTGATTTTACTTGTTTGTCGGTAACTTAATTTGAAAAAAAAAAAAACAGACGAACGGAAACAGAGCGGGAACGTTTGTTTTGAAAAAAATGGAGCGTATATAATTTGGACTATATATTCGTGCATTAAGGGTGGGGGTAAGTAAAATAATGTGCTTTTAGTAATGCTATAAGTGAGCATTATAGAATCTTTTAAAGTAGCTTTCAGAATTTTGTAGTGTTTCCGTAAGAGGCCCAACCAAGGCCTAATCAAAGGGGGTTGGGGTTTATCGGGTTTGAACCCCACCCAAAATTTCTGTCCGACTCATAAAAAAAAGTAATAAAAATGCACATAGACAAATCTTTATGCGTTTTTTTTTTCTGTAGAACCACCTCCTCCTCCCCACGAGAAAAAATTTCTGGATAAGACCTTGGGGCCAGCCACTAAACTTGGACCGGTCTGAATTAGGCAATTATTGAGTGAAGTGCATAGAACGGTGCTATTGATAAGTATTTTTTCTGTCATTTGGCTTGCCAAATCTGAATTAAAACTTTTTCCCTTTTTAGGACGTGGGAAGAGGGAAAGATATTTGTATTTGATGACAGCTTTGATCACGAAGTGTGGCACAATGGCACTGAATTTCGTCTTGTTTTAATTGTTGATCTGTGGCATCCTGACTTAACTGAAAATGAAAGACAAACTCTACCAGCAATATAGGATAATCAATTTTTTATTTAATTTGTTGATTGGTGTTAGGTGGTTTTTGGTAAAAAAGTTTTTTCATTGAAAAAATTCAATGTGATATATGTGCTTATAAATTGGCTTTTCGGTTGTTTTCATTTTGTTCATAATTTGAAAGCCGTGGTTCGTTCACATACAGCTCTCTTAAATGAAGAAATTTGTATACTGCTTAAAATGAACCCCTTTTTGATTATACAGTCCGTTTAAATAATATATAGCCTATATATATATATATATATATATATATATATATATATATATATATATATATATATATATATATATATATATATATATATATATATATATATATATATATATATATATATATACGTCTCTTTTAATTGAAGAAATTTTGGAGCCTACTGAATAGAAATTCTCTGTTTAATTAGGAGAAGAAAAAAAAGAATTAGAAGAAGCCATGGTTGGTTTGCATACACCTCTTGTAAATGAAGAAATTCGTATACTCCTTAAAATAAAACCCAGTTTAATTAGAAGAAAAAAGTAGACTTAGAAGAACAAGCAGTGGAATGTTTACACACAGTTCACTTAAATTAGAATTTTTTATACAGCTCTTTTAATTGAAGATATTTTGATCCTTTTGAATATAACTGCTTGTTTAATTAGAAAAAAAGAAGCCGGGGTACCTTCATATACAGCTCATTTAAAGGAAGAAATTTTGAATAAATAAAGAGATTAGAAGATATTTTCAGTTTGAAGAAAAGAGGAAATCAGAAAAATCAGACATGATTTATTTGCATACACTCTTTAGATGAAGAAATGTTTACCCTATTCAACTCATTCGATAAACGTTATCCTCAGCTCACTAAATCGAAAAAAAAAATTTGATGATTGAATTAATTCAGTTGAATTGATTTTAGTCTATCTCGAGTCATTCAGTCGTAGAATTCCATCCTCTCACCCTAAATTAACAGGGGCCCTTCGACGCTCCTGGTTGAGACCAGACGAGTCACACGGCTATAATCAGCTTCTCTGGAACCCTTGTCTGGTCTCAAGATGAGGCTAATAGCAGACAATGATCTGATTTCAAATAATCAAGATGCCACGAAGAAAAAGTCTTTGCTTTTGTCTTAATAGTCTTTTTTGACTCCAGTAATTCTGTTTGGAAGTAATTTTACATTAAGATGTATTCCCTACTGTACTGCCACTTTTTTTCTGAAGGAAATTAAAAAGACTTGGAAACTTGTTGTGTGTGGACTGATCACGAGATCTGATATTATTTTCATGTTTTTCTAATTTGATACCCATAACTTGTCTGAAGTAAATATGTAGAAAGGGTATTTACAATGACTCTAGGCGAGACATCCAGCTACAATTTAAGCAGCTTACAATCCATAATTTTTTGAAGAGGGGGGGGGACAGAAAAAATCTAGATTAGTGAAAACAATCACCTTTTAAATAATTTTGTCAGATTTTCAACTTGTAAAAGAGAAATAGATCAAATTAGGCCTGTAAATTGAACATATCTGAAGTTAGGTTTTTTGTAATTAGGTTTTACCTTCATTTTAGGGGGGGGGGGCTATTTTTATGGGAAAGAAGCCATCTGTGAAAAGTTTAAGCTCTCTAAATATAAGGGGTCACTTGAATGATCTTCTTACCAATCATAACTGATATTCGGCGAGGCCATAGGAAAAAAAATTACTTGGGGAGGGCGTATTACCTTAAAGTAAAAATTAGGATGAAGAAAATTCTACTCTTAGCTCACTTTTATGGCAATTAAATACCTGTTAGGACTTGTGATATTTTTTGTTTGGGTCCATAGATTTTTGCAGCTCCTCAGCCCCCTTGAATTCAAGACACACTTGGGGTTTTAGAATAGTTTTGTAATTAGTTGTTTCTTACTTTATTCTTGCTGGAGGAGAATAGTGAACAATTTCGTAATGTCTTTTTCAGTAATATTACCCATTTTATCTCTTCTTTTCCCATTTATCTCTTCTTTGCCTTGACCTTTTTGTTCGACTTTTGCAATACCCTGGATTTTTGTTGAAACTTAAAATATTAAATTCTTAAAGTTGGTTATTGACTAATTGGAAGCCTATATAGTATAATATATTTATATATTGATAACAGTTTGCTTATGAGAACAATCAAGGCCGTGCCCAGAGGGGGGAGGTTACGAAATGTTTGTTTGACTCGTAAAAACTTAACAAAAACGAATATAAACAAATTTGTATGCGTTTTTTGAGGGTTTCTTGTGTACCCCCCCCCCCCCGGAAAAAAAATCTTTGAGTAAAACCACCTCCGAAAAAAAATCCTGGGTACGGTCTTGAGAACAATTAATAATTTTTCGGATGTTGATTTCTTGTGTGTGTATAAGACCTTTTAACTGGAGTGTTATGTCGCTTTACGAAATATTTTAGTGAACATTATCTATATTTGATTTGTTTCTCTGTTGAGTTAAAATTAGGACAAAACAGTAAGTTTAAGTAGGCAAATGCGATTCAGGAAGTCCCTTTAGAAACCCATCAACCCCTCCCCCCCTTCTGCTTTTTCAAAGAGGTTACTAACATTTTTTCTTTAGTCGGGATGTGGCTTTTAACCTTCATTTGACAACGGTTTTGGAATTCTTTTTTATTTGAAGTTTTTTTTATGTCACTCATTCTGCTTGGAATAGACTTTAAATTACGGTGTAGTCCCTTTCATTTCTACAACTTTCTTTGGGAGAAGATGTAGAAAGACTTGGAACAGCTTTTAGCTCTTTTTTAAGGTTGTTTTATTTAAACGTTTTTTATGAAAAAAAACATTTTTCTTTATTTGCCTTCGGTAGAGGAGGACTCATACTTTTAGAAGCAGCTGCATTGTAAAATATTTCAAAGGTTTGTTTACTGCTCAGAATGCACGTGTTTTTGTTTACTTGTATATAACCTCAGTGATTATTGCAATGCGCAACAATGAAAACGTAGCAAGCTTAAAATTGGTGTTCTCCCTTGCTGATTTTAAAAAAAAAAAAAAAATCACCATAAACAGACCAATTACATCTTGGTTTGAAGAGATAGTTTTTTTTTTTTATTATTGCGGATTTAGAATTGTTATTATTATTTGAATTTTTAAGCTCAGTTTTTGTTCTGATTTCAAAAATTCGATTAGCACAGCCTTTTCGATTTTTTCTCTAGCAGCCATAGTTTCATGCAGATAATAACTTTTTTTCAATTTTCGTGCCTCGGACAAAATAGCATTTGAATAATTATTGCGTTAAAAGTGAATATATCAATTTAAAATTTGGACCGAGCACAAAAATATTCTATGCAATTAAAAAAATCCGAAAAACGCAAATTTCGAAGCAAAAACTATAACTAATCGGAAAATGTTAGTAGCATATTCGATTTCATGTAAAACCACATATTTTGGTTCTGAATTCTATAAGCTCAAATTTGTTGTGTAGTGTTATTATTAGATTGCCTTGTTTAAGTGCCTTTACTTAAAGATGACTGTATTCTTCGATAATTGTTTTGTTTACAGTAGAATACAAGGAATAAACATTTTATTGATCTAAATGTTTTTGTACTTGGGTTTTAAACGATTCAATTCGATTCTTATTCCCTTCGTCAGGCACGTATGGCAAAATTTTTGCCATACGTATTCAGGGGCCGTATCCAGGATTTATTTCGGGGGGGGGGGTACAAAAGGATATTTTCGGGGTGGGGGTAAAAGGAAACTTCAAAAAACACATTAAAAATGTTTTTATATTCATTTTTGTTACGTTTTAACGAGTCGGACAAACATTTCAGAGGGGGTTCAAACACCCCACCCCGGGATACGGCCTGCAAAAGTACAGGTTTTTCTTCTCACATGAGACTTTCTCGGATATACCGTCCAAAGCTACACACAGGAATGGACATTTTCGAAATTTGTGTCAGATTTAATCTTTTTTTTTGGGGGGGGGGGGGGGAGGAACAATTCCCATGTGTGTGTCTTGACGATTCAAAAGCAGTGGTAGCGATTGGGGGGGGGGCAGGTCTATCCCCGTGGGTTTTGGAAAAGATCTCTTTGGGGGTATTTTCATTGAAAAAAAAAAACAAGAAAATCCACCCCACCCCTAACTAGATATTGAAAAGGCATTTTGCCCCTTTCTCCCTAAATTCTCGTGGATTGACGCCACTGTCCAATGACTGCGTTAAACCATCCGTTAAAAAAGATCACAGTGGGCTGACGCGTAAATTGAAGTTTCAGCAAAATTAATTGTGCATAGTAGAAACTTGTATTGTTCAATGCCGAAAAATCGTATCTCTTGCAAGGTCAATCTAATACTTTTTTGCCATCGGTCCCACGCCACCATTCCTTTTTCCCGTTTGCGTTTCCATATGGGATGCGAATCCATAGGATACCATTTGGAATGAACAATTCTGTGTTTTCGATGTATCTGTTGCGCTTGAGCCGTTTTGCGTCAGAAAAAAGAGCGACTGTTTGAACACAGAATTAAATTTACGCGATGTACATTCTAGGTATTCAATATAGCTCACTTCTTCTGAATTCGTCTATCTCCTCTGATCTCCCATATAAGGCTCTATTCTCCGGTAATTCTTATATAAGGCCCTCACTGAGTATGCTTCTCTTTTTGTTGGGGCGCTAAAGACTTACGTTTCCCTACTTAACCACTTCAAAAACCAAACTTGCTCAGTTGCTTGAGAAACATTTTGACGGGAAGAATAAACAGTCCATGCGTAGAACTTGAACAGATCACACTATTTCTTGATCCCCACTTCAAAAAATACACATATCCCCTAGAATTATTCTCCAATTGATGACAAAATATCTAGAAATTGACATGGTCTTGCTACCATCCGAAGCTGCAGTAGTAGAGATAATTATCATATCAGTCTCTGTCTCTGTAATACAGCCTCAACAAATTCATCTTTCAAGAATTTTTCTTTAGAGGGGGTTGAGGCTGACCACATTTGTCCTTAAATTCTTTTAATACAATAAACTTAAATGTTTGTAGAAGTTACATAATTTTTTTTTTTTCAATCTTTATAGAGGGTTGGATTTAGAGCTTTGACGCTTCTAGGCCCAAGCGTTTTCGCCGCTCCATTTTTGCGAGATTTTCAGGGAAATCCCCAAAAATTCGGGGATAATGGAAGCACTGATGAGCCAAAAAGTAATGAAAGAGAGAAGTGATACTGAACTCTCCGCTGCCATTCTTGGGACACATCTGACGGTTTATAAGTGGCCCCGGAATTCATGTGTTGTTCTAAAATAACTTTCCTTTGAATGGGCAGAGCGGCAGCGGAGTGCACCTGGCATTTTGACGATAAATCACACGATTCAAGTCTTTGTCAAGAAAAAGTCAATCAGAGAAAATTTATTGCACCCTGGCAAAGCGTGCCCATAGGCTCAGGCCTAGTGGGACTATTGATAATCCAGACCTGGCTGTATATGTGGAAATTCAGCCCCTCCTCAATTATCTTGATATTCTACAAGTATCAACTTACCACCCCCTAAGGAGTTTTCGAGCGTGGTCTTTGCTGGAGCTGAAGTGGCTTGAATCGCCCGTCCCATCAAAGTTTTTATTCATTGGCTGTTGGCTTTCACCCCCGGTTGACCAAGTCATGTTGAAAAGGGTCACCAATCAAGAGACCCTACATATGAAGCGGTTCGTCCGACCAAGAAACATATTAAGCGGTCATTGATTTTGACATCACCTAGCAAATTTCAGCAAAAAAAACAAATGAAAACGCAGCTTCAGACCCATGAGGCAGGGAGAGGCAGATAGGCATAATTTCCATGATCTAGTTCATGGAAAGTGTCGGGCCTTTGGTCAAATTAGTTTTTCGCAGATTATTTTCGTGCGAAGTACTTACACTTTATAATATTATAATATAGTTGACATAGTGATAAAAAGCAAGGCATTGAGGAAGTAGCAGCAATCAACATTTCCAAAATAAAAGCTTCGCCAAATACATGGACGAGCGAATTTGCCATGCGATCGGTTATTTCCCCATAATTCCTTGCCGTTCGAATATCATTATACATGAATCATTCTATTTCCTCTTTAAAAATCAACATATAACAAAGAAGCGAGTACAAAAAATCTGAAAATTGCTAAATAATGAAAAAAAGAAAGGAGAAGGGCTCAAATCCATCCTTTGGCTCTAATTTTGGACGGCAAATAGACTTCTGTGAGAAACTTAGGAGAAATACTAAATAATGCTTCAATCTCTGCTTTGACTCCAAGGCGCTTCATAATACTCATCTGAAATTCAAAAAGTTTTATAAATCTTACTACCATGTTAATTGTAAAAGTCATATCTGATGAAATTTGAAATCTTAAAGTGAGTATTTAAATTTAATAAAGCCCCAAAAGACACGTTTCAGTTTGTTAGTACTTTTCCTGCTTATGGGACACTCAGGTCCACGCTAATTTTAGGGGGGGGGGAATAATTACCAAAGCAATTGCTAACATCTTAACAGGGAGGGAGACAGATCCGAAGACTCCTCTCCCTGTGTATGTGCCTTGTCCTAAATGTCAAAAAGTGCATCTTTAGGCCCCATGTTTTTTTTGGGGGGGGGGGCGACTTCGCACTAGTGAGGATTACCTTCTAAAGCTTGAGTGGCATGCTTCAAAAAACCCTAAATTTGACAAAAAGCATTTTAATCTAGCCGTTTATGGCATAGTTCAATAAAGCGTCTGTAAGATCAATGCCAGTGCCTTTCTATCAAGGGTTAAGGGCAATTTATTCTCCTTTATTTAAATTACAAGGAAAAATATTTTTAAAAAAGAAGAAAAAATAACGCTTAAGAGCTGTTGAATAATTATTCTTAAAAAAGAAAGAAAGCATATAATATTTTCTCAACAAAATTTTTACACAAAAACGAATTGATTTTGGAAATAAAGACTAACCTTTAGAAGTAAATTTTGTAACAACACTCCCTTATCACACCAAAAATTAAAAAAGATTTAACTGGTTACACAATTTGAGTATTACAGACAGTTATTTATTGTTTTTTCTTTGGCATTTCACATTGCTGACATGACATTTCGCACGAGAAGACGAGAAAAATGTAGTATTTTTTGGAAAAGAGCAGGGTTTGCTTATTATCAAAGAAGCTTTTTACCAGGCAAATCAACTTGGGAGCTAAATACATTAATAATAACGCCGGTATTACTTACTTACTTAAGTCCCATCCGTCCTTGAAGGTCGTCTTGGGGCCTCTTTCTTCGTAATGACGCGGATGTGCCTTTTGTATGCTTCACGGTCTTCTGCTAGGCGAAGAAGGCCCGAGAGGGGGTGAGGTGCAAAGTTTTCCTTCCACCTTTTTGGGGGACGACCACGAGGACGAGAACCGTGAATTTGGCCTTCGAAGGTGATTTTCGGGAGACGGGACCGACTCATCCGTTGTACGTGACCGAGCCATCGAAGTTGCTGGAGCTGGATCTTCGTGAGAATTGTTTGTTGTACTTTAAGGCGCTCGAGAAGTTTTACATTTGAGATTCTATCAAGGTAAGTGATTCCGGCGATGCGGCAGAGACACTTAGTTTCAAATGCTGCGAGTCAACGATTGTCATTTACCTTCAGCGTCCATGTTTCACATGAGTAGATTGCGATGGGGATGATCAGGGTATCGAAAAGTCGTGTCTTAATCCGCAGAGACAAATCCTTGCTTCGCCATATGGGCATAAGGGCTTTGAAACTGGAACTCGTGAGGACGAGACGTCTTTTAATGTCTTTTAATAGACTGTTGTCGCTGGTGATCAAACTACCGAGGTAAGAGAACTCGTCGACCCACTGGATACTCTCTCCATTAAGTTTCAGGTCTGGCTTAACTGTATCCTGCGGCTTTCATGAGCAGCACTTAGTCTTTGTTTTTGATACATTTATGATCATTCCTAAAGAACTAGTGGCTTCGAGGATGTCGTTAGCAACGACTTGTAGATCCTCGGGTGTTTCAGCCATTTCGTCGATATCGTCGGCGTAGGTTAGCTTATTTATCTGAACACCCCCTATATGTGCGCTTTAAGTTGTTTCCACCAGGGATAAGACTGCTGTGAGGAAAAGGTTGAACAGCTCTGGAGACAAGAGGCATCCTTGAAGGACACCTGTAGACGTCTGGAAACTGTCAGTGAGACCTTCACTAGTCATGACGCGACTCCCAAATTTAGAGTATATATCTTTGATAAGATCTACTAGGTTTCGTTGGATTCCGTAATGGCGGAGGATATGCCATAGGCCATTTCTCCAAACAAGGTCAAATGCTTGCCTAAAGTCGATGAAGAGCTGATACAGGTCGCGACCGAATTCCAGATATTTCTCTAAAATTTGGCGAACAGTGAAAGTTTGGTCAACGGTCGATCTCCCAGGGCGAAAACCGGCTTGGTATTCTTGGATGACTAAGGATGACACGGCTCTGATCCGTTGGAGTATAATTCGGGTGAAGATCTTGGCAGTTTGACTTGTTAGGCTAATAGGACGGTAATAATCACATATCGCCTTTGACCCCTTCTTGTGTAGCGAAACAATTGTGGCTCCGCACCAAGATAAAAAAAAAAAATACTTAGAAGGAGTTGTGTTTATACATCATTAAAAAAAGGATGTAATGCTGTTTCTTATGGCATCTTCATTTGATTTGATGACTTCATTTGATTACATAGTCACGCCGACTCTACGTTTGAGAATAAAGTTATCTAGAGAGTTGATCTTTTCCTCTTAAGGATTATTCTTTGATCTGTTGATGATCCTCTTATAGCAGAAAGTTGAGACTTCTATAATGCAAATCTCCTTCCATCCAGTACGAATGTCCCTCTATAAGAGTCGTGTTGCTGAAAATTGCTACCTACTATAGATATAGATAGATAGATATATCGTGTATTTCCAACGCCCAAGAGCCATATACACACAAAACTTTATGAAAAATAAAGAAATCACAACATAAAATATGCTTGGGTTCTCGATACACACTTTGCATCACTCTGCGGCACCAAGAATAGAGCCGACAATCGGACTGCTAAAGACCAACTGCTAGATTGATGTGGTTTGGTTGAAAAGGTTTGAGTTGGCTTATGTTTCTCACCTTCCACCACTCTTGGTCAAGGAGATGAGCAAGATATATGAACAGATGAAATAAGCAAGAAAAGCCTATTCTTTTGATATAACTATTGAAATCAAAATTCCTTTTTTTAGAGTTTTGGCTACTATTGAGCCAGGTTGCTCCTTATTTATAGTTCGTTACCACAAACTGTTTGAAAAATTCTGAATAATATCACAATTCTGGCTGGGTGAATGGATAGGAAAAGGAAAAAGGATGCGGCACTAGACCCTTAAATTCCGAACCGACGGTGCTGATTTCCGTCTCAAGGCCCTTCAGCCAGGAAGTGCAATGGGGGGATGGGGGCCAGCCATCCTGTGCTTTCGCACACCCTTCCTGTTTACCTTCCCCGTGTTTCTCCAGGTACCCATTTAGAGCTGGGTCGACTCTGGCTGAGCTTAAAGAGTCACGCCACTGACCCCCGTCCCAAATCAAATAATTGTGTATGTTAGGATTCGAACCCTC
Source organism: Artemia sinica (assembly GCA_027921565.1). NCBI lineage: Eukaryota > Metazoa > Arthropoda > Branchiopoda > Anostraca > Artemiidae > Artemia > Artemia sinica. Next base: position 2,980,609 of record JAPEVW010000027.1, read on the forward strand.
TCGGACAAAGGATCCTAAATCCTGCGCACCAATCCACTCGGTTGAATGGATAGATGCGAGACTAATGAGCACAATTATATAAGTATCTTGTCTTGTTGGTGCATATTGCAGCTGAAAACTCGTTGTAAAATTGCTTGTTTCAAAGGGAAGATATACCTTAATACTGCAAAAAAAGTCGGTAAAGTGGTAAGGTGGTGAAGTGGGCTGTGGAGTCGGTCCACTTTACCACCGACGAGCAAATCGGACTCTAAGACAGTTTCCATATATCGACTCCAACTCCTGAATCTTAAACATAATTGCTCCCACTACAGCTCCAACTCTTAAGATTTTCTTCAAAGAAGTAAGAACTCTGACTCCTATATTTCTACTAATTTACTGCAGAAATTCAATTTATGAATTTGTCATTTTATAAGTTTAAGTTTCTCCTCAATTTATAAGTTTCTCCTTAAATACATTTATTAGTTCTTACTAGTAGCTATTACCAAGTTAACCAGCCTACTTTTTAAATTGAATCCTAAATTCCTAAAGGTAATGATTATGTCCTTGCAGTATTCTATAAAAAATTAAAATACAGGTTAAAAAAAATATTTTTAGGATTATTCATTTATTAAAAAAATTATTAAATAAAAATTAATTAATGTGCAACCCGCCGACACTTAAGCAGCACAACTTGTGTTTTGACAGCTTATCTTTGAGCAAAAAGTATTTTTATATGTAAAAATGGTATTTTCAGACAAAATCCGCCAACAAAATTGAAAACTACCAAGTAGCATTACAACTTTGCTACCCACCGCCATTTTAGCAGCACAGCTTGTATATTTAGTTTATAAGTTTATATCTTGTATATTTAGTATAAGAATAGCGGTTTATGAGGGCCAGATGTACATGACGCCACAATTAAATATGGATGTTTTTTTTAACAGAAGTGGCTCAATTAGGTTCTTGCGCATGAGTTTAATTTAAAGGGAAAAGGCCCGGATAAAAAAAAAAAAAAAAAAAAAAAAAAAAAAAAAAAAAAAAAAAAAAAAAAAAAAAAACAGGTAAAGTGTACAATACTCAGGAAAAAATGGGGGAAATTATGCAAATGCTGAAATTTCGCAGAAGGAGGGGAACCCTTGTGTACCTGAACGTCCACGTCAATATTACAAAGGGGATTTAAGATATGAATTGTTATAATATCCCATGGACGAGAGACAGTGGAAAGGTAATATTTAACTCCAAGATACTATTTAACAAATCACAGACAAAAATGATCAACTCGCACGGAAATACTTACAGGCTTTAGGAGAAATCCGGACATCATGTGATAGTTTAAGCCTTTCTATTTTCTTTTTGTTTCTAAGAACTACGTCGATTTTTTATTTTGCCAAGTAAATGGCTTTGTGCAAACTGTGAATATTATCAGGTTTAAGAAAATCTCAAGCATAAGTCTTAAAAATAGATTGAAAAGGAAAAAGGATATAATTATACTAATCCAAAATAATTGCTCAAGCATTTAATAAGAGATAATACTTATTTATTATTAGAATAGAAAATTAATTAGAGAAAGGGATGTCTATCCTGGGTACAATCTTAAGAAGACTAGGCTCGTTAAAAAAAAAAAAACGATGAAAAAGGTTCTATAAAATTCCTCGATATCCTCCTTTGCAAATCCGAACACGGGATTTTTTTGATGGGGGGGGGGAGGAAAAAATATTTTGTTTGATAATTTGAATAAGAAATGACAATAAGCTCAAGAAAATTTTGAATTTCATGGGATGGTGTTGAGCCCCTCCCCCTCCCTTTGCGTGCGTTCCTGCTCCTTTTTGTTAAGACAGAAACCCAAAGCACTTAGTATTTTTAGTTAACTATATAAGGCACCTGATTCTTCCACTCATTATCATCTTTGATATATGGACGGGATTCGAGAGTGGCTATCTTGCGAAAATCCTGAGGACTAAGAGGAATGAGGCTCTCTTTTGAAACTAAAAGCCGCTCAAAGTCACTAGGATGAACTCCAATGCACTTCATGGCTGGAGTGGCTAGACGCTTGCATTCTTTGGCCATACTCTGAAACAAAACCTTTTTTTAGCGTCCACCACAAGGAAAAAGAACAGTTTATATTTTTAAAACTGATAATTTGCACACAGCTATGTAAATAGAATAATTTCTCTAATTCAGTTAGAGAGCTTAACACCCATTCAGTGTATCTATATGTACTAGTCCAGCCACTTACACAGGAATTTTTTAGGGGGGGGGGGGGGGGGGGGGGCAATCATAAAAACAAATTTTATTCATAATTTGAATAAGCAGTATCCAGAAATTTAGGGTTTCGGAGGAGGGGGAGCAGACCCTGAGCCTCCACCCCCTGGGTGGGTCACTAATTTAGTTATATCTGCTTCCATTCATTGTCAAGGTTACATAAATTTGTAACAAACCAATATTACCAGATCTTGTAATGAAACTTTAAAATGTTTAGAAGAATCAGTATTGCTATCATAAACTTACCCAGGTATTCCTTTAGAAATTCATGTGGAGAAGACCCGTTCAAAAAAAGTTTGTTTTAATCTTCGCTTTAGGAATCCTTTAAAAGAAATTAACGAGCATTTTTTTTTCCTGCGTGGCCCGTGTAGATTGGACAACGACATAAGGAGAGCAGCTCAGGAATGAGCCAAATCTTATGATTTTAATGTCTGTCTTACAATTTTGAATACCTTCCAAGTCATTCGCCATTTTTTCGCTTTGCTAGTTTAACCCCCCCCCCCCCCCTCTAAAAAACATTCATGTGTATATGCCTGATATGCATAGTCTACATTATATCCTTAATCCCTATTTAGCACGTTCCTGAAAATACCCAATAGAAAATACTGTACACACGCCAAAGTTTTAGTAGACCTGAACCCACAAGCCAGACGCAAGCCCTCTGAATCTACACTCAAAACGAATATATTTAAAAACTAAAAATGTTCCTTATATTGTGGGTGAAAAGGGGATTAATCAAACTGACTGTATTATGACGTCAAGTTAAAATCAGGTCTATGCGCCACAGGTCTCAATACCCGGTAGACACATTTAGGCTCCTTGTTCCTTTGACAGCTCTATCGAGGTCTCAAAACTGCAAAATGCCGCGGAAGAATTTAGATAATAGATTGTAAGACATGGGTATTTTGGGTGATTTTGTATGAAAAATTGACAAGTTATAACCAAAGATACATAACATTTTTAGGAAGATTAGATTTATACCCGTACCAAGGAGGGATCCACACGATGGGATAATTTCCTCTTTAATATAAGGGGTTTATGTTTAGTGAATTTGATCAGAGTGCCCTTTCGACCCCCCTCTTTGTAAACAGCTTAGTCAATGATTTTTTTTAACAGATACCCAAGGGGTAATGAAAATACCATATAGTTTTACGTCGTATCTGAAAGCAACGATATAATTTAAGTCCCTTCACTTACCATAGATCCGTATTTGTAAGTAAAAAATATCTCCACGCCGTGAGGGTCAGCATCAACTAAAGCAAAAACAGGTAGTTTCAAATCATCCCAGAGACGACGCACTAATCGTCGAGTCCCCTGATCTGGATATCCTTTTCCCTAAAAAAAAAAAGACGTTTTATTTTACAGCAGAAGAAAACTATTTGGCAGCAACGATGAAATTCGTTGTATTCAATATCATTTCTCCCTAAAAAAGATATTTTCTTTTATAGAAGAAGAAAACTATTTGGCAGCAACGATAACAATCGTTGTATTCAATGTCTTTTTCCCTAAAAAAAGAGGTTTTATTTTACAGAAGAAGAAAACTATTTGCCTTTTCCTATAAAAAGATGTTTTATTTTACAGAAGAGGAAAACTATTTGGCAGCAACGATGACAATCGTTGCATTGAATATCTTTTCCCCTTAAAAAAAAGACGTTTTATTTTACAGAAGAAGAAAACTATTTGGCAGCAACGATGAAATCGTTGTATACAATATCTTTTTCCCTAAAAAAGACGTTTTATTTTACAGAAGAAGAAAACTATTTGGCAGCAACGATGAAAATCGTTGTATTCAATATCTTTTTCCCTTAAAACAGACGTTTTATTTTACAGAAGAAGAAAACTATTTGGCAGCAACAAAGAAAATCGTTGTATTTAATATATTTTTCTCCAAAAAGAGACGTTTTATTTTACAGAAGAAGAAAACTATTTGGCAGAAACGATGAAATTCGTTGTATTCAATATCATTTCTCCCTAAAAAAGACGTTTTCTTTTATAGAAGAAGAAAACTATTTGGCAGCAACGAAGAAAATCGTTGTAGGGTAAGACACCCAGTAGTCGGCCACCTGCTTATTCTCGGACAGAATGTAACTAACAGGGAACCTAGCTCTAGGCTAATGTGCTTAGAAAGTTTTTATACAAAGACAAAGCTGGTTTCCCTGGTCACTTAGATATCCATATGGATATCTAATAGTGACCAGGGAAACCAGCTTTGTCTTTGTATAAAAACTTTCTAAGCACATTAGCCTAGAGGTAGGTTCCCTGTTAGTTACATTCTGTCCGAGAATAGGCAGGTGGCCGACTACTGGGTGTCTTACCCTATTTAATATATTTTCTCCAAAAAGAGACGTTTTATTTTACAGAAGAAGAAAACTATTTGGCAGCAACGATGAAATCGTTGTATACAATATCTTTTTCCCTAAAAAAGACGTTTTATTTTACAGAAGAAGAAAACTATTTGGCAGCAACGATGAAAACCGTCGTATTCAATATCTTTTTCCCTTAAAACAGACGTTTTATTTTACAAAAGAAGAAAACTATTTGGCAGCAACGAAGAAAATCGTTGTATTTAATATATTTTTCTCCAAAAAGAGACGTTTTATTTTACAGAAGAAGAAAACTATTTGGCAGCAACGATGAAATTCGTTGTATTCAATATCATTTCTCCCTAAAAAAGACGTTTTCTTTTATAGAAGAAGAAAACTATTTGGCAGCAACGATAACAATCGTTGTATTCAATGTCTTTTTCCCTAAAAAAAGAGGTTTTATCTTACAGAAGAAGAAAACTATTTGCCTTTTCCTATAAAAAGATGTTTTATTTTACAGAAGAGGAAAACTATTTGGCAGCAACGATGACAATCGTTGCATTGAACATCTTTTCCCCTTAAAAAAAGACGTTTTATTTTACAGAAGAAGAAAACTATTTGGCAGCAACGATGAAATGGTTGTATACAATATCTTTTTCCCTAAAAAAGACGTTTTATTTTACAGAAGAAGAAAACTATTTGGCAGCAACGATGAAAATCGTTGTATTCAATATCTTTTTTCCTTAAAACAGACGTTTTATTTTACAGAAGAAGAAAACTATTTGGCAGCAACGAAGAAAATCGTTGTATTTAATATATTTTTCTCCAAAAAGAGACGTTTTATTTTAGAGAAGAAGAAAACTATTTGGCATCAACGATGAAAATCGTTGTATTCAATATCTTTTTCCCTAAAAAAATACGTTTTATTTTACAGAAGAAGAAAACTATTTAGCAGCAATGATAAAAATCGTTGTATTCAATATCTTTTTCCCTAAAAAAAAGACGTTTCATGTTACAGAAGAAGAAAACTATTTGCCTTTTCCCAAAAAAAGACGTTTTATTTTACGGAAGAAGAAAACTATTTGGCAGCAACGATAAAAGCCGTTGACTTAAAAAAATTAATCAAAAACTTTCTGCACAAGATAAGTTTTTCAAAAAAAAAGTAAAGAACTCTATTAAACCAAAAATGAACAAAAATAGAACCAAATAATCTACCAAGCATACAACTACCACAAATCATTATCAATAAATAAATGAAACCCAAAACAAACGGAAATTAAAATAAGTCAACTCAAAACGAGCAGAAATTAATCTGAGTAGGGTTCTAAACCCTATGCTTTCCACAAGCCAGAATATAATTTGCACTTTACTGAAAAAAATCTTCACTGTCAGTTTAATATACATATGCTGATTTTTATTCCTTAAAATCTTAATAAATTTTTGATTTCTTAAAGTTATAAAAGTGAAAACATTTAGAAGAATCTTTTTCAGTAAAGTACAAATTATATTACAACTTACGACCCTTGTCCTGAGGGCTATGGGGGGAGAGTTGTCATCCTCAGAGACATAATTTCTCGATCTTTCAACTACGTTGAATAAAATGGCCATATCAAAATGTTGATTGGAAATTTTTGGGGAAATGATGGGCGTGGGGGGGGGGATTCTATCTCCGATTACTTTCGACTATTAAACAGGGCAATAGCCCTCTCAATTTCCAATCGAAAGAGCCCTTTTTGAAGTTTTTCCGACAACACTTTCTATAAGACATTATATGCCCCCAGGGCATAACTTACAACCTTAGCCCTGAAAGCTGTGGGGGGTTGTCATATTCAAACACATAATTTCCGGACCCTTCAACTACGTTCAACAAAATGGCTATATCAAAATGTTGGTTGACAGTGTTTGAGGAAATGATGGGCGTGGGGGGAGGGCATTCGTCCTCCTATGGCTTTTGACTATTAATAAGGGCACTAGCCCTCTCAATTCACAATTGAATGAGTCCTTTTTCAAGTTTCAACGACAACGCTGGCAAAGACCTAATTTCCAGAACTTTCAACTACGTTGAACAAAATGTCTATCTCAAAATTCAGATTGGATGGATATGGGGAAATGGAGGGCGTGAGAGGGGCGTTAGTTGCCCTCCAATCACTTTTGAATATTAAATAGGACAGTAGCCCTTTCAATTTCCAATCGAATGTGCCCTTTTTGAATTTTCTACAACAAAGCTTTCTATAAAACCTTACATGCTTAGGGCTATGGGGGGAGTGTCATCCTTAAAGACATAATTTACGGACTTTTCAACTACATTGAACAAAATGGCTATCTCAAATTTTTTATTGGATATGTTTGGGGAATGGTGGGCGTCGGTGGGGTGTTCGTTTTCCTCCTTTTCACATTTCATTTTTAATAGTCATCCCTTTTGACTATTAAAAAGGGCACTAGTCCTTCGAAGTTTTGAAGTTTTCAAAGTTTCTATGACAACGCTCTCTATAAAAACCTTATATGCCCCCAAGGCATAACTTACAATTATTGCCCTGAGAGATGTGGGGTTTTGTCATCCTCAAAGACATAATATCCAGAACTTTCAACTACGTTGAAAAAAATGGCTATCTCGAAATTTTGATTGGATGTGTTTGGGGAAATGGTGGGCGTGAGAGGGGGTTTAGCTTTCCTAAAATCAGTTTCGACTGGCCTATTAAAAAGGGCACTAACCCTTTCAATTTCCAATTGAATGAACCTTTTTTGAAGTTTCTACAACAACATTTTCTATAAAACACCTTATATACACCCAGGGCATAACTTACAACCATTGCCTTGAAGGCTCTCGGGGGGGGGGGGGATTGTCATCCTCAAAGACCTGATTTCCAGAACTTTCATCTACGTTGAACAAAGTGCCTATCTCAAAATTTTGGTTGGATGTGTTTGGGGAAATGGTGGGCGTGAGAGGGGGTTAGTCACCTTCTAATTACTTTCGACTATTAAAAAGGGCACTAGCCCTTTCAATTTCCAAACGAATGAACATATTTTGAAGTCTCTACGAAAACGGTTTCCATAAAAAACTTATATGCCCCCAGGGTTACAACCCTTGCCCCGAGGGGTTTGGTGGGTTTTTCATCCTCAAAGACATAATTTCCAGAACTGTCAACTACGTTGAAGAAAATCCCAATCTCAAAATTTTAATTGGATGTATTTAGGGGAAAGTTGGGTGTGAGAGGGGGGTTAGTTGCTCTCCAGTCACTTTCGACTATTAAAAAGGGCACTAGCCCTTTCAATTTCCAATCAAATGAGCTTTTTACGAAGTTTCAACGACAACACTTTCTATAAAAACTTATATGCCCCCATGGCATAACTTACAACCCTTGTTCTGCGGGCTCTGAGGGGGTTATCATCCTCAAAGACCTAATTTCCAGAACTTTTAACTACATTGAACAAAATGAATATCTACAAACTCTGATTACATGTGTTTGGGGAAATGGTGGGCGCGAGAGGGGGGTCAATTGCCCTCCAATTACTCTCAATCATTAAAGGGTACTTGTCCTTTCAATTTCCAATCGAGTGAGTCCTTTTTGAAGTTTTTACGACAACACTTTCTATGAAAACCTTATATGCCCCCAAGGCATAATTTACAACCCTTGCCCAGAGGGCTGTATGGGGAGTTTCATCCTCAAAGACATAATTTCCGGACCTTTCAACTGCGTTGAACAAAATTTTGATTGGATGTGTTTGGGAAAATGCTGGTCGTAAGAGGGGGGTTAAAAAAAGAGGTAAAGGATGCGGCACTAGACCCTTAAGGTCCAAACCGGCGGTGCTGATCTCCGTTTCGTGGCCCTTCAGCCAGGAAGTGCAATGGGGGGCTGGGGGCCAGCCAACCTATGCTTTCGCAAACCCTTCCTGTTAAGAGGGGGGTTAGTTGCCCTACAATCACTTTCGGCTATTAAAAAACGCCCCTAGCCCTTTGAATTTCCAATCGAATGAGCCCTTTTTGAAGTTTCTACGAAAATACTTTCTATAGAACCTTACATGCCCCCAGGGCATAAATAAACTCTTAACCTGAGGGGCTTGTCATCCTCAAAGACACAATTTCCAGAATTTTCAACTACGTTGAACAAAATGCCTATTTCAAAATTTTGACTGGATGCGTTTGGGGAAATGGTGGGCGTGAGAGGGGGGTCAATATATCTCCAATCACTTTCGACTATTAAAAAGCCCACTATCCCTTTCAATATCCAATCAAATGAGCTTTTTTTGGAGTTTCTACGACAACACTTTCTATAAGAACCTTATATGCCCCAGAGCATAACTTACCTTTGTCCTGAGGACTCTGAGGGGGTTATCATCCTAAAGGCCTAATTTCCCGAACTTCTAACTACGTTGAACAAAATTGATATCTCAAAATTTTGATTGGATGTGTTTAGGGAAATGGTGGGCGTGAGAGGGGGGTTACTTGCCCTCCGATCACCTTCGACTATTAAAAAGGCCACTAGCCCTTTGTATTTCCAATCGAATGAGCCCTTTTTGAAGTTTCTACGACAACGGTTTCTATAAAAACCCTATATGCCCCCAGGGTATAACTTACAACCCTTGCCCTGAGGGCTGTGGGGGGAGTGTCCTCCTCAAAAACATAATTTCCGGATCTTTCAACTACGTTGAACAAAACTTACAACCCTTGCCCTGAGGGCTGTGGGGGGAGTTTCCTCCTCAAAGACATATTTTCCATCTGGAAATCAACTACGTTGAAGACAATGGCTATCTCAAAATTTTGATCGGATGTGTTTGGGGAAATGGTAGGCGTGGAAGGGGTTTTAGTTGCCTTCCAATTACTTTCGGCTATTAAAAGGGCAAAAGCCCTTCCAATTTCCAATCGAATGAGCCCTTTTCGAAGCTTCTACGACAACTCCTTCGATACAAAGTGCCCTGGTCTAAACCAAAAAAAAAAAAATAATAATAATACATTGTACCAACATAGTTCTTTACTTAGGCAGTGCTATTGCGCTGCCTATAAAAAACACGTTTTATTTTAGAGAATAAGAAACTAATTGGCAGCAACGATAAAAATGGTTGTATTCAATATCTTTTTCCATAAAAAAAGACATTTTATTTTACAGAAGAAGAAAAATATTTGGCACCAACGATTGAAATCGTTGTATTCAATGTCTTTTTCCGTAAAAAAAATGTTTTATTTTACAGAAGAAGAAAACTATTTGGCAGCAACGATAAAAACTATTTGGCAGCGACGATGAAAATCGTTGTATTCAATATCTTTTTCCCTAAAAAAAGACGTTTTATTTTACAGAAGAAGAAAACTATTTGGCACCAACGATTGAAATCATTGTATTCAATATCATTTTCCGTAAAATATATGTTTTATTTTACAGAAGAAGAAAACTATTTGGCAGCAACGATTAAAAACTATTTGGCAGCGACGATGAAAATCGTTGTATTCAATATCTTTTTCCCTAAAAAAAGAAGTTTTATTTTACAGAAGAAGAAAACTACTTGGTAGCAACGATAAAAATCGTTTGTGTTCAATATCTTTTTCCCTAAAAAAACACGTTTTATTTTACAGAAGAAGAAAACTATTTGGCAGCAACGATGAAAATCGTTGCATTCAGTATCTTTTTCCTTAAAAAAGGACGTTTTATTGTACAGAAGAAGAAATCTATTTGGCAGCAACCATGAAAATCGTTGTATTCAATATCTTTTCCCTACAAAAAGACGTTTTATTTTACATAAGAAGAAAACTATTTAACAGCAACGATAAAAATCGTTGTATTCAATATCGTATTCCTTAAAAAAAGACGTTTTATTTTAGAGAAGAAGAAAACTATTTGGCAGCAACGATGAAAATCGTTGTATTCAATATCATTTTCCTAAAAAAAAAAAAGACATTTTCTTTTACAGAAGAAGAAAACTATTTGGCAGCAATGATAAAAACCGCTGTATCCAATATCTTTTTCCCTAAAAAGACGTTTTATTTTACAGAAGAAGAAAACTATTTCCCTTTTCCCAAAAAAGACGTTTAATTCTACAGAGGAAGAAAACTATTTGGCAGCAACGATGAAAATCGTTGTATTCAATATCTTTTTCCCTAAAAAAAATTTTATTTTATAGAAGAAGAAAACTATTTGGCAGCAACGATAAAAATCGTTGTATTCAATCTTTTTCCCTAAAAAAAAAACTTTTATTTTACAGAAGGAGAAAACTATTAGCCTTTTCCTAAAAAAAGACGTTTTATTTTAGAGAAAAAGAAAACTAATGGGCACCAACGATAAAAATCGTTGTATTCAATACCTTTTCCGTAAAAAAAAAAAGACGTTTTATTTTATAGAAGAAGAAAGCTATTTGGCAACAACGATGAAATTCGTTGCATTCAATATCTTCTTCCATAAAAAAAATTTTACAGAAGAAGAAAACTATTTGGCAGCAACGATAAAAATCGTTATATTCAATATCTTTTCCCCTTAAAAAAAGACGTTTTATTTTACAGAAGAAGAAAACTATTTGGCAGCAACGATGAAAATCGTTGTATTCAATATCTTTTTCCCTAAAAAAAAGACGTTTTATTTTAGAGAAGAAGAAAACTATTTGGCAGCAACGATAAAAATCGTTGTATTCAGTGTCATTTTCAGAGGCAATGCTATAGCATTGCCTATAGTAAAGAGCGTAAGGCTTCAATGTTTTTTTTTCAGAGGCACTTCTTATGGAAGGGGTGATCGTAGAAACTTCGGAGGGGCTCATTCGACTAGAAATTGGAAGTTCTAGTGCCCGTTTAAGGAATAAAAAGTGATCGGAGGGCCATTAGCCTGCTCCCCACACCCTTCTTCCCCAAATGCATCTGATAAAAATGTTAAAATAGCCATTTTGTTAAAAATAGTTCAAAAATAAGATATCACAGACTCCGAAGTGGACACAACCCCCCAGAGCCCGGGGGCAGACGTTGCAAGTTATGCCCTGGGTGCATATACGGTTCTTATGAAAGGGGTGCTCATATAAACTTCAGAGGGAGATGACTCCCACCAGGGTTGATACTACCCCCCCCCCCGAGCCCAGGGGCAGGTGTTGCAAGTTACGCCCCGGGGCCATGTAAGGTTTTATGGAATGGGTGGTCGTATAAACTTCAGAAGCTGCTCATTTGATTGGAAATTGAAAGTTACAGTTCCTTTCTTAAGAGTCAAAAGTAAACGAAGGGGTTCTAACCCCCCCCCACCTACTCGCTTTTCCCCAAATACATCCGATAAAAATTTTAAGATAGCCATTTTGTTCAAAATAGTCCAAAAATCAGATAACAAAAACTTAAAGGTTAACATAACCTCCTAGAGCCCGAGGGAAGGGTTGTAACTTATGCTCCATGGGTATATAAGGTTTTTATACAAGAGGTGGTCGTATAAGCTTTGGAGGGAGTCAAATGATTCGAAATTGAAAGTTTCAGTTCTTTTTTAAGAGTCAAAAGTGATCAGATGGTAACTAGCTACGCCCCCTCCCCTCACGCTCTTTTTCCCCAAATGCGTCTGATAAAGATTTTGAGATAGTCATTTTGTTCAAAATAGACCAAAAATCATATAATAAAACTCTGGGGTTTAAATACCCCCCCCCCCCAACCCGAGGACAAGTGTTGTAAATTATGCCCATGAGGCAAATAAGTTTTTTTATGAAAGGAGTGGTCCAATAAACTTCGGAGGGGCCTCATTCGTTGGAAATTAAATTCCTCCAGGAATCATTTAATTGTATACATTTTTACTTCCAATATTTAATCGAAACTCCAACATAGCTCCAGATTCCCTTATTTGTAATTTAAAAACCTAATGTGCGCTGATAAAGTCCTATTTTTTGCCTTTTGGATTCATATGCTTAGCCATAAATGTAGAACTGCCTCTATGTACAATACCATGCTAACTTCTCGCTATTTCCGCTTTTCTAAATGTTTCTTATAACCACCTACAAAAAAATAATTGACATAAATGTACTCGGGATTATTACTGTTATTATTCGCATTTCACGTAACGCCAGCGCTATTTGTGTGACATTTATCTCTGTATCACCATGCTGTACGAAATGTTTGCTGAAAGAAGGATAAAGTGAATTCAAGCAATATATGAATATTTTTCTCGCGATTTCGAATTTGCGTGCACATATAAGTGGTACCAACCAATACTCTTTCGCTATTTTAAATGTGGCTAAAATTTACAGGGGAGAAATTTCGGCAGGGGGGAAGGTATTTTCCAGGGGAAATTTGTTCCAGGAGTTTTTTGTTTTCACTTTAAACACGGATAGACAATCCAAAGTGTACTTTTTGGGCACCATGTGCCACTTTGTGATTGCCTTATTAAGTCGAATTTGTAAATTAGCAATTAAATATAAAAATTAATTTATACGTCCAGCCCAGTCTTCCCATTCCATAAATGTCACCCAAATTGCGCTTTTAGGGTGCCATATGGCATTTTATGGCGGCTTTATCGAGTCTAATTTATAATAAAAAAGATAAGATAGAAGAATTAGCTTTTAAACGAGCCCTTAAACAGCTGCCTATGATGTTCCAGTGCCTCGATGTCGACTAAGAAAAAAAGAGGACATATCACCGCTGCCCATTCAAAAAGTGATTTTTTCTTGTTGTTCAGGAAGGGGGGTTACAATTTTCCTGTATTAGGTTTCGACAATGACGATTTAAAGGGCGTACTTTTTGATTTGCTTAGACGCATTTTTAAATCACATCCAAGGGCTGTTTCTCACAAATATTCCAGCACCCCTTTCTCCAGAAGGATATCCCATGCCCATTGAATTCCCAGGTGTGGACCTCCTCCCCCCCCCCAATGAAAATGCTGGAGCTACACTTTTGGTGATCGCTCAACTTCCTAAAAAAATTGGGAAAAGGACCCTAATCGTGGAAACGAAAGTCATGTGTTCTCTGTCAGGACGAAACCACTTTCCCTGCACTGGTTATAAATGTTAAAAAACTGGTAATTAAACCGATTTGATTGTCAGCTAACTTATGGTAGGAGAATGATAATAGCAGAAAGTTTGATCGGTGGGTAATACTTAACTACGGAAAGTGAAGGAATTAAAAAGAAAGGCAAAAAAAGTTTAGAAAATGTGCAACTGTCCAAAGAATACAAAAAAAAATTATGCACAGAATTGTTGTCAAATATTCGCGCAACAAAAAAAACACTTGTTTATTCCTTAGCCCAAATTTTGAACGTTAATATTTTGATCTACCATCTACTAAATACAAAATCCTTACCAAAAGACTTTTTTTCTATTATCCTATGACTGAAGGAGAAAAGTTTGACTATTCCTTTAAAAAGCATGGCTCAAAAAAAAACTTTTAAAGACAATTAAAATAAGAAAAAATGAAAAGTACCGTAATAATAATAGCATGACCAATACGATCCATAACTGAATCAGCTAGAATTCTATGAAAAACAGCATCTTTTTCAACAACTAATATGACTTTGGCTCCTCCTGTCTGAATCTGAGAATATGAATCTACATCACTTGAGATCAAAATCCCTAAAAGTAAAATTAACAACTGTACATATGTGCAAAACAGCTGTATTTTCATGTGTTTAATGTCACAATCATGGGCGTAGGGAGGGGGGGGGGCAGCTGCCCTCCCCCTCCCCCCCTAGACCTTCAAATTTACATTAGATATGGCTGAAAAAGCAGATGGTTTGGAAAAATCAGTTGATAAAACTCCATCACACTATCGACTGCCCCCCCCCTAGACAATATGCTGCCTAATGCTGCCTACGCCCATGGTCACAATTACTATAATTAGTATAAACTCGTCACTGCGTTGGGTTCAGTCTTGACTACAACTGTCCTGTAGACGAGATTTGTATTTTCTAATCTGTCTTTAATTGTTGATCCTAAATTAATATATTTAAATAAATAAAGAATTCAAAAGAAATTAACAAGAAAAGAAGAATTAAACTTAAATCTACCATTATGAAATCTACTATCTACCATTACGCTCAGCACACCACACGGCCGATAAATTTTTGTCTTTTCAAGTCATTAGCTTCGAGAGTTTAAATGCGTTACCATTACTTCCAAGCATATCAACAAGTAAGTAAACACAAGTTAAAGAACCTCTCCCCATGTGCTAAAAAACCTCTTATCCACTTTAAGACCTGAGACCAAAACAAATGACAAATAGCCCAGCATATTCTCCATTCTAATCTCTCTTTCACACCTATTCTGCTTCTGCTTCCAGGAAAATTCTCAAAAAGGTTAGATCATTTTTATAATTTCTTACCTTATCTTATGTCTTAATTGTCTTTACTAATGCCAGCAGTTTTTTTTATTTTAATTGGTTTCGAAATTTTTCTTTTGTTTTTATTTTCTACTTGAACTGGTTTAAGATTTTTTTTTTTTTACTAGCACACTTTTAAGAACTATTCCACAGAAACATTCAAGAAATCAATTCTAAAACCATTAAATTCAAATTTTAATGCTATGTACAAGTTCCAGGTCTCACATTCAGATCACCGTCCTCGCGGATACACCTCGTATGTGAAAATTTCGGTCGAATCATTAAGGTTAATTTTCAAGCTCCAGAGAAAAATAAAAATCATGAAAATCTAGGAAGCACTATGAAAAAGAAATCAACAAAAAAGAAAAGGAAATGTTAAAATATAATATTAAACATATCGAAAGATACGAGGGCTATTCAGAAACTAGGGAACGTTTCCGTCTGACGCCACTAGACACGCGGCGATCACGTATGTTTTGGTATGCGCGTGCTCGTAGCTTTAGTCGGCATCCAGCCGTGAGAACGAGAACATCTTTGCACTGCCCGTTTTCCCAATATTCCAATTTAAAATGTGCGCTGCAATTGCAAATCCCGCCAGTTGTGAAGTGCAGTCCGTAATACAGTTTTTGTTAGCAAAAAAAACGATAGAAATTCATCGGCAACTGTGCGAAGTGTATGGCAACGAAGTAATGAATGAAAGTTCAGTGCGAAAATGGTGTATACGGTTTAAAAATAGCCGAACCAACGTGCATAATGAAGAGAGGATTGGACGCCCGAGCATTGTGACAGACGATCTTCTCGCCAAAGTTGATGAGAGGATTCGCGGGACTCATTCAAATGGGAGATTTTCCCACATCCACCCTACAGTCCCGACCTAGCACCGAATGATTTTCACTTTTTCCCGAAGATGAAGAACTGGCTAGCGACACAGCGTCTTGATGACGACGACGAGCTCCAAGCGTGCGTCACTGAGTGGCTGAGATCGCAGGCGGCGGATTTCTATGATGAAGAAATTTCGAAGCCAGTCCACCACTACGATAATTGCCTTAATTTGTTTAGTGACCATGTAGAAAAGAGGCATTTTAGTCACTCTTTCAGATGTATATAATAAAATATTTTTCCTGTACCTAGTTTTTGTTTTATAACAAAACGTTCCCTACTTTCTGAATAGCCCTCGTATATAATTACACCAAAATCAGGACTTAGCCAATAATATCCAGGGCGTAACATTTACAAAATAAGAGAATTTATTATCAAAATACTGCTTACTAATAGATTATTGAATTATCAACGTTAGAATAATTGCACAAAGGTTTAACTAATGGAGGGGGAGGGGTATTTTGTATTTCAGCAGTAGAAACAAAGAACGTTCACACACTCAGATCCGTTATCAGATATACATTGTTTTCCGCCAAATATCTACTTCGCTTCCCACTATGATCTTGGAATAGAAATCTAATATCTCTGAACCTTATGCTGCATTTGATGCAGCCATAATCACGAAAAAAACAGTTTCAGCCTTGATACCTCGTATTATAAATTGAAGGTCCTTAATATTACTTTTCTCCATTTGTTAGAGTTATTATGGGTGTTTGAGTGCTTCCCACAAACTCAGAGCATGGAGTAGCACGCTTCAACCTCTCCAAGATCCCATAGCGCAATGATGCACATGTCAAATATCAAATACATGCTGATTTGTTTTCCGACATCCACATAATTATTCACAAGGAGTTTGTAAACAACAAAGCCAACGGTAAATCAATACTTTCACATGGAGGTTGTTGAAAAACTTAAAAAGATCATTTATAGGAGATCAAACATGGTGTTGCATCACTACAAAATCACTATAAAACAACTAGGTGTTGCATCACTATAATCACTATAAGTTCACTATAAAACAGCTAGGTGTTGCATCACTAAATCACTATAAAATCACTATAGAACAACTAGGTGTTGCATCACTATAATGCTCCTTGTCACAAATTAATTTCAGTAACGAGTAAAAACATTCCTATGGCTACTCAATCTTTTTATTCGCCCGACTTGAGGGCTTATGAATTTTTTCTCTCCCCGAAGTTGAAAAATCACCTCAAGGCAACTCATTTGGGGACAGTCGAAAGCATTTGAAAGGCTATATACGACCAGTTGAAGACTATTCCAGTATCAAAGTTCCTGCACTGCTATGAGAAATGGAAGAACCGTCCCCAGCGCTGTGTCGCTTCAGAAGGAAGTTATTTTGAGAGTGAGAATATACAATTATAATTCTAGTTGAATAATCAAAATCTAAAAAATCAGTTTCATTACTAAATTTACAGGATACTACTACTACTACTACTAAAAACTCACTGCAGCAACAAGCCACCTGAGGTCAACACAGCAACGCAGGCTCCTTCTCCATCCCAATCTAATCAAAGCCTCCGTCATTATACCCTCCCATGAAGACATTTCCCTTAAATCTTTCCTCACAACATCCTCCAACCCCATTCGGGGACGACCTGCTTTTCGTTCGGCCCTAGACGGTTGGCCGACAAGGAGAATCTTTGGCAATCTGTCATCCTTCATCCGCAGAACGCGTCCAAGCCATCTCAACCTTTCTCTCGTTGTAGCTCTAGAAAGCAAAATTCAACCACATTTTTTATACATCTTACTATTTGAAATACCGCCAGTCAGTCAAGTGGAATTGCTCATTGATTGAATTTGAAAAATACATTTTTCTTTTGGTATTTTACCGAAAAACATTTCTATATCCTCATATTTTGAAATATACACTTTTTAGGGTTTTATTACATAAAAAAAAAACAGAAAATCCTTGATCTTCCCCAACATTATCGTAAATTGGCACCCGTGCATTCTTTAGATTGACATACCGACATTGCTATTAAGCGAATTTAGTATTGAAGTGTAACGCTAGAAAAGATTATGCATCTGATTCCACTTGCTAAATTATTGCAAATAAATCTAAATTGAAGTTAATTTTATTAATCAATTTTAATTAATTTCAAATGAATTTTCTGCTATTTAATTTTTAATTTACTTATTTATTAATATTTACTATTAATCATTTATTTACTATCAATTATTTACTATTAATCAATTATTTAATTTTAAAATTGATTTAGATTAAATAAAAAAAACTAAATTCATTTTAATTTCTATAAATATCTATGTCTAAAATTTAAATTCATCCATACCTTCCTTGGTATTTGAACAGTCTATAAGGTTTCCAGTACAATCAACATAACTAAGGTCTCCAGCAACAAGTCCTTTACTAGTGGCAACCACACTCAAGCAAATCCGAGGCACATTGATAATTCTGGCAATATCCTCAATCATTGAGTCCAAAACCCTTTGGGTCCCATAAAGCTCTTTGTGGCTGTAATAAAGGTCCCTAAAAAAAGTAATATTTAATTTTGGTACACATTGAAAAGCTTGAAAAAATAAGAGGAAAAATGATGATAGTGATGATATCTCTTACAACAGCAATATATATATATATATATATATATATATATATATATATATATATATATATATATATAATATATATATATATATATATATATATATATATATATATATATATATATATATATATATATATATATATATATATATATATATATATATATATATATATATATATATATATATATATATATATATATATATATATATATATATATATACATATATATATATATATATATATATCTATATATATATATATATATATATATATATATATATATATATATATATATATATATATATATATATGTATATATATATATATATATATATATATATATATATATATATATATATATATATATATATATGTATACATATATATATATATATATATATATATATATATATATATATATATATATATATATATATATATGTATACATATATATATATATATATATATATATATATATATATATATATATATATATATATATATATATATATATATATACATATATATATATATATATATTGCTGTTGTAAGAGATAATTGCTGTTATTCCATTATTTCTAGTCTTAAATTTATTTTTCATGTAAGTTACAAGATCTTTTCTTTTTTTTTGTTTTTTGTTACCATTTTCATGGAGCTTATTATGTTTTCATTTTTGCCATTGAAAATAGGGTTTCAAGAATGCTTCCAAATATCCGAATTTTCTAGTGTGTAATTTATCACTATTATCAATAAAAACATAAGTTTTTTTTTCCGATTTTATCGATTTTTAGAATGGATAGAGTATAGCCTTAGAAAAACATGAATTATAAATAAGTTTTATAATTTTAATCAAACATAAACCTTTAGTTACTTTATTAAGTTTTTCAAAAATGTATTTTTGTAATAGAAATTGAAACTTCAAAATATTTCAATAATTTTTGCATTACAATACGAAAAAATATATCAAATAGTTTTCATACCCTAGCATCCATGGTAAATCAGACACTGCCCTCAGGATTAAAACTACCATAATAACTCATTTCGAAATAGGAGAAACTACGCGCTTGGGAACGGGGTCTGTTTCTTATTCAATCTAGTATGTGCAGCTGTAATATTAAAGAGCCTAGTATACATAACAAGAAGGAGGAGTAAACGCCCTCCCCCCCCCCCCGTGTGTAAGTATAATATGAATCAAGATTATAGCCAACTTGTTGAAGTTTATAAATACATTCCTGAGTAGGAGACGATTGTAGTTAACTCAAATGTCATAGACGCTCTGCTCATGATTTTATTTCTCGTCTAAAAAAAACTGTCGGAAATATTGGATAAAATCTCATAAATTAAGTTTCAAAAAGAATATTAATAATACTATTAATAGTTACCTTTTCGTAACAGATTTGTCATTTCGAAGGAATTCCAAGATCTGTGGTAAAAGTTTCAATAGAATTTGAACTCGTTTTTGTTTAGCCTCCGAGGTAAGGCCTCCTACAAAACAGCGTTTCTTTACATCTGCTGAAACTTGAAGTCCAGTGCTGAAAAACAATAATCAATCAAAAAAAAAAAAAAAAAAAAAAAAACAAAGGGACTTCGAAAACATGCCCTTGAAGAAATAATCATTTCAACTTTTAAAGCCAAGTCCTTCAAAATCGCCGAAATATCGCAAGGAACTTAAAATACTCTTATGCTGATGACTTTTGAAGGCTGAACTTAAAGTATATAGATCTTGCATCCTTGGAGTCAGATTTAAAAGCACAGAATACTTATGAGGTATATGTATGTTACTGTGAATGTCCGAAATAAGTTTTTCTCTCCTTGGATTTAGTCACCGTTGCCAGTCAACTTTTTCAGTGTTATGCAAGGTATGATGGTGACAGGTAAGACTAGGTTTTTAACCTATTTCTAAGATTTACAACCTAATTTAACCTAACCCAACCTAATGTAACGTAACCTAACTTTTACCATCAAAGCTTACGTAAGACTAAAAAAGCTGACTCGCAAAGGTAATTGAATCAAAGCAGAGAAAAAGGAATTTCGGGCATTCACCAGTGAATGTCGACATTAACCAGATTACCAAACTGTTTACCAACAGACTACCAACAGATAACCATATTACCAAACAGATTACCAACAGTAACATGTACACGTAATAAACGCAGACTCCTGTTTTTAGTTTTAGTTTCCATTGAAAAGAGGTTCCTCCTTATTTACCATCCATTGCAGTAAACTGTTTAATGCCTAATAGGAGGTTCATCTGAAAAGAGGTTCCTCCTTATTTACCATCCATTGCAGTAAACTGTTTAATGCCTAATAGGAGGTTCATCTGAAAAGAGGTTCCTCCTTATTTACCATCCATTGCAGTAAACTGTTTAATGCCTAATAGGAGGTTCATCTGAAAAGAGGTTCCTCCTTATTTACCATCCATTGCAGTAAACTGTTTAATGCCTAATAGGAGGTTCATCTGAAAAGAGGTTCCTCCTTATTTACCATCCATTGCAGTAAACTGTTTAATGCCTAATAGGAGGTTCATCTGAAAAGAGGTTCCTCCTTATTTACCATCCATTGCAGTAAACTGTTTAATGCCTAATAGGAGGTTCATCTGAAAAGAGGTTCCTCCTTATTTACAATCCATTGCAGTAAACTGTTTAATGCCTAATAGGAGGTTCATCTGAAAAGAGGTAGAATAAGTTGTTCTAAATCTTCCTTGAGATTGACCTGAAAAACTGATTGATCAGAACTTTATTAACAACTGAATTTTCATAATAACTTGAAATATTAAAAAGACCTGTTCAGATTAGCGAAAGCTACTTCTGAAAATATAATAATATTGTTAATACCTGAAGATATTTCAAAGGAGGGCACATCTTCAAAGAAAAGGAGGGCATTTGGTATTTCTGGCATTCCTGAGAGGTTAATTTTTATAATAAAAAGATGGCAACCAACAAATTTAATTGTGTACAAGTAATAAGTACAATAAGTACAATAATAAGTAATAACTAATAAGTAAGTAATAAGTACAATAAGAACAATAATAAGTAATAAGTAATATGTAATAAGTAATAAGTAAGTAATAAGTACAATAAGTACAATAATAAGTAATATGTAATAAGTAATAAGTAAGTAATAAGTAATAAGTACAAGTTAATTAAACACCAACAAATTAACAACTGCCTTTCTTTTCAACAAAGTTTCAAATAAATGGTTGATCAGACCAACCATTATACAAAAATCTAAAAGAAACAAGGCCGTATCCAGGTCGGGGGGGGGGTCAACCCCCTCCCTCCTCTAACAAAAATTTTGTCCGATTTGCATAATCATAACAAAAATGGATATAAAAAATTTGATATTAAAAAAAAAATTGGTAACCCCCCCCCCCTTCTGAAAAAAAATCCTGGATACATTCTTGAAAAGAAGGGGAAAATATGAGTGAAGAGTGGAAAAATCATAACTTTCTTAATATTCAGAGTACCAAACTGTTCAAAGTCGGCACAAATCAGCTAAATAATATCCAAAACTTTTATTTGAAATGATTTTTGACCAGAGAAAAAAAAAAATACCTAAATAGATTTCATTTGGGAAACCAAAATGATATCTATTTGTCAGACCATCAAACATACATTGTTGACAGGGCGTAGTTAGTTTGTTTTACATAGATACCATTTCTAAATATCCAAAAACAAAAAGCGCTTATTCTAATAAGCAAAATGCTAAACATCTTATTTTAAAACGTACGTTCTTACTGCTATTTAGTGTTTTGTCGGGGAATTATGGTTGTATAAGTATTTTGCATTGGTTAAATTAAAAAAGGAGGTCAAATCCGATTTTGTTCGTAAAAGGAGGGAGGAGAGAGATTAAAAGGAGGACAAATGGTAACCCTGAGCTAAATTAGGGAAGTAAGCATGGGGAGGAGGGATTGGATTGGAGTCCGGCTCCCCCTCCGAAATGTAAATTTTTCCAAATTTTTTGGTGCTTCTTGTTTACATTATTAACAATTCTACCCCCCCCCCCCCCAAGCAAAAAATTCCTGCACACGCAGCTGAGCAAAAATAGAGCTATCAACAATATCAGCCCTAATTTTGAAAGTTTTTTTCTAGTTTCCTTTTAAACTAATATTTAAGTCTTTCAACAGCCTACCTGGTTTCTTTAACAGCAAAGAATAATGACGCAACAGTGCGAGAAAATGATAAAATAGAAATTTGCAGAATTGCCAGAGCAGAAATACTTAGTAGAAGTAGAAAACCACGAAACAAGTTTAAATTTATTTAACTAAAATTTGGATTTCAATTAAATGACTTAGTTTATTTGGATCAACCCTAAAATTTTCTTAAAGTGATCTATATACGACAATACAAGGTATAAATAAAAAAAATTGACAATCAAAAGCCGAGATGGGCAAAATTTGCATTTCCGAGTAAGAATAATAATTTTAAAATGTAACATGTCAAAAATTGAGAAGAATGGTAAAACAATTTGATATAGAGACATACATGCAGATTCTTGACACTGTCATACATACAGATTTTTTTGCTATTCAACTAATTTTCATTTGTTATAAATTATTTAGTTCTAGGTTAATATAGCCTACAGAAAGTAAGCTAGTTACAGAAACGTGCGCAAATAAATAAGCTGTATCCTTTCGAAAAAAGTGGTAAAAGGCATATTCTGCCCAATCTATAGCAGAACTATAAAAAGAGATATGAAAAAATAACTGCAACTAATGTTTGTTTTCATATCTTTATGAGTTTTTAACTTTCTAGTGTTTTTCAATTTTATTCTTATTAACTTTGGAACTTTTTTTTCAGAACTGAAATTTTTTTCAGAATTTTTTTTTTTTAAATTCAAAAAACAAATTCAGAATTTTTTTCAAAAAAAAAAAACTTCAAAATAAATGAAATTTTTTTCAGAATTTGGACTTCGTCCCTTATCAGTTCCTTCGCTTGACATGAACAAAATTTAAAGCTTATGTTCCCTGTATAATTTTTGGTGTCCTATTTTTCTGCTCTCTTACAGATTATAATATATCAACGAAATACAATAATTTTGCTATCCTTCCATAGCTGAGATTCAGTTACCGAAATCTACCATTTACCGAAAAATATTTTTGAAATTCGGTGTACATAGTTTCTTAGATGGAAAAGTTTCTTAGATGGAATTCTCTTAGGAAATTGTTGAAAAGGACAATAATTTTAAGCAAATTTAGATCCTTCTCCAATAAAAAGTTTATGTAATATAAAAATTCTGGCTTGGTGAATGGATAGATCTGAGACTAATAAATACAATGATGTGAGTGTCTTGTCTTTTTGGTGTAAATTATAGCTGTAAGATTGTTGCAAATCATTTTTCAGTCAACATATCAATTAAGAATCAATAAAGAGATAATTAATATTTGCATTCAGGATTTTACATTTAAATTCACGATTTTACTCGGCAGTGCTAGATGGAGTCTTTTTTTCACAATTGACTAGAGCTTCCTTGCTTTAGTTCCATTGACAATAAAAGTTAGCTAGCACCAGATCCATTCACAGTAGTACTCAGTTCATTAAATTCACAATTTTACTCGGCAGTGCTAGATGGCGTTTGTTTAGAAATTGAATAGAGCTTCCTTACTTTAGTTCCATTCACAATAAAAGTTAGCTAGCACCAGATCCATTCACAGTAGCACTCAGTTCATTAAATTCACAATTTTACTCTGCAGTACTAGATGGCGTTTTTTCAGAAATTGACCAGAGCTTTCTTGCTTTAATTCTATTCACAATAAAAGTTAGCCAGCACCAGATCCATTCACAGTAGTACTCAGTTCATTAAATTCACAATTTTACTCGGCAGTGCTAGATGGCGTTTGTTTAGAAATTGAATAGAGCTTCCTTACTTTAGTTCCATTCACAATAAAAGTTAGCTAGCACCAGATCCATTCACAGTAGCACTCAGTTCATTAAATTCACAATTTTACTCTGCAGTACTAGATGGCGTTTTTTCAGAAATTGACCAGAGCTTTCTTGCTTTAATTCTATTCACAATAAAAGTTAGCCAGCACCAGATCCATTCACAGTAGTACTCAGTTCATTAAATTCACAATTTTACTCGGCAGTACTAGATGGCGTTTTTTTCAGAAATTGACCAGAGCTTTCTTGCTTTAATTCTATTCACAATAAAAGTTAGCCAGCACCAGATCCATTCACAGTAGTACTCAGTTCATTAAATTCACAATTTTACTCTGCAGTACTAGATGGCGTTTTTTCAGAAATTGACCAGAGCTTTCTTGCTTTAATTCTATTCACAATAAAAGTTAGCCAGCACCAGATCCATTCACAGTAGTACTCAGTTCATTACATTCACAATTTTACTAGGCAGTGCTAGATGGCGTTTGTTTAGAAATTGAATAGAGCTTCCTTACTTTAGTTCCATTCACAATAAAAGTTAGCTAGCACCAGATCCATTCACAGTAGCACTCAGTTCATTAAATTCACAATTTTACTCTGCAGTACTAGATGGCGTTTTTTCAGAAATTGACCAGAGCTTTCTTGCTTTAATTCTATTCACAATAAAAGTTAGCCAGCACCAGATCCATTCACAGTAGTACTCAGTTCATTAAATTCACAATTTTACTCGGCAGTGCTAGATGGCGTTTGTTTAGAAATTGAATAGAGCTCCCTTACTTTAGTTCCATTCACAATAAAAGTTAGCTAGCACCAGATCCATTCACAGTAGCACTCAGTTCATTAAATTCACGATTTTACTCTGCAGTACTAGATGGCGTTTTTTTCAGAAATTGACCAGAGCTTTCTTGCTTTAATTCTATTCACAATAAAAGTTAGCCAGCACCAGATCCATTCACAGTAGTACTCAGTTCATTAAATTCACAATTTTACTCGGCAGTGCTAGATGGCGTTTGTTTAGAAATTGAATAGAGCTTCCTTACTTTAGTTCCATTCACAATAAAAGTTAGCTAGCACCAGATCCATTCACAGTAGCACTCAGTTCATTAAATTCACGATTTTACTCTGCAGTACTAGATGGCGTTTTTTCAGAAATTGACCAGAGCTTTCTTGCTTTAATTCTATTCACAATAAAAGTTAGCCAGCACCAGATCCATTCACAGTAGTACTCAGTTCATTAAATTCACAATTTTACTCGCCAGTGCTAGATGGCGTTTGTTTAGAAATTGAATAGAGCTTCCTTACTTTAGTTCCATTCACAATAAAAGTTAGCTAGCACCAGATCCATTCACAGTAGTACTCAGTTCATTAAATTCACAATTTTACTCGGCAGTGCTAGATGGCGTTTGTTTAGAAATTGAATAGAGCTTCCTTACTTTAGTTCCATTCACAATAAAAGTTAGCTAGCACCAGATCCATTCAAAGTAGCACTCAGTTCATTAAATTCACAATTTTACTCGGCAGTACTAGATGGCGTTTTTTCAGAAATTGACCAGAGCTTTCTTGCTTTAATTCTATTCACAATAAAAGTTAGCCAGCACCAGATCCATTCACAGTAGTACTCAGTTCATTAAATTCACAATTTTACTCGGCAGTGCTAGATGGCGTTTGTTTAGAAATTGAATAGAGCTTCCTTACTTTAGTTCCATTCACAATAAAAGTTAGCTAGCACCAGATCTATTCACAGTAGCACTCAGTTCATTAAATTCACAATTTTACTCTGCAGTACTAGATGGCGTTTTTTCAGAAATTGACCAGAGCTTTCTTGCTTTAATTCTATTCACAATAAAAGTTAGCCAGCACCAGATCCATTCACAGTAGTACTCAGTTCATTAAATTCACAATTTTACTCGGCAGTTCTAGATGGCGTTTTTTCAGAAATTGACCAGAGCTTTCTTGCTTTAATTCTATTCACAATAAAAGTTAGCCAGCACCAGATCCATTCACAGTAGTACTCAGTTCATTAAATTCACAATTTTACTCTGCAGTACTAGATGGCGTTTTTTCAGAAATTGACCAGAGCTTTCTTGCTTTAATTCTATTCACAATAAAAGTTAGCCAGCACCAGATCCATTCACAGTAGTACTCAGTTCATTAAATTCACAATTTTACTCGGCAGTGCTAGATGGCGTTTGTTTAGAAATTGAATAGAGCTTCCTTACTTTAGTTCCATTCACAATAAAAGTTAGCTAGCACCAGATCCATTCACAGTAGCACTCAGTTCATTAAATTCACAATTTTACTCTGCAGTACTAGATGGCGTTTTTTCAGAAATTGACCAGAGCTTTCTTGCTTTAATTCTATTCACAATAAAAGTTAGCCCGCACCAGATCCATTCACAGTAGTACTCAGTTCATTAAATTCACAATTTTACTCGGCAGTGCTAGATGGCGTTTGTTTAGAAATTGAATAGAGCTTCCTTACTTTAGTTCCATTCACAATAAAAGTTAGCTAGCAGCAGATCCATTCACAGTAGCACTCAGTTCATTAAATTCACAATTTTACTCTGCAGTACTAGATGGCGTTTTTTCAGAAATTGACCAGAGCTTTCTTGCTTTAATTCTATTCACAATAAAAGTTAGCCAGCACCAGATCCATTCACAGTAGTACTCAGTTCATTAAATTCACAATTTTACTCGGCAGTGCTAGATGGCGTTTGTTTAGAAATTGAATAGAGCTTCCTTACTTTAGTTCCATTCACAATAAAAGTTAGCTAGCACCAGATCCATTCACAGTAGTACTCAGTTCATTAAATTCACAATTTTACTCGGCAGTGCTAGATGGCGTTTGTTTAGAAATTGAATAGAGCTTCCTTACTTTAGTTCCATTCACAATAAAAGTTAGCTAGCACCAGATCCATTCACAGTAGCACTCAGTTCATTAAATTCACAATTTTACTCGGATGTACTAGATGGCGTTTTTTCAGAAATTGACCAGAGCTTTCTTGCTTTAAGTCTATTCACAATAAAAGCTAGCCAGCACCAGATCCATTCACAGTAGTACTCAGTTCATTAAATTCACAATTTTACTCGGCAGTGCTAGATGGCGTTTGTTTAGAAATTGAATAGAGCTTCCTTACTTTAGTTCCATTCACAATAAAAGTTAGCTAGCACCAGATCCATTCACAGTAGCACTCAGTTCATTAAATTCACAATTTTACTCTGCAGTACTAGATGGCGTTTTTTTCAGAAATTGACTAGAGCTTCCTTGCTTTAGTTCCATTCACAATAAAAGTTAGCAAGCACCAGATCCATTCACAGTAGTACTCAGTTCATTTTTGGAGCATGCTTGAGACAGCACCGAGATCAATTTATTTGAAGGCTTCTAAAATCTAGCTAATACTGGCCAATCAGAGCTACATTATCAATCCTAAACTGCATGGAACTTAACAATATGGTGAGCATTTTCCATTTTAGTTAGTATTAACAAGCCAGTCAGATAAACACTATTATGAACGGGTCTGACGTTAGCTGAATCTCTGCGTTCCGTAAATCTTAGCATTGGCCTCATTTTGAATAGGCCTTAGGCAAGTCTGTGATGCTAAGTGATGAATAAACTGTTGCAATTTTGATCAGACCTACGTTTGGTTTTTCTCGAGTATATGCAGCAATGCTAATATTTATAATATTTTGTATGATTTAGTCGAAACCTAGAGCTAGCTAGAGCCTGCAATAAAGTCAATTTTTTCTAACTTTTTTTTAAATTAGCTAAAGCCACCTAACCAGGGAGCTTCATTATCTATCACTGACATTGCAGAAAAAAAACTGTACAGGAATTCCATACAAAAAGTAGAACGTTTTATATTTCAACTTACCAACTAGATAAAAAACAATATGATTAATTTTGATGATCGATAACATTTTGACGTTTTCTAAATCTCAGGATAACCCCAGTGATGTTAAGTAAATCTTAGCCGTGGCTAAATCCCATAGTGAATCAGCCTTTATCAGTTTTCGAGATTCTTTGACATAAACAAAAATAATTTACAAACAGATAATCCCAACGGGCTAAGTACCATTAGAACCACTGAGTAACTGTTTCCACATGCCTGTAAAATGCACTTTGCGGAAATTCGGAGAAAATCCCAAATTTTCAGGAGAAGGGGAAAACTAATTTTAGGACTCAGTTGGTAATGAATATAAATATTGCCAGGGGAAAAAAATATCAGTCAATTTAAACCATAATTATAAAACTGTGTAAGATAAAGACGTGTAATTGTATAAGGTAAGGACGATCTGTAAGAGATATATGTGCAAGTACTTTTTAGAACTAAACTAAAACAGGGGTCGTTATAGCTTTAGCTTTACGTTTTCGCCTAAATCTCGAGGTTTTTTCTGTATTGCACTATTCCATGTTGCTTTTAAAAACTACACATGAAATAACCTTAGCGAAATTTTGCCAAATATTTCACATAAAAAGAGTACAAACATGCAAGGTGTTCATGAGTAAAATGTGCATAATTTCAAATATGCCCATATTTAAACACGGCGGCATGGTTGAAATTTTCCACCCCCTCCTATGATTGGGCTAAGTAGTCCTCAGAATTTTTTTTTAGAAATCGTGAAGCTTAAGTCACTTTTTGTTGGCTCCTGGCTCACTCGCCCCACTTCCCTGGAAAAATATTCTTAAACTTAATTATCGCCCAATCTCAATTCTTCCTGTTACATCCAAAGTACTCGAGATAATTATCTTCAGACGTCTGTCTCTCTTTCTGTTCGGCAGTCAGCACTCCGTTTCCTTGATTTCTTCTCATCAATGTGGCTTTCGGCCGAAATTTTCAACTTCTAAAGCTCTAATTGACGCCACGCAGCTCATACGCTCACAACTCGATCTTAAAAAAACTGTATTGGGCTTATTTTTGGATTTCTCTAAGGCCTTTGACACGGTCGATCACAGTGTTTTAATAAGTAAATTAAATAGTTACGGTATTCGTGGAGTTCCCCTATCTTGATTCGGCTCTTATCTATCAGGAATGGTACAGAGTGTGAGCCTAATTGGAGTATCTTCTCAGCCCTTACCTGTTCAGAGGGGAGTCCCGCAAGGCTCCGTTATAGGTCCGATTTTATTTCTCCTATATATCAATGATCTTGTCTTGGATCTGAGCCCTTCAGTGTATCCAGTACTGTTTGCTGATGACAGCAACTTCTTCATCACTGGCACCAATTTACCATCGGCAACAACCTCTGCCCAAGTCCTTCTGAACAGAGTCCAGGCGCGGTGCCTTATGAATAACATGACCATCAATAGCAAAAAAAAGTCAAATTGTATTACTTAGAACCCCCTACAACAAACACGTAATCCAACCTACTCTTGGTCTCAAGTACTCCTCCGACATCCTCCCACAAGTGGAGGTTGCCAAGTTTCTTGGTGTATTTATTGACTCGTGTTTGTCATTCTCTAATCATATTTCTTGCATCACAGCAATAATTTTAAGACAAGTAGCTATGATTAACCGTGTGAATTATTTTCTTCCTCCTGAAATCCTAGTTACCCTCTATTATTCCTTTATTTTTCCTTGTTTTTCTTACTGCGGATCAGTTTGAGGGAGTACAAATCGCTTCATCACTAAAAAACTAAAACTTGCCCAAAACCGTGCCATTGAAGCAGTTTTTAGGCTTCCCCATCTATATACAATCCATAATCTGTACTCAGATTTTGGTATAGCTCCACTAGACCAAATCATAAAAAAATTAAACTTATCGCTTGCTTACTCAGCTTTCCACAACAATCTTCTTCCTCATCTACTAACCTATTATAATATTAATAATTCGGAAGCCCAATGTCTCCGTTCATCCAATAGAGCCTTTATAATCCCTAAATGTGTTTCTAGTGCTGCCCAGCCATCTCCCATTTACAAATCCATTGTTCAATGGAACAAAATACTGTCCAGTGTTGAGCTAGCCACAAGTTTCCGCCCGCTGTACAATAATGTAACAAAACTTGACAATATAAATTAATCTTTCAACTCTTAACCAATTTGCTTTAACTACCCATGTTTTATTCTTCTCTCTTTTTTCTTTTTTTTGTCCGATTTCAGTGTCACTTTATTTATTTTTTTTGTGTGCGTATTATGGTCCTTAACAAGTTCTCTTCTAGGATCTTTATTGTTATTGACGTTATGTTTTAGTTTTATTCGAATAAATTGAATTGAACTTCATCCCAGTAAAATTAGAGGGAAGGATTTTGCTTAAATCCATTCAAATGGGAAAAAAATCCATTTTTCAGCCATTATCTTTAAATTTTCCTGAAGGAACTAAAGAAGCAAGATAGTAGAGGGGCGAGGGGGGGGGGGGGGGGGTGCTGGAAATAATTTCGAATATGTGAGTTTTTTAGCTATAGAATTTTGTAGCTTCGAAGAATTAAAAATCTATCAATCTATGATGCGTATTTGGTCACTTCAAAATACCTGGATATTCTAACTAAATATCTTTGAACACCCATTGTCCTTCACAAAAGACATGCTACCGCTCTAATAAAATCTGTTAACCACCCCTCTTCCATGGTGTGGGCACGTTAGACCTATGTCTGAAATGGGTCCACTCCTAATGGAGACAGTTATAATATAACGAAAAGGAAGATAACTAAACTGTGATTCAAGGACAAAGTTCTCCTTAACCTAACGTTATATAATCGGTAGACAGTATGACTCAGTAACAACCGACAATCCCTGCTCCGAAACAGGTGATCTTATTACTTGAATTGCATACGGCTTTCGGAAGGGTTTTACACACTGTGAGTTGCTTTCTGATAAGCAAACAGTGCATGCGGTTTTGTTTTTATGCCTAAAGGCAAGCAAGTTTTGCATACAGTTCAAACAGATTGAAGGTTGTCAATAGCTCTGTGCACTGACAGGTCAGATCTTTGTTCACCTGTTAAAAAAATGTTAGCCACTTTTATAATTAAACTTATAATTAGATTTACAATTATATTAAATATAATTATATTAAACTTTATTATTAAATTGATAATTATACTCTAACCGGGTTGCAGCAGTAGCTAGCAACCTAGTAAGAGACGATCATGCACCATACTAAGAAATACAATAGCCCGTAGCTCCTAAAAATAGAGTCAAATCAAAACACAAAGTATACTATTAGAATTGCCTTGTCCAAATTCCCTCTGTAGGAAACTTACAGCTCCTTGGATTGAATAACGAGGAAAATCTATTGGCTTGAAAAATAACTAAAAGAAGAAGAAATGTAAAACTTCAATGCACTTCCAAATAATTCTAAATAATAGCATACCTTTGGCAGAAGACAAAGCTTTCAAAAGCTTTATCTTTGAACAAGTAAACAATGCCATCTCCTGAAGACTGGATCAACTTGATCCGATCCAACAAAAGACTCAGACGATTGATAACATCTCTGTAAGGAAACGATATAAATTTATAAGATATTTATTCTAACGATATAAATTTTATAAGATATATAGGACATGTAAGAGATATATAAGAGATAAATAAGAGTTCAAACTTAAAATAAAGATTTTTTCATCTTAGAGATAATACAGGTATTCAAATTCATTTTTAACAACATTCTACTGAAGAATATTACTACAAACAAATCAGCTACACTCTTGAGCTTTAAACTACATTAAGGATATAAAATAAACATTAACAGTAACCAAATTAAAGTGGGTAGACATTCTTTTTAAAATATAACAAGTACTTTATGATAAATAATTTATGATAAATAAATTATGATAATTTCTGACAAGTAATTTATGATAAATACATAACAGGACTAATTAAATATAGTGCCAATAAGTAAAGTCCAAGCTAGAATATAAAAAAATTATTATGAAGCGTACTGACTAACTAAATAGATAGATTTCCAGATTATTCTCAAAAAGACAAAAAGACATCTATAATTCCTTGGAAAGGGGAAAGGACAAAAGGTGAAATAATTTTATTTTTAAGTCGCCATTTTCAAAGAAGGAGGACGTGGTTTTTGGACCAATTTCATGGCCCAAGTGTGAAGGTATGCTGTCCATCACCTACATCTATTTATAGGCATAATGTAGGTTATACCATCAAAAACTGCCAATGTATATAGGATAACTGGCTTATGATTAAGTACCATCCTTTCCTAAAGGCTTACTGTATAGACATAGCTGCATACAGATCTGACCTATGGGGCAAGAATTTGAAGATTATTCTTAGGGGGAGTGGGAGGTTCTAAACACAAGAAAGGGCAATTCTAGGCCATGATTTGTCAGTCTCTTTCTTGGGAGGAGGGGGATACTCCATATTTATCTTGGAGAAGAGCCTTTTTCGCCTGCGTACATATATATTTGGAAAGAATCCTAATTTACTTTTTTTTGGCTTTCTTAATTTCAGCGAACGTGACCGAAACATTGACAATCAAAATTGAACTGGTTTAATGAGTTACAGAGAAGAGAAAGGAAACTGGAGTAGTTTCCAATTTAATTCAAACAGTTTTATTAACATAAACAAAATTCAAATGTGACATCAATTTGAAAAGCAACTGGTTGGACATCATTCATGCCAATTAATCTTAGCAATACCAAAAAAAAAAAAAAAAAAAAAAAATAGAAAAAGAGGGGGTAATAACAGCAATAAGAAATAAGATAAAAAAACATAAAAGGCACACAGGGAAAACACTAAAAATATAGAAAAAATAAATATAAATCAAAAGGAAAAAAAAGAAATCATTATAGGAGAAAAATCCTTCCCTCTAACCTATAACATTACCTAATTTCTGAAAAAAAGAAATTTTTAAATAGGATCTTTAAGTTGTGGCTCTTCAGCTTGACAAACGGAATCTAGAAAATAATTCCAAACTGATGGTTTGGATAATTCCAAATTGCACTTTAAGTTGTAGTTACTTCAAATTTAATGTGAATCAACTGCGAGCCTGGAAAGGTTTGTTAACTAACACTTTAACACTCATTAATTCTCATAAATTTGACACAAGAAGAGAAAAACTACAGGTGTTCTTGCCAGTTGCCAGGAGACAACAGCACAAAAAAATCAGAATAAAATCAAACAATTAAGAAATAAGAGATGCAAAAATAGAAATTTGCCGTTTTTGGTTATATTGAGACCAATAAAAAGGGTAAGGAGATGGCCAGAGAGGATTTCCACCGAGAATTATCCAAAATAACCTGCCTCCCGGAAACCCTTTGATTTAAAAATACACTTCTACATGTTTAACGCATGTGTCTGGCTGGTCACATGATTGTCATATAAAATTCTTTAGCTTACACAAATTTCAACAGAATCATCATCAACTTCGATAGTCAGACAACTAGCTGTAAGAAAACAAGGGTAGACTCAAATTAAAAATGCAAAGGTAGTCTTTTTCTTTGATAACCAAACTAATAAGAACCCTTTTTACTCTGGCAAGACAAAAGAGGATTTTAAGGTCACTAAAGGACTGAGGCAGTAATATTCCAAAAGAGATATCAGGAGATAGAGGATTTAAAAAAGAGATATCGATGTCCTGTACTATTTGAAGAAAGATAGATTACTCTAGTTTCTAGCGCGATTGGTTAAGAGTATTACCTCCATCAGATTCTTTCTTGTTTTTCAGCCTTGTTCCCTGGGAACTACTCTGAAAGTACAAATACAGAAAATTAAGGATTTGGCATCTTACCAGATCAGCAAAACCTGAAGAGTCTGGCCAATTTTTGTATAAGAATCTGTTTTTTAATAATAGTAATAAAAAAATATTAATTCCATTACAATATGTTTGAACCTCTTGATCTTGAGTGTTTTCTGTGATTTGCTCTCTTGACTTTATTCATCGAAATTAAAGAACCTTGTCTGTGAGGTCGCATGTTTTTTTTTCTTTTTTTACATTGAAATAATACTAATTTACACCCCAATTCCACAAATACACTTTTAAGCGTTAATTTTTTTTCAAATTTTGTCTGTGTTGGTATTTATAGAATACAGAAGAATACATAATCTGATAAACTTGCAATAAGAGATATTGTGGCTTTCTGGTGAAAATCAGTAACACTAACAAAAAATCAAAGCAGACTTTGTTGATTATTGCCCATATATTGCCCATATTATTGCCCATATAACAAAATTTTTAGAGTAATCTACCAGCTGCCACAATAGATCCTGCGATTAGTGAATTAGGACACAGAAAGGTCAGTAGTTTCAAGAATATTGTGGTGTTAACACTGAAAATAGCAACAATGTGAATCTAACTAAACTTAATATTGAGTTTCCAAACCTGGAAAAGGGATTTTATCATTCCTGTATATTTTAAGTTATTAGCAATAAACATAAAAATTGCAACACAGGGAGTATGGCAGTGCACAAAAAACCTCTGAGGGCAGTAGAGTAGATACAGTGGTAATTCATATAAATAGCAGCAAAGTGATAATCATAACAGTAATGAGACGAAAGAGGGGCTAAAGAGATTACTGACATTAGTAATAGCAGCAAGTAATGAAAACAGGATAAATAGTCTATTTACACAGAAAAACAGATAAGAGCAAAAGAGGGGGGAGAGCCAGATTCGGGGGGCAAGGAGCAATTGACACACACACAGGTATATACAGTGGTAATACATATAAATAGCAGCAGAGTGACATTAATAACAGTAGTGAGACGCCAGAGGGGCTAAAGAGATTACTGACATTAGTAATAGTAGCAAGTAATGAAAACAGGAAAAATGGTCTATTTACACAGAAAAACAGATAAGAGCAAAAGAGGGGGGAGAGCCAGATTCAGGGGGCAAGGAGTAATTGACACACCTCTCCATAACTGTAAATTAGTTGTTTCTTACAAATATACAAACCGCTTAAGCAAAAAAAAGTCAACAAAATATGTACCTACAAACCTATCAAGGAAAAAAATATTTTCAGGATTCTAGTCAACAGCTCCTTGGAGTGTAAAAAGGGGGTCATCAACATTCTAAGTGCCACTAATTTTGGTGGTACTTAGGTCTAAGTGCCACCATGATTGAATGAATGAGCTTATAAAAAAAATAAATACCTAACGCAGAAGACATACTCAAAGTTCAAATTAAGAACCCAGAAAATATCAATTCCTGTCAAATAGTTAGTGATGTGTATCTGCATTTAAAAGCAAACAGACCAAATGGCTTCATCCAGTAAGCCTCAAAATAGAAGTACCTAGCCCTTTTCTGTTGATTATCTTCTTCTTTTTAAAAGATAGTGGTGAATTCAAATACAGACAAATAATTGAAAGAAGAATAAAATCATTTGGCTTGGATGAAAGAATTAAAGCAAGAAATGTGGAAAGAAAAAAAGAAACAATGCAAAGTTCAAAATACGATTCTTGTGTCTATCTTTTATTTATGTCTTTCACCGTTCTAATTCAACATATACTTTGGGGCAATTTAGAATCAGACAGTATACTTGTTCTGGTAGAAATTGTGGACTTTCAAATTTTCTTAAATAGTACATGAATTTAATTTGATATGTACTCCTACAATTTTTACAAATCGAAAGTCAACATGGCTTTATTTGAAGTCAAACCTGTGTTTTTAGATATTAGTTGCTTGTGCATTTACCTTATGATGTATCTTAAGCCAAGCAGGGGCATATTGACAAAATAGTTTTGTTCCAAATTAAGATACCTTCGTGGGCCCTAATTTGGACTGAAAAATATATTTTCTGAAAGGTTCAATCATGTACAAGGGCACCCTTGTTCCTCTCCATACAAGATATTACTATAATTGAAAAGATTCTAATAGATACTTTTCTTTAAAAAAAAACTATTAACACCTATACTTCCACTGGGAAAATATATGCAGCCCCTTTCCCATGAAAAAAAAAAGTCTTGCTACAAAAGCAAGTCTTCTTTTTCTTCTAAACAAGCTACCACAACTGCAAAATTCTTACTTCAGTATTATCAGGGAAACTCTGTTGAATTGCTCCTCCCCCTCATTGCTCCTTGTCTACAACTGTTTTAAGCAGCGTTCCCCAGGGGACCATTCTTGGGCCAAGTCTCTTCAACTTATATACAAATGAGTCCCCCAATCTCCTCTCAAACCTCCTCACTCTTTATGCTGATGATTCAAAACTTGTTGGTAAAGCAGCCACAACCTCTGACTGGCAATCTATTCAAAAGTACCTTAATATTCTTGGTAATTGGGCTGATACATGGCTCCTCTTGTTCAATATTGACAAATGCCATGTAATCCACTTTGGTAATCATAACACACATCAGCGATACCATCTCCAAGGTAACCCCCTTTCTGCAGTCTCTGAAGAAAGAGATCTTGGAGTCATTGTTGATTGTCAACTAAAGTTCAGCACCCATGCAAAATCTGTATCATCGTCTGCCCTCCAATCTCTTGGAATGATCAAAAGAACTATCTCTAGCAGACGCCCAAGCGTGTTTATGAAGCTCTACAAGGCACTAGTTCGCCCGCGCCTAGAGGTTGGAATGTCCCTGGCATCACCCTATTTCAAGAAGGACATAGAAATTCTAGAAAGAGTTCAACAAAGAGCAACCAAAATGGTTGAAGGCCTCAAACAAATGCCATACAAAGAGCGCTTACATCACTTGAAACTTCCTACTCTTGCATACAGGAGGAAACGTGGTGACATGATAATGATCCACAAAATTATTTCCAAAAATGTTCTCCCTCTTCTCCTTACCCCTCCCCCAGAACATTCTGTGACTAGAGGTCATTCCAAAAAGATCTTCAAGCAACGCTCCTTAGTCTGAGAAAGAAGCCATTTTTTCAGCCAACGAGTAACGAACTTGTGGAATCTACTCTCTGAAAATACAGTGGCTGCTGATTCAACAGGTGCATTCAAGAAAAATCTAGACAAAGAATGGCTACAACAAGAGTTCCTGTACAACTGGGAAGCTGCTGAGTCCTCAACCAAAATTTGGCAAACAACCCATTGAAGTCATAACAGAACATTACAAGGATGAAAATCCTTAATTTCACTCCAAGCTGTGATTTAAGGTAACTGATCTTTATTTTTGCATACAGTTTAATTGAACATTTAGAATTTTGTCCAATGCTTTTTCGAAACATAACAACTGCTGCCATTTCAAGGGCATTCCATCCCTCAATGGGGCCAGATACTGCCCTGAGGTACATACAGAAGTTTGTAGAATTTGTGATTTTGCCTTTTTTGTGGTTGTGTCTCATCAGCAGTTGCTTCATAATACTAAATAAAACCAATTTGAAAAAAAAACAGCAAACCTTTATGTATAGTCAAAGGTTGTACCTGGCCTCGTCAGGGGGGAGGCTGGGATGCAACTATGACAAATGTGATGATTATACTTGGAAAGAATACTGAATAAGGGATCAGATTGTATATTTTTTTCTATCTGGTTTGGTGCTACACTGGGTTGTTAGTAAAGTAGTAGCAGTATGCTTTAATCTTAGGGTTAGGCTTACTTATAGGATGAAAATCAGATAGTAAAAGACAAAATATGCCATCAGACTCTTCATCCAATGCTCTTTCTAAAAACACGGTAATCACTGCCACCACAATTGGATCCTAGCCACCCTGATGGGCCACAATTAGACACTAAGCTATATACAAAATATTACTGATTGCATTGGCTTCCTATTACTCCTTATACTTATTTTCCATCAGCAATTGGTTCATAATACCAAATCAAGCCAATTTGAAAAAAAAAAATCAGCTGACTTTTGGATATAACCTCGGGCTATATCAGGTCATATTGAAGGGCAGGGTCCAAAATGCAATTTGGGTAATTTCTTTGATTTCTCAATTAATTCACCAGCCAAAATATACATATACCATTTAGATGTGCCTTTTAACTACTACAACTAACAGTTCACTTCAGCCCCAAGCTAATTGAGGCCAACACAGACCTGGGCATTAAAATCCGGAATAAATTTACCATGTGTCTATCTTGGACCCAGTCTACTTTTTCCTGTAGCTGTAAGTAAAATTTATCTGAGTCACTACTATCTCCATCAGTCAACCTACATGGCATATACTACTATGACTGTTACCCTGCACTTTTTAGTCATAAAATGAGTGACTAGCATTCTATTACTAAACCTTCCCAACCTAAACATACTTGGCAGCTTCCTTGTTACCTTAATTAATTAATTACCTTAATTCACACTTTGGAGCAAAATAAGGTTCATGCTGGACCTGTTCAGCTCTGCATCAATGATGGTAATTTGGAATGTCATTGTGTTATGGGCACAGCGATGTTGCATTAGTTGGCAGCTGAGAGGGATGGACTGTCCCACTTATATTTCCATGGCTTGTTGTTCTATTCTTTGTGAAGTCTTGACTTAAATGAAGCACTAGTGGGTGCAGTCACGGTTTTGTCTTGAAGGTTGTTCCACTTGTTGGAAATATGCTTGGCAAAAAAGTTTTGGCACATTCTGGTCTTCACTCTTTGCTTTGCTAGATGAACTCCACCCTTCCTGAGTAAATAAATTCTATATCAACTAATTTTGTGTGTCCTACCCCTGGGATACGAGTTTCTGAAACTCCTAGTAAGTCCAGTTTGAAGCATCTGAATTCATCAGCCAAAATGTCAATACAATAGTTGTTTTTTTAATATCCTAACATTCTAAGTTGCAATTCCCATTTTCTGTAAATCTCTGAAACTATTATGGCCTTAGGACTAACACATTTTCCCAGGTCTGCACAAAATACTAAAGCTGGCTTAGAAACAAGAAACGAATCCTGAAGCACTCAAGCCCTGTGCAATCCTGGCCCCATCTTGGTCACAACATGGTTTTCTACACTCAGCAATGCTCTGCTGTCAACAAGAGTCAAAATCCTGCACAGAGTATCCCAAGCATATTACCTCTGACTCTCTATATATTCATGCCTACAAATATTATGCTACATTGGGAAGGCAATCCACAATGAATAACTTAACTAGGAAGAGATTTTTCAGCTCAAAAATCCCACCAAAACAGATGAAACCCAGAAGAAATTTTCATTCATCAGTCTATACATTATCAAGTCTAATAAGCCTAACAATTCATAAATCTTTTAAATTCGCCACTTTTCAACTTTGTCAATAGTACATAGGTGAGTTGGAACTTCAATTGAGTCAAGTTACATGCAACTTTTATTTGAAAAAAATGCCAGAAAATTGCTCAAATTTCCCAATCAACACACTCCCCAAATACAATATGGAAATCCCTGCAATTACATTTGCACATCAGTGGCCATAATAGAGTAAAATATAGCCTAAAGCTATTTGCAGATTGTGTGGATTTACCACTTTCTTTTTTTTGGCTTATTTCTTACCAGGATGTTGTTCATAATATCAAATAGAGCCCATTTGAAAAACAAATCAGCAAACTTTCATATAAGGCCATGGGCTATACCTGGTCCCATTATGGGGCAGATGCTGGGATGTAATTGAGTAATTTTTAGTCTTCTTAATTAATTTTCTAGCTAAAAGATGAACATACTGCTAGATTACAACATCACATACTCAGCTGTTTACTCAGAATTAGTTAGATATGCAAGAATTCACAGTAATTAAACAGATTTCAAATTTAGATGTCAAATTCTTTATTCACCTTAATTCGCCATTGGAAGCGAAATAAGGTCCATGCTGGATCTGTTCTGCTCTGCATCAATGATGTTAATTTGGAATGTCACTATGAAATGGGCCCAGTGATGTTGCATTAGTTGGCAGCTGATAGGGATGGACTGTCCCACTTATATTTCCATGGCTTGTTGTTCCATTCTTTGTCATGTCTTGACTTGAAGGAGGCACTAGTGGGTGCAGTCAATGTTTTGTCTTGGAGGTTGTTTGAGTTGTTGGAAATATGCTCGGTAAAAAATTTTTGGTGTATTCTGGTTTTCACTCTTTTCTTTGCTAGCTTCTGTGAGTGTCCTCTAGTGTTGATGACCTGTATGTTTTGTGAGGAGGGTGTTTTTTGGTTGACTATTATATTTTTAGGTCAGCATCATATCACATCTCCAACAAGTGAAGACCAGCGTTGGTACTTTTAGGTGCTCCAGTCTCTTATCATATGGCATATTTTGCAGACCCATGATGCATTTGGTGGCATGTCTTTGAACTCCTTCAGTTATTCTGGTGTCATTGTTGTAGGATGGGGGGTCAGGCATGTTCCAAAGTCCAAGAATGGCCTAACAATAGCCTTGCAAAGTCTCAGAAAGACAGTATGGGAGCAGCTGGTGATAGTGCGTTTCAGTAGGCCTAGACTCGAATTAGCTGTCAACACAACTTGTTGCCAATGCCCATGAAACTTCAGTTGCTCATCAACAAATACTCCCAAGTCTCATTCTTCACAACTGGTTTGTAGCTGAATATCAGACTGCAACTTCTGGTCATGCATGGTATACTGGTGGTGAGGATTGTTATTTCCAAAATAGAGGACACTGCATATATTAATATTAAACTTGAGCAGCCATTCACTGGTCCACTTCTGGACTCTCTGGAGGTCTGATTGCAGGCTTTGTTGAATGGCTGGTCCAAAAAGCTTGGAGTCATCAGCATAAGGCATGATATTATTTATGGCTTCCTTTGTCATATCATTTATGTAAA
This sequence comes from Artemia sinica, assembly GCA_027921565.1. Classification (NCBI taxonomy): domain Eukaryota; kingdom Metazoa; phylum Arthropoda; class Branchiopoda; order Anostraca; family Artemiidae; genus Artemia; species Artemia sinica. The sequence goes on from JAPEVW010000027.1 coordinate 3,021,297, forward strand.
TGAGGAAGAGGGTGAGGCCTAGGATGGTACCCTGAGGAACTCCCCTGACAACATCACATGGTTTGAAGAATACTTATTGATGTTATTGGTAAAAAGTGGGACCTGCTGCTCTCAGTCTGTCAGGAAATTCATCACCCATTCTACTACATCATTGTGGATGCCAACTGCTGATAATTTGGCCCTAAGGCATCTGTGGGGCACTTTGTCAAACACTTTGGTGAGGTCAAGCAAAATAAGGTCAACAGGTAATCCCCTCTCCAGAAGGTCAGTGATGATAACGTAGGTTTCATGTAAGTTGGTCTCAACTGACTTTCTGGGAAGGAAGCTGTGCTGGTCTGGTGACAGTATACTGTTGGACAGAAGATGTGTTAGAATTTTGGTGTTTGCAATGCATTCCAGGGTTTTTGCTACAGCTGAGGTTAAGCTGATTGGCCAATAATTCTCTAGCATTTGTCTTGTCACCTTTCTTAAATACTGGTGTAATGTAAGAGATCTTCAAATCCAAAGGCACAGTCTTTGAGTCAAGGGACTTCTGAAATATTTGACATAATGGAGTTGATATCTCATTAGCCAGTTCTTTTAGGAGCCTTGGGTGAATGTTATCTGGCCCTGCTGACTAATTAAAATCTAGCACTTCAAGTTGCTTTGTAAATGACCCCAGAGTAATCATGATAAGTGGCATAAGGATAGGTACACTGTATGCTGGACTTGGGGAGAGGACCATCAGGTTTATTAGTAAACACTGATGCAAATTACTTGTTGAGTAATTCAGCAATTTCTTGTATGTCAATAGTTTCCATGCCATCAGATTTCATTAGTTTCTTTATTGAATGTCTACTATGATCTTTGCTGGATACATAGTTCCAAAACCTTTTGGGGTTTCTCTTGCTATCATCTGCAAGCTTGGACTCAAAGTTTGAATATAGCTGTTTAGTGAGATTTTGTAGTTTATTTTGAGCCTTTTCAAACTTTTCATAGTGATAATCTTTTCCCATTTTACAGTAATTGTTCCAGTATTGGCTTTTTTGGTTTTGTTCTCTACATATCTGAGGGGTCATGTGTGGGAGTGTCTTGGGCTTTGGCACAAGTTTGGTAGATGTGTGTTTTTTCTGGAGTGTGCCACAACTGATCTTGAGAGGTTTTTCTGCAAATGAAATAACTTGGCAATCTAAAATATTTAGTTTTTAAAATAATGTACTCTTAAATAAACATGCAAAAAGTTATAAAGTAATATTATAGGACATTTTTATGTAATTTCTCTTTTTTTATTGGGGTTGTTTCATATATATATATATATATATATAGTATCCATGCCAGCTTGACAGACTGTTAAATTTTAATTGAGAAAACAATATATCAATTTATCTTCTAACACACCTGGGGTTTCTGGTACATAGGACTGAAATGTTTTTCAGGCTCTTTAGGTAGCTGACATGGATACATCTAATCTCATTTTGTATGTATTTTTTGATGATTTTAATAATATGCATGTATTTGATAAGCTTTACCTAGTCATAAAGATCTTATGGTAGGTGCACTGCTGTGCCTGGGTCAGGAATTTAAATTGCCAAAACCTATATTAGCAAGTGTGTATCCCTCTGAGCAGCCCTGATGGAAGGTGATCACTTCAGAATATTTCATCAGATTTGAGGTGTGTTTACTTTGGATTTTATGATGGCTTTCAATTACTAATGATAATGTTGCATGTCTATGGACCCTTCTTCTTAGTGATTGTGCTTGAATATACTGTTTTCCCAATGTGATTGGATGGGTGAGTAGGGTCAAGGCCTAACTAAAGTGCTTATTTGTCTGAATTACTAAAGTAGAAAGACTGTTTTATTTCCCCCAACAAATAATTACCTATAATACATTATAATCCTTGGGCTATGTTTGGCCCTCAGGGGGAGAGGATGAATATGCAAGTGAATTAAATATTATACTTGGGAAAAGCATAAAAAAGGAATCAAGTAGTACATTCACCTTGTCCTTATGTCAGTTATGGAATCAGAGAATTTGTTGCAGACAGCATAATTTATCTAGGATGGAAGTGAATGCATCACTTAAACTTTTTTTTATGCTCTTTCACAATTCAGTATTTGCTTCTGGGGGAAATTACATTTTGAGCCATTAAAGGGCTCAAAACAGCCCATAATAACCAAAAGTTTAAACAATCTTACAAAAAAAAATCCTTTAGTGGCTAATTCAGGAATGGTAATTATTATTTTCATTAGTCTTAATTATAAAATATAATTATGAAAAAAAAGTTGCAGAAAGTTTTAAAAAGAGCCAGAAACCCCTTGAATGATGTCAGTTTTGCTGTGATGTCATTTTTGAAGAGTTTTAGGTTCTTTTTAAAAATTTCTGCAAATTTGTTTTCAAAATAGCAATTTACTATTAAACCTAAGGATTTGATTACCATTTCTAAATCAGTTACAAATGAAAGTTTTCCTCATTAGACATTTTCTTTCAGAAACATGTTTTTAAACTTTTGGTTGCTATGGATGTTATTTTTACCATTTGAGGCTCTATTAAGGGCTCAAAATATAATTCCCCCCAGAAGTTAAAGATAATTAAAAAAAAAAACATCAAATGACATAGCCTATTTAGTAAATTTCTAGGTGGCCCTATAATTTTGCTAGGATGAAAGTGAAAATATCATTTGATGCCTTTTTTATGCTCTTTGATAATACAATAATAGCTTCTGATGCAAATTGCATCTTGAGCTCTTAAAGGGGCCCCAAATGTATTTCATTTTTGTAACCACAAAAAGAAGTTATAACCTAACATGCAAAATACTTGATTTTCAATTCAAACTGATTTCTTACTGTATGTTGTTGACAAAAATAGCACTGAATTTTGCAATTCAAAACTTTGCTGTCAATAATTCAGGGTAGCCTATATATTTGCACATTAGGGGGGGGGGGAGGGGTGAACTTCATGGTAAATTTGCAGTGGGTGATATAATTTAGCTAGGATGAAAGTGAAAATGGTAAAGTTCTACCAAATCATATTATTGACTTATGCATAAAGTGAATATACCACTTGATGCCTTTTTTTATGCTGATTAAGAATATAGTAATCATTTCTATCAGAAATGAATTTCAGCCCCCCCCCCTATATATGCCAATTCAGGGTATATATTTCTACAACCTAACCTAACCTAACCCTGAATTGGCATATATAGGGGGGGGGGGGCTGAAATTCATTTCTGATAGAAATGATTATTATATTTGTAATCAGCATTAAAAAAGGCATCAAATGGTGCATTCACTTTATTCCTAACTCAATAATATGATTTGGTATAACTTTACTGTGAAAACATCATTTGATGCTTTTTTTATGCTCTTTCATAATTCATAGGCTATAAAATACCTTCAGGGCCCCTTTAAGGGCTCAAGATGCTGTTTGCACCTGAAGTGATTATTGAATTATGAAAGAGCATAAAAAAGGCATCAAATGATGTCCTCACTTTCACCCTAGCTAAATTATAGGGCCACCTAGAAATTTACTGCCTATTCACCTTCATCCTAGCTAAATTATGCCGTCAGCTACAAATGTAGCAATGAATCTTATATATATTAACCCAAGTTTGTTTTCCAGAATCATATAGGTGTTAGAGCTCCTCTGAAGGATACTTCCTAGTAAAATATAACCTAACAGTGCCATTAGATTACTTATTTTATGTTCTTTCCAAAAATCATGGTTTTTTTTATAATACATGTCCCTGCTTTAATTTTCCCGGAGATATCCCTAGGGTAGGCTATATAAAACCTAAAAGAAAACATCAAATCAATGGAATGCTTACTTTAGCCTGTAATATGCAGCACGTTTCTATTAATAAGATTGTCATGTTTCCTTCTATTATTATCTACATTTTAAATCATTTCAGATACTATTTTCATCAATAATTCGATTGTAGTCACTCATGTGAAACTGGATTTCATTGATAGACCTAGCTTTGAATTAGACCCTTTTTGACATGTTCTTAAATTTCAAATAATTTACCGCATAAGTCTTCTAAAAAATTTTTCATTAATCTGTTTTTTTCTCACCTTTTATCAGGAAGCTCATGCAGGGGCCGGACAGAAACGTTTTGAGATGCTGGTCTTTCTAAACTTATCTGATTTTCAAAAATTATTTTGTTTATGCTCTCTTGATTTAATAATTTTCGTCTTAAACTTTCTAAGCTTGTAATTATCTCGTCCATATCGTGTTTTAACAGATGGCAGATAATATTTCTTCTTAATAGCTTTGCGAGGTCTGTGGATCCAGTCGGGTCGGAGGTCCATTCACCTCTATGAAATGCCAGGAAAACGTTCAATGGTTATGAAATATTCTAACCATATTCCAAAGAATATCTGCTAGTTGATTACAGTCAGCGTGCTGCTAGTAATTGTGGCATCTTTTTAGGATCATAATCATCAATCTATAGATTGTGGCTTCCAAATAATGTGAAAGAGAGCAATTAATAAGAGTATCAAACGATATGGGGATCGTCAGTTGATAACAGTAATTTCTCAGTCTCCTCGAATCTTGATCCCTTGGGTTGCATTCAAAGAGAACATGTTGTGCATTTTCCGAAGTTTAATGGCAATTTCTGCATAGGGGTGTGTGGAGGATTCCCCATTTAAAAAGATCAGCATTAAGTAAAATAGTTCCAGCTTTTTGTTTATAGTAGAGCATATTAAAGTCCTTAGATTTGAGAGGAGGATGCACAAAACGTTGGTAAGCAATTTTTGTTTGGGCTCTAACGACCTCTCTAAAATTGAACGTCCTTAAATTTCTTGGGGGAGGGATATCTGCTGCCTTATTTGTAAAATTATCTGCAATTTTATTATATTTGATTTCTTTATGGCTTGGAATATAATAATAATATTTTTGTTTCAACCCTTCATACGAATAAAGTGTAAATGCTTGAAGGAGCGCGATAACTATGGAAGAGAGAAAAACAATCAAAATCACGATTTTACTGAACAAGACTAGCCAATGGAAAGTCGTGGATTGTTCTATTTAGACTTTTGAAACGGGTAGACAACTCATCCATTTTGTTACTTATCTTTAAAATATAGTACCTCTGCGAAACATAAGAGTTTTTGAACCATATGGGAATTCCCAATAAATATTTGCAATGCCGAAAAAAATTGGAACGAATTTGGTTACGTTCGGTTTTACTAAAGCAATTCCATAAAGGGGTTAAAAATGACCTGTGGCGCGAACATGGCGTTACAGAGACGACCGAGCGTAATTTTGTAAATTTGACCTTTAGTTTGTGCTAGCATGCCGTAAGTTTTCCGCAGTTTTTCTTTAAGTGCCGCAATAACTAGATTTTAGTATTCTTTTTAGCATACTTTGATAGAATTCCTATATCGGAGTCCGAGATACTCAAACTTATTCTTTTAAAGAAGTGTCTTCCCGCAAACATCAACAACACGATTTGGCAATGTTTCTTCGTTCACAACGACGAATTCAGTCTTAGACGGCTTTAATGTTAGCCCAATATCTCCAAGTTTAGACGACACGGCATTAATAGCTTTCTGTAAAGATTCTAAATTATCACTTATCAAAAGTAGATCATCTGCGTAAGATAGATGACTAGCATCAATTCCATCATCTATCAAAAATTCTTTTATCGATTTTGTCGCAGAACGTACTGCATTGTTAAATATCACAGGGCTGATTACTGAGCCTTGTTTAGCACCCCTACGTATCTCTATAGGTCCAGAAAGCTGTCCTGCAGACCGGATTCTTACTTGAGATTTTCGATACCATTGCCACAGACATTTACAGACAAGGAGATCAACTCCTGCCCTTAGTAGTGACAGGACTGCTTGTGAATGTAGGACAGAATCGAACGCCTTAGATATGTCTATTGCGTAGACCAATAACGGAGTTTTTCGCTTCTTAAACTTTTCAACAATTGAAATAAAAATTGCATGTGCATCCTGAACACCGAGACCGGACCGGAAACTGAACTGATTGTCACCCACATCCGCTGGCACTGCCACTATAGGGCACAGTATCTTCTCCAATAACTTTTCTAGAACCAAATAAATAGTGATGGGCCTGTACGAAGAGCAAATTTTTAGGTTCTTTCCCCTTCTTATGTATACAGCTAACGACTCCCTGACAAAAGCCTCGTGGGACAGACTGTTGCGATACTATTACTTGGAACAATAAAGCTATGTGACCAAACAGTTTAGGGATACCATACCTCAGATGTTCCGGCTGAATATCATCTGCCCTAGGCGATTTTCCTAAAGGAAGAGGACGAACAAAAGATTCAACACACGGCGAGGTAATGGTAAGCCAGTTACTGTATTGGTTTAGTCGATCAAAATGCTGCATCAGAATGTCCCGGAAATTACTTTCTAATGATGGAGGATCAGCCGCAAAAATTGAAGAAAAATATTCAAACCATCTATTTATTTCAATGCTATCGGGCGGTGAAGAAGAAGAACGGATAAGTTTAGACACTTCTCGCCATAGCTGACGAGGATTATTTTTTATTTCCCGCGATAGCTCTTTAACCCGACTTCTTTTCCAAGATTTCACCTTCTTTTGATATTGGTGTTTACTCGACATCATAATTTTGAGAACCCATCCTGAGCGTGGTATTTTAAAATCAACCCAAATTTGTCTCCAAAACACATGGCGAGACTTTTCAACCTTCAAACCAGGAAAATCTGACCAGCCTCTCGAACAGTTATTCAGCTATATTTTTCCCGACGGAACTGCAACGGATGCAGCCATTTTCATACTAATCTGCACCAATTCAAGCTAATCTGCACATACTAATCTGCACATACTATGCACCAATTCAAGCAAATAACAATTGAAATGGAGAAGCCGGTCAGATTTTACCCGCGAGAGCAAATGAAACGGAACCCTTATCTTATCTAAGTACGAATCAAGTAGCATCTGGTAAGTAAATATATCAATATGACTCCAGTTCTGTTTAGTGAACCACTTGGGTCTAGAGGGTGCATATGTCTCAAAAGAACTGAGTGGTAGATGAAACTCAAGATGCGAATGGCCACTTAAAAGAAAGTCGTCAGAAACATTACTATCTGCCGCTGGAGATCCCCCATATCAGTAAACACAAAATCGAGATCAGAAGTGCTACCACTATTATGTAAATAGGTAAACGATCTATTTTTCTGCATACAATAGAAATTTTACGGCAATGTAGCATTTAACATTTGTGAGTGACCAATGGTATTGATATTAATGTCTGCATTAAAATCACCCATAATAACACAAGCTTTACGGGTAAGACCTATTCTTTCAAGTAGTTTCGACAATGACGAGCAGGCAGACGCAAACTTCTTACTCGATCGGTCATTTCTATAATTTGTAGGCATATAAACACCCACAGCAATAAAACCACTAAGTATTACCGCAAGACATAGATCATTAGACTCAAACAGATTACGATTATACTTATTTCTAACAGCTATCATATATAAAAATCATATATATATAATATAAATATGAAGAAATGCTACGGAATATCAAGTTGAAAATAGATAACCGATTTTTTGGCGTATCCCTTTCAGGTCAAGGTCATCAGCATGCTAATTTATTTGGCTAAGAACATGGATTGAAGAAAGAGAACCTGACAGGAACAAAATATTCCTTGAAGGGGTTTTCAGATCAATTAGGGCATCTAATACAAGTCGTACTCCATACAACATCAAAATTTAGCAGCTCGTCGATTAGCAGATCCTTATCTTAAGTACTGTTAATGTTCAGAGAGGAGAAGGCTGAAGGAGAAGTCATCATAATGTCTTGACAAGCGCATTTCTCAATACCGACCATTTAGACTAAAAGAAACATGATATCCTCCGCAATTGGTTCACTCAGGAGCATCTGAGCAAGGATTCTCTGTGGTGTTTTCGTGAGCCCCAGCATAGCGGGAGCATTTTGGTAAATCAGGAGAACGTGGGCATCTAGAAATAGGGTAATCTACCCCTTGGCACCGGAAACAACGACGCGGTAATTTTGATAAATTTCAACACGAAAAAGCTCATAACCAAGTCAGAGACCATTCTTAATTGAATTTTTCAGTGCTAGCTGATCCAAAATTCCAAACGAAAATATTTTGACAGCACGAGCTAATCCCGGTAAGCTTTCCTTTAGAGATGATTCTGATACATTTTCAGGGATACCCCGAACAATAGCAAGTGCTTATTTGTCAAGGACCTTGGTTTGAACATTAGGTAGGCTCTTAGAGGCTCAGGCGGCAAAGGGTACGCTTGACTGCCTATCTAGAGTAACTACGGTCCACTTTTTATTCCAAATGTCAGGTTTTAGACTTAAAATGCCTTCATGACCTTCAAAACTATCTAATTTATCTTTTCGCTAACCCGGATCACTTAAATCAGAAGGAATATTTTTTACAATTACTGCATACGTAGGTTTATCTTTAACTTAAGGGGGAGAGGCGGAGGGGAAAGGTGACTGGGTTTGAATCTTTTCTGACAATTCATTAAAACTGGCGTTTACCTTACTACTAAGCATGGAATATGCCGAAACAGGAATTATCGGGATTTCACTCGCGTTCCTTAGCACTAAGTCCGGCACATCTACATCTTCAGAGTCGCATCTTTCAAACGCTGCAATAATATCGGCAATACTATTTTGTGTGGAAATGCATGCACACAGTGTCTTTTGATTTAGTTCAAATTTCTCCTTACTATTTTAAATCAAGTACTGTGGTTGTAGTAGTAGTAGTGGATGCAGTAGTAATGGTGGTAGTTGTAATAGCTGTAGTAGCGTACAAATATCACCTTTTGGGTCAATTGATCATCTCCCTTGTCACTTCCTGAAAGTTCCAAATTAATATACTCAGTTCTTCATGAGTTACGCCATTTTGACAGCCCGTATTCACATCACGTGATTTGACTTAGTTCAACACTCCCCTCGACCTGCTCTGAAAGGCTCACCTGAATTCTCTTTGTCTTTTTAGAGAATAAAGGTGAAACATGCATACATTTCTCGATGACATATACTACATGTAAACAGTGAACGAATTGCCTAACTTACAGCCCTTGTTCTAGGGGCTGTAAGAGGATTGACGTCCCCTAAGGCGCGAATCTTTCAACAAGGCTGAAGAAAGTAGAAATCTCAAAATTTTAATTGGATTTTTGTTTTGGAAAATAATTGTCATGGGAGGGGGGGGGCTGGTCACCCTCAATTCACTTTTAACTCTTAAAAAGAGTACTATAATTTCCAATTTCAAATCAAATGGCCATATACAAAGTTCATACGACCACCAATTCCATAAAACCCTTTGTGCCTTCGGGGCATAGCTTAAACCCCTTGTCCCCCAGGGTCTGAGGGGCTGTTTCGACCCCAAAGGCCTTTCTATATGATCTTTAGACTATTTTGATCAAAATAGCTGTCTCAAAATTTCGATCAGATGCATTCGGGAAAAGAAGACGTGAGATGGAGCTAGCTGCACTTTTATCACTGTTGACTCAAGGACACTAGGGCTTCTGATTTCCGACTAAATGAGCCACATATGAATCTTTTGCGACCACCCTTTCCATAAACAACTATTATAACTTATAGCCCAAAGACATAATTGCAGGATATTTCAAATATGCTAAACAAAATGGCTATCTCAAAATTTTGATGGGCATGGAGGGGGGCTGGTTTCCCTCTAATCACTTTTGACTATTAGAAAGGGCAATAAAACTTACAATTTCCAAACGAATGAGCCCCTTTTTAAGTTTCTACGACATTTCCTTTTTAAAGGAAGTGACCTGGTCCAAAAAAAATCCATTGTTCCCACATCACTCTTTACTTAGGCAGCGCAATTGTGCTGCCTAGGATCATTGGACTACTTTTTGAACAAACGGCTATCTCAAAATTTATATCAGGTGCATTTTGGGACAATACGACGTGTGTGCGAGGGGGGGGGGGGAGGTAGCTGCCCTCCGATCACTTTGACTCTTATAAAAATCACTAGAACTTCTGATTACGAATAAAACAAGCCCCCTCCCGAGGTTTATACGTCCACCCTTTCCATAAAAACTTCATATTCCCCAAGGCCTAACTGACAACCCTTGACCTGAGTGTAGGGGGTTTGTTATCCTCAAAGATATAATTTTCGGATCTATCAACTGCGCTGAATCAAAAGAATATCTCAAAATTTTGATTGGATGTGTTTGGGTAAATGATTGGTGGAAGGGGGCTGGTTGCCCTCCAATAACTTTCGACTATTAAAAAGAGCACTGGCCCTTTCAATTTCAAATCGAATGAGCCTCTTTTAATATTTCTACGACAACTCCTTCTATACGAAGTGCACTGGTCTAAAAAAAAAAAAAAAATAATAATATATTGTGGCCACACCGCTCTTTGCTTAGGCAGCGCTATTGCACTGCCTATAATAAGATGATCGGGCCAGGGAACTGAAGGTATAGTTTGAGGCATAGTGTTGTGCACATTTTTGACTGCAAATTTACGTCGTATTCTGTACATAAGATCATTGGGACTAGAGGAAGTTAAAGCAGAGTTTCAGGCATGGAGTTGTGCAAATTTTTGACTGCAAGTTTGCAAATAATTATGCCAAAGGCCGTATACTTTACATAAAATGATTGGGGCCAGAGTGGTAGTGGTAGTTTGAGACATTGATTCGTGCGAATTTTGACTGGAAATTTACAAGGAGTTATGTACATGGCCGAATTCTGTACATAAGATAACTGGAGCCAGAGAAACTAAAGGCAGACTTTAAGGCACGGACTTGTGTATATTTTTGCCCGCAAATTTACAGTCTCTTCCGCTGTAAGATCTATATATTTATGAAGTACAATCCAACACGTATCCAGGTTTATTTTATGGGAAAAGAGTGGTTTAAGTCGTCAAAACGCCAAAAAACAGCCGAATTATATAACAATGAGACTATGATAAACTTGTTACAATCATGTTTCCTTTTTGGGGGAGAGGGGGTGGGGCTGGGAAACCTATCTCTACGCACATTGCTGCGCACAATCTAATTGTGGGTAAAAATGTATTTGTAACAAAAAAAAACCAGAATTGTAAAATAATCAATAAATTGAACTTGGTATTGCACCCTTTCAGCTTGCCCTGGCGTATTTTCTTTAGTCATGTATATCCCTGATTGAGATTTTCACAATTCCTTACTTAATTTTTCATTTTACCCTAATTCACATGTTTTTTTATTTTACCGAAATTTAACGCCTCCCTTTCCCGAAAGAAATTCTGTCGTAGATCCTGATTTGGTAAAAATATAAATGATTCCATTAATGACTACCCCCTACCCCTCCCCCTGGATACGGCCTTGTCTGTCGGATATCGAATATTATTGAAAATGTAATTTATAAATGCGGATAACAATGAAAGTAAACATGATAATGTGATTAATTAAAACATGCTGCATATTATAAAGGTTTTTTTTAGTATTGTAGAAACCTATACCCTAGGGCTATAATATGGCAGCTGTAGGGGGTGGGATGCATTCTCGAGTGAAATCATTCTTATATTTATGAACAATATAAAAAGGCGCCAAATAGCCTGTGCACCTTGTCCCTATCTGGATTACTATACATGAGCGCAAGAAAACATTACCCATCAGACACGCGCGCTGGATTTTAGGGGGGGGGGGGGGATGATAATAACACTAAAAAATAATAAAATAAATTTGGTAACTTGAATAAGAAGTGCCCTTAAATTCAGAAAGTTTAGAATTTTTAAGTAGGCTTGGCCCACATCCCTCCCCCATATGTACGTCCCTGCTACCCGTATAAAATCAATAAAAAAAACGAAAAAAAAATTTTGTTGCCATTTTGTCTTGGAGTCACTATGTTATTTGTTCGCTCAATTTAACAACACAATTTCGCTATTTCCTATCCCAAATAGGAGTAAACGGCAGACCTAATGTCCCTGCGAAGCTTCGTAATTGCTTACTAAAAGACCTCTTGTTATATAATCACTGAAGCGGAGGGTCCTCCTTATTAACCTGTGGATCCTCCCTTTTAGTAGTGACAATTTTTTGGCGCTTACCTCAGAAGTGCGAAAATTCCAGATATAAAAAACAGAAAAGAGTTATGAAGCACCGCCTCTTCTCATCATTGATTATAAATCAATTGACAGGAATCCACCCTCTGTGACGGAGTGCATACCCCTTGTTATATAATCCCTAGAGCGAAGGGTAAGTGTTACGAAGCTTTTCGTCATCAAGGCTCGCTATCGGGGATTTATTTCCAGTAAAGATTAGTCTGGAAACATAAAATAATAGTGCAAGGTTATCAGATCTGGCATTTTTAGCGTTTATCTCAAATTTGAGTCTGGCGTGGCTCCAGTCTGAAACAGCTAGCCGACGTAGCCATGGGACATCCCATTCTTGATGTGGTTGTTTCAATTCTGTTGTGTTTGTATTATACGCTGGAAGGAATTGTAATATCTTTAATTCCATCAAAATTTAAATCAAAATCCATTGAAGGGGATATTGCTTTAGTCACTGGCGGGGGAAGTGGTATAGGTCGTATGATATGTGTTGAACTGGCTAAACTTGGAGCAACTGTTGTTACCTGGGATGTCAATAAAGCAGGTAAGATATTTTTATTATTTCATAGGCTAGCCTAATACTGCATAATTTTTTGTTTATTTGATGAATGATAATAGTCAGTGGTGGATCTAGGCCCGGACAGGGGGACAGCCACCCCCTCTCAGTTTTTCTGACATTAAATTCCTTTTATTTTATATTTTTACACTCCTATTAAGTCACCTTGCTCCCCCCCCTCTCCAGATTGTGATTCCCTTAATGGGAATCATTTAGGATAATTTAGGCTAGGCTATTTTTTGACAGGTAGGATAATTAAAAAAATCTTGCTTATGATTGGTGGATTATTGTCCTAGGGTAAATTTTTAGATGATGGGCCTCCTGATTTATAGTGTTTTAAGGGATTTCAAAAGAAAAATCTAACATGGCTTAAAATTCTAGGCTGCTCAATCACTAGTCACCCCCTCCCCCACCTGATTTTCCCATAGGCTAAATGATCTTAGGACCTATAGGCTATCAGATATAACCCTAGAATTGAGGCTAGTGAGAATGAGACAGGCTAAGAAAACAATTATTACTTCATATTATGAAGAAGAATTATAGTTAATGCTTTTTTATAGTGCTTCAACTATAATTTACCCCCCCCCCCCTAAGGCCCTAATTTGTAAATATATAGGCCTAGCCTAAATTAGGCCTATGCATTCCCCAAGTGTTTGTGCGTTTCTTCATTTCGTCCATGTTGATTCAATTTATGGGCATGGGCGTAGGGAGGGGGGTAGCTGCCCCTCCCCTCTAGACCTTCAAATTTACATTAGATATGGCTGAAAAAGCAGATGGTTTGGAAAAAGCAGTTGATAAAACTCCATCACACTATCGACTGCCCCCCCCCCTAGACAATATGCTGCCTACGCCCATGTTTATGGGTACACAGGTTGAAACAAGAGTGACACATGGTAAAATGCATAGGAAATACATAAATTGGGCTAGGCCTATATATTTGCATATTATGGGAGATTGGTGGTAAAGTGTGGTGTAGGCTTATACAAAAAACAATCCTGGCCCTTTTAGGGTTTCTGCAACACAATTGCAATGACAGCAGAGGAGGTTTAGGGGGGAGGGGCAGGGGGCACATACCCCAGGCACAGAAATTTTAGGGGCCGCAAAATTTCAAATAAATAATCTAACAGTTATCATCATTTTGAGTTTTTGAAATTTTGTTTTATTAAATAAATCAAAGGGCACAGTTAATCATTTTTTCTGAAAATCAGAAAAAATGAAAATAATTTTTTCTGAAAATCAGAAAAAATGAAAATAATTTTTTCTGAAAATAATCATATTTGATTATTTTCAGAAAAAATGAAAATAATCAAATGATTATGATGAAAATAATTAAATCCTTTAAATAATAATAAAAAATTAATTATTTACTAATTATAAAAAAAATGGATTTTTTAATAAAAGAAATTGTTGAAAGTTGTAGTGAAAATTCTGCAGGATATAGGGGGGGGGGGTGTTAATCAAGATTTTACCTCGGGTGCAAGAGAGGCTAGAACTGCCACTGAGCGGCAGCAATTCAATTCAGTTTATTTATAACCTGTCAAACAAAAAAGGGCGCAAGTCCCCTAAATGACAGAGTACATAAGAGAAACAAAAGAAAAAAGACAAGAAAACTTATACACTGAACAAAAATAAGTAGTTTTTACAATCATAGATATAATCACGAATCATATATCATAACATAATCACAAGATAAGACATAAATCAAAAGACATAAAAAAACTCATAAAAATAAATAGGACCAATCATGATTTAGTTTACTGGCGGAAGATTTAAAATCTTTTACTCTTTTATCAATAATTGTCGAAGGGAAAATGAGCTTAAATTTTTGGGACAAAAAAGAGTTACTAGTCCAAGGGGGCTATGTAAAAGGAATTTAGCAAATTTAAAATATATCCTATGAACAAGTTTTTTTTTTGAAGCAGGACAAAATTGCCAAATAGGAGACAGAGCAGGAACATGAGGCACAGTTAGACTATTATAAAGTTTAGAAAGATGGAAACGACTAAGGTGTGTAATTATTTCCGTTGCTTTTTTGGCACTTGTGCTTGGCCCCTCTGTGAAGGAAAGACTTCAGAATTCTGAAAACTACTTTAAAAAGTTCTAAAATACTTACTTACTTATGTCATTCCTTAAACCTTATCACTTTAATGTGCCACCCCCTTCCTAATTGACAAAAATATACCCTAAATTATATATACGCAATTACTTTTTCCACAGGTGATTCTTTACTTCAAAATGATTTAACGGTAAGCAAGCAACGTTAACGACATGAAACGACGGGCAAATTCATGGAGAATATAATTTGTGCTATAAATTTGACCACTAGAGGGAGTGGATAAATTAAATTGACGCGCTTTTGAGTAGGCCTACTTGTCAATAATCCCGGCCACGCTCAAGAGGTGAAATTAGGTTAATCCTAATAAAATATATCAAAATAAGATGAAAATCTAATACTTTAGAAACAAAATTATGGAAACTACAACAACAAATTATGGAAAATAGGCCGCCCAGAACGCATTATATTAAATACCTAATCTAACCAACTCTGTATATTAAATATTTAATTAAAATATACCTGTATAGTAGTTTATCTCACTGAGACTAAGCTAATTATCTCCGAATATAGACAGAGAAACCGGTTTTTATTAAAATCAAAACTCGAGTATTGGCGGGGTATCTGACAAGTACCCGCTTTTGCAATTGTACACGTATTTCAGAAAGCAGTTTCCAGAATTCTAAAGGGGTCTTTTGGAGGTGACAACCACTAAATCCGTAGCTTTATTTGTACTATTTATGGCTAGCGGAAAGCTGTCAGACTGTTATTCTTGCGAAGACAAGAACTATCTAGACTTGCCCCACTTTCAATTTTGTTTGTTGTAATTTCATTTCATCATAAAACAAAAATTTATACCATTCAATTCCCTATTTTATGGTCTTTCTAAAATAATTGTCATTTTACTGGCAATGCACCCCCCCCCCCCTGATGATCCCAGATATAGCCATAGGATATAAAAAACTAAAACAATGAAAATCCTTACTTTTTAATATCCAGCATATCTCTATTAATCAGATTATTATGTTTCCTTCCTAGTTCAGGCGCCAGGACCTACAAGTGTGATACCTCCCTGACACATCTGTGTCACGCAATCTGAAAGCACTGTCTAGTCCACAGTTCATATAATTATCTAGTATGATCTTTCCCTATCTCACCCATTATAAAAACCCGGACCAAGGTGCGAGTGATCCAGAGAACGTTTTTGCAGATAGAAACATAGGCGGCATCAGATCTTTTCACGGGTAGACAAGTCAGACTGTGATCTAATCGGAAACAAGTGGAAACCCGCTATTACGAATAATGCACTTTGTTGGAAACAATCGGAAACAGACTAACCCGCTAATGCAGAAAGAAGTGGGAGGAGCTTTTTGTTCGCACCGAGAACGAAGACCAGAAATGATCTGCGATAAGCTTACTGGATAATTATATGAACTGTGGTCTAGTCATATCGATCCCGCTGATTACGATTATACCCGGGAATAGATTGCCCGGGGGGGGGGCTCAATTTTCAAATAGCTTGTTTTTTCAGTCGTTATTTGAAACTAGCTGGTATAATTTACACTAGCCGTTTTCAAAGTCAGTTTTGCTTTCCATAGGCTTTTCGTTGTGTTTTTTTTTTGCCGGTAAGACAAGGCTTTTCGTGAATAAAGCCCTCACCGGCGGATACACGGCGGCCCCCCCCCCAAGATTTTTTTCTGGTGCCCTCTTTCCCTTTTTTCCACTCTTTTTTATAGAATACATTTGTCAATTCGGTCAATTATTGGCATCTTTATCACATTGGGCCCCCAAGATTTTGCTCAATGGCGCCCTTGTCACATTGGGCCCCCCACTATTTCTCTAGGTCCGCCCCTGAAAGCCCTTATGTTTGAATAGCATTGAAAGGGATTCCCTACGGTATATTTCTGTTGTTCCTGTTTGATTTATACTCTATAGTCGCCTATACCTTTACTCAATTTTATAATTTTTAGAAATAGTGAAGGGGTAGAGATAGTAGCCTGATAACAAATTCCTAGGGCATAATTCAGACTCCAAATTCATTCGCCTAATCAAGGGTTTGACCTAGCTTGTGTTATGTAATGGAACTGCAATTTGAAACCTTTGTAGGCTAACCTATAACTGTTTCTCGTAAAGCAAAATGATACACCCAAGCCAGGGCCGCATCCAGGATTTTTTTTCGAGGCGGGAGGGGTTTACTAAATAATTTTTTCGGAAAGGGGGGGGGCGTCGCTTACAAAGAAACTTTAAAAACGTATCATAAATTTGTTTATATTCATTTTTGTTACGTTTTTATCAGTGGGACAAACATTTCGGGGGGGGGGGAGTCAAACCTCCCAATCCCCCCTGGTAACGGCCTTGACCCAAGCTCAGCCAACCCAAGTACAGGGCAGTAGGTAACACTGATGCACATCGTCTCTTCTGAGCAAATGACCCTACACTAACGAAGAAGTGGTGCCATTCATTTCTCTATCAATCACTTGTTTCAAAATATAATGGTCGCTACCATGACAATTGCGTCCCAGCCCCGCCCCCCGCCCCTTTAATAGGGTGCTAGATGTAACCCTGGGCTATATAAAAAATGTTATGGGTTTTGCGTTAATGTTGGTACTTATTTCTCATTAATAGTTGATTGATAATGCAAAATAATGACAATTGAAACAACAAACGATAAAATCAACAACCTTTGTGCATAAGGGTTCTGTCTGGCCCCATTGGTGATAAGGAGGTGGAATGCGATTGTTACGGTAGCGAGTTTGGAAACAGCCTTGGATGGAGAGTTGAATGGTACCATTCTCTTGTTACTTTAATGTTTAGGATACTTATCTGTTATCTAATACACACTCGAGAATTTGGATCTATAAAATCAGACAATGACCGGTTTATTGCTGTTTGTATACGGAGACAATTAGCTTCGGCTCAGTGGAAAACTTCATTGTGGCTATATTTTAATAAATATTTAGTTGATATTTTGGTTAGGTTACGTTTTGCATGCAGCCCCGCTATATTTACCCCCCCCCCCCTAATGTGCAAATATACAGCCCACATTATTATATATCCAGCTCTCCCAAGCGTCTCAGTTGTTTCAACCGCGTACCTGTAAGATCCAAAGTCTCGAGTGTGTACTGGCTAACTGTTAAGTACCATGTTTAGTTTAGAAGAGGTATTGTATAAGAGTGCTAACAATTCCTGCATGTGTGCTGCGTCTAGTCATGTTGGGCCACATAGCTACTTATGACTTTTCTAAGAAATAAAGCGTGAAATTTTAAGGGAGGGCCCTGAATCACTGAATCAAGGCCGTATCCAGGGGTGGGGGGTTAGGGGGTTTGACAACCCCCCCCCCCCGAAATGTTTTTCTGAGTCGTAAAAACGAAACAAAAATGGACATAAACAAATTTGGTCTTTGAGGTTTTTTGTGTACAAGTGCCGGGTGCACTCCGCCGCCGCGCTGCCTGTTCACAGAAAAGTGTTTTTTAAAACAAGACAGGAATTCCGTGGCCACTTGTAAACTGCCAGATGTCTCCCAAGAATGGCAGCTGAGAGTTCGGTATCACCTCTGTCTTTAGTCTCTCTCTCTCGTTCTGCTCAGTGCTCCCACTATTCCCGAATTTTCCTCCGAGGCTTAGGCCTTGGAGCGTCAAAGCACTAAATTCGGCCCTGATGGGAGGGAAGGAGATGACCTACGTATCTGAAAACCAAGTTCTTGTGGCTTAATTCTCGCTATGGAATAAGATTAAATAAAAAAAACAAGTTTTTTAAACTTAAAGTAAGGAGCGACATTAAAACTTAAAACGAACAGAAATTATTCCGTATATGAAAGGGGCTGTCCCCTCCTCAACGCCTCGCTCTTTACTCTAAAGTTTTTTATTGTTTTAAAAAATAAAGTTGTGAGACTGAGTCAAACTTTAGCGTAAAGAGCGAGGCGTTGAGTAGGGGACAGCCCCTTTCATACGGAATAATTTCTGTTCGTTTTAAGTTTTAATGTCGCTCCTTACTTTAAGTTTAAAAAACTTGTTTTTTTTATTTAATTTCTGATCGTTTTTTAGTTAATGCTGCTTTTATTTTGGCTCACCGTCATTGAATAAGTAAACAAAATTTGCATAAAAATTTTACTTTTCTTTTGCTAAATGGCTGTCTCTAAATTTGGTTCTGACGTAATTTACAAATTAACTTACGTAACGAACTTCTATATTCGTATATTTTTCTTCTGGCAAAAAATACAAAGTTGCAGATTTTTGCAGATATGAGCTTGAAATCTATGTAATAGGGTTTTCTGATACGCTGAATCTGACGGTGTGATTTTCATTAAAATTCTTTCACTTGTAGGGGATGTTTCCCCCCTCTTTAAAAAATCAGGTAAATTTTCTCAGGCTCGTAGCCTTTGATGAGTAATACAAAACTTAATAACCCCACCCGAAAAAAATCCTTCCTGAAAATGCCTGTATACTTCCCAATAACCAATACAATATGTAAGCAATGGGCAAAGTTCATAACTTGAAGCCCTTCCCCTGGGAACTGTGGGGGATTAAGTCATCCTAAAAGACATATTTATTAGATTTTCGACTATGCTGAACAAAACGGCTATCTCAAAATTTTAATTGGGTGACTTTGAGAAGAAATGAGCGTGGGAGGGGGCCTAGTTGCCCTCCATTTTTTTTGGTCACTTAAAAAGGGCTCTAGAACTTTTAATTTCAGTTCCAATGAACCCTCCTACGATATTCTAGGACCACTGGGTCGATACGATTACCCCTGGGGAAAAAAAAAAAAAAAACAAATAAACACGCATCCGTGATCTTTCTTCTGGCAAAAAATGGAAAATTCCACATTTTTGTAGATAGGAGCTTGAAACCTCTACAGTAGGGTTCTCTGATACGCTTAATATGATGGTGTGATTTTCATTAAGGTTCTCTAACTTTTAGGGGTCTTTCCCCTTTTTTTCGAAAATCAGCCAAATTTTCTCAGGCCGTAACTTTTGATGGGTAAGATTAAACTTGATATAACTTATATATTTGAAATCAGAATTAAAATCTGATTCTTTTGATGTATCTATTGGTATAACAATTCCGTTTTTTAGAGTTTCGGTTACCATTGAGCCGGGTAGCTCCTTACTTACAGTTCGTTACCACGAACTGTTTGAAAATATCTTGATCTCAAAGCTCCCCTTCTAATTTCGTGGGCTTTATGAAGTTTTTGTTGTTTAGTTCTACAATCTTTGAGCTGTTGAGACGGGGCAACATTGGAGGTTCCGTCCTCCACCAAAAACATAAGATTTTGGCGAATAATGAAAAAAAAAGTGTGTTTGAAAGTTTAAAGGACGTTATTGGCCTTGTTTTATTTCAACATTACAGGAGCGCTGTCCCCAGCGATGTGAGATAAGATATTTATTGAGAAAACCTTCACAAGCTTGGAAATATAGGTTTACGTCACAATTATAATAAATATAAAAACTTTGCCAAAAAGCGATTAGCAAATTTCTTACCGGAAGTCTGTTTCTGATGGTGTATTCTAAAACTCAATCATAGGCAGCACAATAGCGCTGCCTAAGTAAAGACCGATGTTGGCAACCGCAAATGTAACCCGCAAATGATACAAAATAAATGCGGAGTAAAAAACAAAAATCAAAATAATATAATCCACAAAGAAATAAGAAGGAAAATACAACATAAATAACTACAATATCCACCGAATCACTGATCTGGAATAAAATAAGTGAAAGGACTTGAAGAATCCATAATAAGCTATTTAAAAAGTTATCAGATTTAAGTTATACGTACCAATGACTTTGTAATATATGACCTTTGATTGCCAGGGTACAATACCCCTTGTAGAAGATGTTAAATGCACATTTGAAAGATTCAAACCAAACCTAGATGTTGATGAGCTGAATAAACTCAATATTCAAACAGTGAATGTGTTATTTTTTTCGTTTTTTTTCTTTTAGACTAGGACACTTCGTATCGAAGGAGTTGTCGTATAAAATTCGAAAAGGAATCATTCGATTCGAAATTAGAAGAGCTTGTTCCCTTTTTAATAGTCGAAAGTGATTGGAGGAAAACTAACACCCCTCTCACGCCCACTATTTCCCCAAACACATCCAATAAAAATTTTGAGATAGCCTTTTTGTTCGTCGTAGTTGAAAGGTCCGGAAATTATGTCTTTGAGAATGACAGTCCCCCCACAGCCCTCAGGGCAAGGGATGTAAGTTATGCTCTGGGGGTATATAAAGTTTTTATACAAAGCGTTGTCGTAGAAACTTCAAAAAGGGCTCATTTGATTGAAAATTAAAAGGGCTAGTGCCGTGTTTAACCCCTCTCTTACACCCACCGTTTCCCCAACCACATCCAATCAAAATTTTGAGATAGCCATTTTTTTCAAAGTAGTTGAAAGGTCGGGAAATTATGTCTTTGAGGATGACAATCCCCCCCCCACAGCCCTCAGGGCAAGGGATGTAAGTTATGCCCTGTGCTTATATAAGGTTTTTATAGAAAGTGTCTTCGTAGAAACTTCAAAGAGGGCTCATTGGATTGAAAATTGAAAGGGCTAGTGCCCTGTTTAATAGTCGAAAGGGATCGGAGGGCAACTAACCCCCTATCACGCCCACCATTTCCCCAAACACATCCAATAAAACTTTGAGATAGCCATTTTGTTCAATGTAGTTGAAAAGTCTGGAAATTAGATCTTTGAGGATGACGACCCCCTCCCACAACCCTGGAAATTAGATCTTTGGGGATGAACCCCCCCCCCCCCCCACAGCCCTCAGGGCAAGGGTTGTAAGTTATGTCATGGAGGAATATAAGGTTTTTATAAGAAGTATTGTCGTAAAAACTTCAAAAAGGGCTCATTCAATTGGAAATTGAAAAGACTAGTGCACTTTTTATAGTTGAAAGTGATTGGACGGCAACTAACCCCTCTCTTACGCCCACCGTTTTCCCAGCCACATCCAATCAAAATTTTGAGATAGCCATTTTTTTCAAAGTAGTTGAAAGGTCAGGAAATTATGTCTTTGAGGATGACAATCCCCCCCCCCACAGCCCTCAGGGCAAGGGATGTAAGTTATGCCCTGTGCTTATATAAGGTTTTTATAGAAAGTGTCTTCGTAGAAACTTCAAAAAGGGCTCATTGGATTGAAAATTGAAAGGGCTAGTGCCCTGTTTAATAGTCGAAAGGGATTGGAGGACAATTAAGTCCCTTATCACGCCCACCATTTCCCCAAACACATCCAATAAAAATTTTGAGGTAACCATTTTGTTCAACGTAGTTGAAAAGTTGGGAAATTATGTCTTTGAGAATGCCAGTACCCCCCATACAGCCCTCAGGGTAAGGGATGTAGGTTATACCCTGTGCTTATAAAGGTTTTTGTAGAAAGTGTCTTCGTAGAAACTTCAAAAAGGGCTCATTGGATTGAAAATTGAAAGGGCTAGTGCCCTGTTTAATAGTCGAAAGGGATTGGAAGACAATTAATTCCCCTATCCCTCCCACCATTTCCCCAAACACATCCAATAAAAATTTTGAGGTAACCATTTTGTTCAACGTAGTTGAAAAGTCTGGAAATTAGATCTTTGAGGATGACACCCCCCCACAGCCCTCAGGGCAAGGGTTGTAAGTTATGCTCTGGGGGTATATAAGATTTTTATAGAAAGTGTTGTTGTAGAAACTTCAAAAAGGACTCATTCGATTGGAAATTGAAAGGGCTAATGCCCTTTTTAATAGTAGAAAGTGATTAAAGGGCAACTAACCCCCCTCTCATACCCGCCATTTCTCCAAACACATCCAGTCAATATTTTGAAATATCCATTTTGTTCAACGTAGTTGAAATTTCTGGAAATTAGGTCTTTGAAGATGACACCCCCCCCCACACTTCCCTCAGGGCAAGGGTTTTAAGATATAGCCTGGGGCATATAAGGTTTTATTGAAAGCGTTGTTGTAGAAACTTCAAAAAGGACTCATTCGATTGGAAATTGAAAGGGCTAGTGCCCTTTTTAATAGTCGAAAGTGATTGGAGGGCAACTAACCACCTCTCACGCCCACCTTTTCCCCGAACACGTCCAATTAAACTTTCAAGATAGCCATTTTGTCCAACGTTGTTGAAAGGTCCGGAAGTTATGTCCTTTGGGATGATAAACCCCCCACAGCCCCCAGGGCAAAGGTTGTAATCATGCCCTGGGGGCATATAAGGTTTTTATTAGAATGGGTTATAGAAACTTCAAAAAGAGCTCATTCAATTGGGGATTGGGAGGGCTAGTGCGCTTATTAATAGTCAAAAGCGATTGGAGGGCGAATGCCCCTCCCCACGCTCATGATTTCTCCAAACACTTCCGATCAACATTTTGATATAGCCATTTTGTTGAACATAGTTGAAGGGTCCGAAAATGATGTCTTTGAGTATGACAACCCCCTTCCCCCCACAGCACTCAGTGCTAAGGTTGTAAGTTATGCCCTGGAGGCATATAAGGTTTTTTATAGAAAGCGTTGTCGTAAAAACTTCAAAAACAAATCCCACAGCCCTCAGGGCAAGGGTTGTAAGTTATGCCCTGGGGGAATATAAGGTTTCTTATAGAAAGTGTGTTAATATGAACTTCTGAGGGACCTCATTGGATTGCTAATCAGACGCTCTAGTGGTCTTTTTAAGAGTCAAAGTGATCGGAGGGCAGCTACCCCCTCCAAGAGCAGCTACCTGGGGCATTTAAAGTTCTTATGGAAGGGTTGGTTGTATAAGCTTTAGAGGTGGCTCATTTTGTTGAAATTGGAAGTTTTGGTTCCCT
Organism: Artemia sinica; assembly: GCA_027921565.1. Classification (NCBI taxonomy): domain Eukaryota; kingdom Metazoa; phylum Arthropoda; class Branchiopoda; order Anostraca; family Artemiidae; genus Artemia; species Artemia sinica. The sequence goes on from JAPEVW010000027.1 coordinate 3,044,695, forward strand.
TTTAAGAGTCAATAGTGATGGAGGTCAAGTAGTACCCCCCACCGAACTACCCCTCTTTTTACCAAATGCATCTTATTGAAATTGTGCAATGGCAATTATGTTTAAAATAGTCCAGAGAACATATAACAATGCTTCCAGGGTTGGCACAACCTCCCAGAGCCCTGGGGCAAGGGCTTTAAGTTATGCCCTGTGGGCATATAAAGTTTTTATGGAATGGATGGTCGTATTAAATTCAGATGGTGATCGTATTTAAATTCAAAACCCCTATGCTTTCTAAAAGCAAGAATATAATTTGAATTTTACTGAAAACATTGTTTTAAAAGTTTCACTTTTATAACTTTAAGAAATCAAAAATTAATCAAGATTTTAAAGAATAAATATCAGCATATGTATATTAAACTGACAATGCACATTCATTTGAATTTTGTCAGTAAAATACAAATTATATTCTTGCTTTCAGAAAGCATAGGGTTTTGAACCCTACTCATATCAATTTCTGCTCGTTTTGAGTTTGAATCTGTTATTTATTTTAGTTTCTGTTCGTTTTGGGTTTCATTTATTTGTTGATATTGATTTGTGGTAGTTGTATGCTTTGTAGATTATTTGATTCTATTTTTGTTCATTTTTGTTTTAATGGAGTTTTTTTACTTTTTTTTGAAAAATTTATTTTGTGGAAAAAGTTTTTTTAATTAATTATAGTTAATTATCATTAACTTTTTGTTGTTGCCATACAAATCAGCCTCGGAAATGCTTAGAATAGTTAGAAGGGCTAACGCTATAGTCCCTTCTGTGGTTATTAGTAAATATAAATTACTTGATTAAGAATTTGTAGTAATACGAATTACAAATAAATTTTCTGTTATCTGTTGTCTTTGAAGGGAACTAATAACAAACAATTCATTATCATTATTGGTGAAAAAAAGTTCTGGAACATATTCCGAGTTCAGTACGTTAAGTTGTTCATGGTAACCAAGAGTAATTTAAGTGTGAGCCTCGTCCATGGTAAGCAAAACTCGAAAATACGAAAACTGAAAAAATTCACACACGTTAAAAGAATATAATTTTTATGAATGATTCCAAATATGTAAAATTCATCAAGTTTAATGTTACTTGACAAAAGTTGCTAGCAGGAAAATTTGTGTCATTTTTGAAAAAGGGAGGACCCCCCCCCCCCAAGGGAATATTTCTAAAATCGCAGCATTAGATTCAGTTTGTGTGAAACATAAGATACGTATTTCTGTCTTGTATGTACAAAATTTGAAACTTTGCACTTACCTAGAGAAGAATATTTGCGAATGAATAGGCCTATATAATCATTTTGACGGTCGATCATGCTGGATTTGAAGTCACAGAAAATTCGCAAAGGGCTCATTCAAATACAAAGCTTCGAGTTCTAGTATTCTTTTTAAGCGAAAAAGGAGTTTGTGCAACAGTATAGTGTTGTTTTCTGCCACATAGGGCCCTAAACATGAAACACGTAGTAGGTTTTCACGTCAATTTGGAGATGGGAGCCGTTGGGGTCCCTATCCACAAAAACTCCCTATCGCCTGAAGAAATACGTATTGTTAACTAAGTGATAAGAGGATAGGCTAAAGAGGCGGTAGCAGTAGAAGGGCCTTATTGAGTCCCGTACGTACCACGTGGTTTATGGTTTTCTCACTGAGAATGAAAAAACAGGAATTTTCTCACTTGGAAAAACAGGAACTTTGTCACATTTTTGTCTGTTTTCATGGATGGTTATGTGTGTTGATCGATTTATTTGATGTGTTTATGGATTTTGTCAGTGAGAATGGAAAAACAGAAACTTTGTCCCGTTCATGGATTATTGAGTCTAATGGGGGCAGGTCAATGACACTTCCTTCTTGTTGTTGCTCTCAGCGAATGTTATGATCCAGAAATAGTATTTGTTGTTGTGGATAAAATTGTTCAATGTTATGAGTTTCCCGGAAACAGTTAGATCACGTGTTTTCCTTCTCAGCCAATCAGAGGCCTGGTTACATCCCCCTTCTCAACCAATCAGAGGGCTTGTTACATATGGTTTTCCCCGTTACATAACAATTCGCCCTTGAGATTTCGTATATAACGGACATGCAATGTGATTAAATTATCAGAAAGTATTTTGACACAGTGCAAACATCTAGAATGGATAGAACAATTAACATAATTGATGAGCTTGAGGCCTTGGCAGCCGCAATTAGCAATGTAAGTGCATTTTTATTTTCAAACGAATTTTCCTTGGACATCCTCCAGTATATTCAGCTAAAACGTAAATATATTCCTTTACCCCAAACCCCTCCCCCCCAAACCATACAAACATCATTATAATCAATGGAAAACGTAAATATATTCTTTTTACCCTAACCCCCTCCCACCACTGTTTTACAATCCCAAATTCTAGCAAAAAGAAATAATTTTCTTTCGAAAAATTATAGCCTTTCTCTATTGTGATTTAAAGTGTCTACTGACTTCCGTCACTGTTGTTATTAGCCCGCTCTGGTTTGACACAAGGCTCTCCGGCGCGAGGCCTATAATTAGCACTGACCCTTTTTTTAAAGCATTTCCTGTTCGTTAACGGTTTAGTTTCCATAGATTTCACAGATTCAAAAGGACGCGACTAAAAACATGTTTTTATTTATTGGATAACTGAAAAAGAACCATAGCTCAGATCAATGCTTCGTTGTTTGAATAAATATTCACATTTTCAACGTTTAGTATTAGGGGGGGGGATTTTCTTCAAACAAACTAGGCCGGCTTTTGAACGGCTCAGTGAGCCGTAATTCTCAGATTCAAAAGGATGCGATATCTTTCGGTGGAGGGAGGGGATATTTTTCCATGTCTTTTCTCAGGGGTATTTTCCGTGGGGATTATTTTCCTCGGGGTGTTTTTTTTCTGTGGGTGGGGTAAATACCAGCTATCGTAAAAGGATATGGAAAGATAAAAAATACCGTTAATACTTTAAATGCATCAAACAAGGCATGCTCAATGCAGATTAAAACCAGAAAAGAACAGAAACGCCTAAAAATAAGAAATTAGGCTGACTTATATAGGCTGAATTTTGAACGGCTCAGTGAGCCGTAATTCTTCTTTCTAAGATTCAAAAAAGGATGCAATTAGTATATTTCACGAAATTTTTTTACGTTGTGCTTTCTTAGTGATAAATACTTTTCTAGACAAAATTATGGTTAGGTTATGAGTACTAACTTTCTTTCTGTAAAAAGGGGCAAATTATTTCAATACTAACTTTTTTCTCTTCTTTTTAAGGCCAATTATGAAGAATGTGTGCCTCCTCCATCAAAGAAAGCGAGGGCCAATAATGCGCCCCCTGCGAAGGCAACAGTTGTCCAATATGGTCGCTGGCCGAAGCCCCCCAAACAAGTGGTGCCTGCCCAAGTGCAGCCGTCCATGCAAGCCCCTCTTAATCAAGCCTCAATGCTGCCTCGTCAAGTTGCAGCCTCGGCTGCACGAGCCCAGTATATCGCTAGCCCGGCTGCGAAAGATAGTAATGGACATGATATGATCCATTTGAACCCCAGTCATACTGCAGGGCTTTCAGGACAAGATACAATGCCTGGTCCTTCGGGTGCCCAAGCCCAGACGGATTATGCAAATGTAAGCATTTTTTCCTACCTATCTATTTCTTCCAATGTTTTTTCCTTTTCTCTATTTTTCAACACTGTGTAAAAGTTTGTCTCAGAGATATTAAAAAATGTTATTTTCTCTATAATCCCACACTCATTGTTTTAAATTTCTCTGCTCCCCCTCCCTCGGAGATATCTAAATATAATGTAATTTTTTGCATGTCAAAGAAACCGCTCTTTTTCTAATCTTTCCAATTTTCCATTGTAGACATCTTCGCTTTCTCATAATAATATTTTTAGCTAATTTTCTAGTTTACTGTTAGAGAACCTTTTTATCACAAAATGCTATTTTTGCTAGAATATTATAGTTTTAAGTGGCTTAGAAGTAAACCTTATATTTCATCACAGTAAAATTATGTCAGAGATATTAAAGGACATTGTTCCCCCTTTTAAATCAGGTCACTGTTATCGCATACATTCAGCAGTCTGCTGAATCGGCTCGTAGTGAAGCCGAAAAGGAATACTATATCCCGGACATAATTTCCTCATAGAAAACTGCCTTTGCGTTATAAACTGCCGTTTTATTTAAACACAATTTTCTATGAGGAGGCTATCAAGTAAAGACCACGGTTTTTTCAAAAGCTGATTAGTTTCTACCCATTTCTTCCATCTTTTCGCATTTCGCTTTTTTTCAACACTGTAAAATTAAAATTTCATAGATTTTAAAAGATGTTTTTCCCCCACTCAATTTGTGTTGGACAGAGATTATAGCATTGCAATCTCTTACACATAGGCGTAATTCTAATTTGCGTAACGATTGTCTAGATCAACTTGCCAAGATTTTGCATGGAGAGACATTCCTGAATAAGAATTAACGGTTCTCGAATTTAATTGTACTGTTTCCCAGAGAATACGCTTGGAAACAGAACAGACACGAGATTAAAAATAATCTAGGCTCATTTGGAATCCTAGACAACCTGTACGGGAAGTAGGCGAAACGACTTATGCCGCCTAACAATACGGTTTTTTGGGACATTATGTAAATGGTCGGGGGGCGCGGAGCCCGGAATGCGCCGATGGGTCCGGCAAGCGCTCTGGGGCAAGGTTAGGGAAGCGCCGGGGGAAGCGCCGCGGGCCCAAGAAGCGCCACGAGTCAGGGAAGCGCCGCAGGATGCGCTGTGGGCCAGAGAAGCACTACAGGATGCGCTGCGGACCAGAGAAGCGCCACAGGGATGCGCTGCGGGCCAGAGAAGCGCCACAGGGATGCGCCACGAGTCAGGGAAGCGCCGCAGGATGCCCTGTTGGCCAGAGAAGCACCACAAGGATGCGCTGTGGCTCCGAAAAGCGCCGAAAAAAAAAAAAATAAAATTAGTAGGGATGATTTGAACACTTTGAAAATAAGCTATTTTTTTGAACAAAATCAAATTGCAGCCTTCCATGTAAAGCGGCATTTTAGATTGTAAATATCTTATATTAAGTTGGATTTTCTTTCAGTTGAATTAACCAAATGCTACTATGCTCATACTGCTACTACTACTACTAAGCGCTGACTTTAAATAATAATTCAAATTTTAAAAGCAGTAGGGGTGATTTGAACACTTTGAAAATAAGCTATTTTTTCATTTATAGATTGGATTGGTCCCCTACTCTCCGTCCAGTGAAGAAGAGGAAGAACCAATTCTAACACCACCAGCGGAGTTTCAAGACAATGACTGGCACAGTATCATTGAAGTACCTGATAATATTGATGAGTTTTTTGCTGATTTTTTTAAAGTAGATAGTAGCACAGTTGAACAGGGGGACTTGAGTCCAAACACATTGCAAATTTTAGACGATTTTACCCGGGAATTAACAGGGAACCCTCCAGCCTCCGATACCCTAACGACTCCACTTCGAACAACTGAAGTGGAGCATTCGCCAGTTATTGTTGAACAACTGGGGGGAGGGGGTACATCTTTCCCCGATTTTCAATTGTCTAATACAATTTTAAATAATATAGTTGTTTTCACTGCAATGTTTGGGGATCCATTTAATTCGCTTATGGCGGGAAATTTTGTTTTTGATCCTGTAGAGATTGTGAATGCCTATGTAGAAAAAATTCGTGCACTACTGGAGAACCAAATTCAATTTTGGGGGGGTAGGGATTCAATTAAGGTCTCCATTGTTTTAAAGGTTTTTTATTTGAATGAGGGGAAAAGTGAGGTTTACTATCATTTTATACATTCCGAGATGCGCATAATTTATCCAAATTTAGAAAATTTTGAGGGAGTTTTTAGTGAGTGGGTAGGACAAATTATAGCGCATCTCGAGAACTATAACGAAAATGGGAGTGGGTCTGTAGTTTTATTTATTGAAAATTTAAGCGTAAATATTTGTAAATTTAAGAAAGATTTTATTTAAGAGGGGGGGCAGGCGGAGCGGGGCCAAGGGCAGTAGTTTTAAATTATAATCCAGATCTAGTAGGTTGTCGCGGTGTCCAGCGGATTTGTTTTGAAACAGATCAAAAGTGTTTCAAGTATGCTTTCCTCATATCAGCATACGAGCCTCTAGCTCGGGACGCTACCAAGACGAATTTAGATCACTGGGCTGTACATGGGAAGGACGGGTCCGATTTCCCAGTTGTAGGTTTTTCTTGCTTAGAGGGGAAATACCCAGTAACGCTACGATCCATTGACATGTTTGAAAGGGCTAATGCCCATTTGAATATTGGCGTTACTGTGGTTCAATACGAAACAGAATTTAAAGATGGGGTTCGTTTAAAAAAGAAGGGGGTGGTTTTCCCCGTAAGGGGCCCGTCAGTTGATTTGGTTAAACACTGGGTTTGGTTGCTATACACGCCACCTAGTCAACCGAACGCAATCGGTCATTTTAATCCTATCACTGACATTAGTAGAGTTCTGGGGGAGGGTAAGCTTAGGGGGGAATGTTTCTACTGTCCAACATGCCTATCTAGATTCCGTAGTGATATAAAACTACGGGGTCACCTGAGGCATTGTAGCCGACATGGCTATCAGACAGTGGAAACGGTTTCAGGGGATAGGTCCATTCTACGATTCAAAAATTTCCAGAACACACTTCTCCAATGCAACAAAATATCTTTGGACTGTGAAGCTAAGCTGGTGGAGGTGAATGACCCACAATATCCAAACCGAGTCAAAGAACATCAGGTCATTGCAGTGTCCTATGCTCACGCGCAAAGAGATAGTTCTAACACCATGCGGCTGTTAGAAATGGTAGAAACATTGGATGAGGGGCCCGAGTGCATGGTCAAGGCATTGACTAAACTGATTGGCACGGCTAATGGTGCTATTTCTCGTTTGAGAAATACCCATTATCCAATGGTGTTGTCTGCAGAGGATCGTCTCGCGATTAAAAATCAAAAAATATGTTGGGTATGTAAGGGAGAGTTTGCAGAGGGGGATAAGGGGACTAAAGGGAAAAGAGGGGGGAGGGGGAAAGTTAGAGACCATGATCACATGTGGCAGGAAATATCCTCGGGGGGTAGTAATTTTAGGGGGGTTGCGCATCAATCGTGTAATTTAAATGTTAGCCAACAGTGTTTTATCCCAGTTTTTATTCATAATTCTAATTATGACTTAAAATTTATTTTATCGGCACTGGCACGTATGCATAGGGAGGGAGGGGGAGTAGATAGTCCATGGGTGAATAGTTCATTTACCTATAACATTATTCCCAAATCAGCCGAGAAGTTGTTGCTTCTCGAACTGAAATGGCAGGTAGTGGATAATGAGCGTACGTGCTGGAATAAAATCAGGTTTTTAGATTCTTTTAGTTTTTTCCCAAGGCATTGAGTCAATTGATTCAAGTGCAGAAAAGCGACAATTTTGATAGCTTTCCCTTGCTTAAACAGCACTTTCCAGACAGTGAAATGTATGACCTGTTGACCTGCAAAGGTATATACGCATACGATTATTACTGTTCTGGCGCACGCTTAAGCGAGGAGAAACTACCTCCAATTGAAGCTTTTCACAATTCACTGACCAACAGTGAATGCACAGCCGAGGAATATGAGTTTGCCAAGAAGGTGTGGTCCAAGGGGGATTGTAAAAATGGGTGGGATTATTGTAGACTGTACTTGGCCAGTGACGTTCTAACTCTGTTGGATATAGTCTGTAAGAATACAGACCAGATCTATTCAGAGTTCGGGTTAGATATAGGATATTATTTTTCTACACCCCATTTAGTAATGGATTTAATTTTAAAAATTAGCAGGGAGGAAATAGGCCTAATCACCGATGTAGATCAACACCTTTTTGTAGAGCGTTCGATGAGGGGAGGGTATGTTTTTCATGGGGACCGCGTCTTATCAACCGATCCGAGCGGACAAAGCACCGGTGCAAAGTCAAATGCAGTGTTCTTGGACATGAACTCATTGCACCCCTCGGCAATGTCCCACTACTCTTTGCCGTGTGGGAACTATCAATGGCTTGAGAATCCTTGTGAGTTCCCCGACATTACCACCGTCGAGGACAATGGGCCACAAGGATGGTTCTTTGAAGTTGACGGTCACATTCCGCTGGCGCTTCACGACTCAGTCAAAGATTTTGTCTTTCCCTGTATCAATCGACCCGTGAGCAGGGACTCTCTGAGCCCCTACAATCGTTCATTGGTTGAGGATATGGGGATGCATTGGACTCCCTCTAAACAGAAACTGATTGCTGATTTGGACCCTAAAGAGAATATCGTTGTTCACCATGTGCTTTTGCACTGGATGGTGAGCAATGGTTTCAAGATCACCAAAATACACAGGGTCCTGCAGTTCAATCAGCGACCCTACTTGAAAACGTTTATCGACACCTTTGTCGATAAACGCTCTAGGGCAAACTCAAAGGTGGAGAAGGAATTGTATAAGCTCATCCTAAATTCAGCGTTTGGCAAAATGTGTGAAAGCGTACGTAATAGATCTCGCTGCGACGTCGTGACTGACCCTCTAGAGTGTGCACGAATTATTGCCGACCCCAATTTTACATCATTCACGAGCATAGAGGCCGGCATGGTTCTTCTACACAGGCGAAAACGAAATGTAGTGCTGAACAAGAATATAGCAGGCGGCAGTTCAGTACTAGAAATTTCAAAGAAGCTCATGTTGTCGTTCTTAAACAATGTGTGCAAGGTGCAATGGCCACGGGAGGGGGAGGTTCAAGTTTACTATGGGGATACAGGTTCTCTGCTGTTAAAGGTAAATGGGACTGAAGATTTATTGGGTGATTTGCAAAATGGGGTGCACATCAGCTCGCGGATGGATTTCACCAACTGGAATCCATCACTCTACCCCGAGATGGTGAAACGTCAAGCCCCCAACCAACTATTAAAATTAAAATCAGAGACGGGGAGTGATTTGATATCCAGGGGGGTGTTCCCGGGTCCCAAAGTTTATTGCGTTGAAACACATAGTGGGGAAGAGAAGAAGGCGTGTAAAGGGGTGCCTACACATTTTGTAAAGAGCAATTTTAACATGAGCGTGTACAGAGACTGTGTAGAAAGTAGCCTAGTGCCGAGAGCACAAGTGCTTGCAAATCGCTCTCTACAGTATAGAAATTATACTGTGAGAGTAGAAAAAAATGCAATGTCGTGTATATCTGACAAGGTCTATGTGCTCGAGAATGGTGTGACTGTTCTACCCCACGGTCACTACCGTATTTCAGACCGAGTTGAATGCATAGACTATCGCAATCAACTTGGTCTGGATAAATTAACCTAACCAACTAACCACTCAACCTTTCATAAATTAACTAACCCAATCTCACTACCTTAACCACCACCACCACCACTAACCCATCCACTAACCTGTAGTAGCAGTGACGACAACTATTGTTTTTTCCACCGCCGCTCCCGGGGGGGGGGAGGTCCCGCCCGCGGCCGGCCGGCCTTCGGCCCCGCGGTCCCCGGGGGGTGGGGGGTCCTACCTTTAAATTCACTGTAATGTTCATCTGTGCTAGTTCCAAGTGTATTTTGTTGTACAAAAAGTGTTGTATAGAAAAGTGTTTTTTTTTTGTACAAAAAGTGTTGTATAGAAAAGTGTTGTACAAAGATGTTGTACAGAAAAGTGTTTAAAGACAATAAGTGTTTATTATAGAGTGTTATCATTGCCGAGTTCATGTTGACCAAGTGTCATGTTGAACAAGTGTTATCATATTGCTGTAATAAATGTTGCCATGAAATATTGTTTTTGTTGTTCTTGAATAGATAGATCTATGGGAAAATTACTACTTATTCATTGAGCACATATGATTTACAGTTAGTTGTAGTCCGACTGTTGTCAACAACATGTATCAATTTAAAACACCCTTCAGATCGTTTCTGTGTGGTCCCTCAATGTCGGGGAAAACAACACTTTTAGCTAAAATAATTCAAAATTGCGATAAAATGTTTTTGGTAAAACCGAAAAAAATCTACTATTGCTATAGTATTTGGCAAGAGTCCTATGATAAAATAAAAGCTATTGCCACAACCATACCAATACAATTCATACGGGGACTTGATGTTTTCAATAGTATTGAACCGAACTCGTGGTTGATTATTGATGATTTGGCTGAATCCATTGAACAGTTCTCACAGGAAATGCTACAACTGTTCACTGTTCGCTCCCATCATGAACACATTTCCGTTACTCTGGTTCTACACAATCTGTTTCATCAGAGCAAATGTATGCGAACCCTTGCTTTGAATTGTACTATCTATATTATCTATCGAGTCGTTCGTGATTCTAGCTCACTCATAACTCTCAATAAGCAGATATACCCCGGCGCCCCTAAATTTCTGTTGTCAGCGTACACTCAGGCGACTAGCAAGCCCTACGGTTACATTTTGCTGGATCTTAATCAGAGCACGCCCGAGGATCTACGTGTAGTCACCGACATTTTCAACAATGAAATTACAGTATATCTTCCGGTGAACAGTAGAAAAGGCTATTAGTCGTCATTATGACACTGAAGAAACTACATGAACAACGGCATCTGTTTTCCGTTTTAAGCACTTCAAAACCCTTGCTTAGGAAGGCTATACTCAAACATGGTGTTGACAATGATTTCATTAATCTAATATCTGAACTTTGTTTAAATTTAACTGAGGGCAATGTTCAACTGCCAGAAGGTGTTAGACAACAGACAAAGCAACATCGTTCCACTGTACGCGCCTTGGCTTGTAAAAACAAGGGAAAAAAGTTTAAAAGAAAACGGCTCCTTCAAGCAGGTGGTAGCTTTTTCACACTTTTACTACCGATAATTGCAGGACTTGTAAACAGTTTTCTCTAGATGGCTAAACCCTATAAATTGACACCATTTGAACTTGTCCTCTCGCCCATCGAACATTTTGAAGACAATCTAAGCAAATTCATTAACGATGAGAATATTGCCGATGACAAAAAACTGCTTTTACTTCAAGATGCATTGCGACGTGTGGACAAACATAAACCATATCGTGAGAGACCTGCCACCGTCACCACTGATCCCTCTAAACAGGAAACATCTCCTCAAGATTTTGCAGCAGCACTGCAATCAAAGGAGAAGGAATTGAATTCAATTGTATTGAAAATTGGAAACCTATTGCCTTTGACCTATCGAGAACAGAGTAAAAGAGTATTATCTTATCTCATGTTGGAAACTCCTGGTGATCAAGTTCAAGTCGATAGCACAGGGAAACGAATTATAATTCAGGGAAAAAGTTATAATCTAGTTGATTTAATTTGTGATATGGTGACGAATCGTAAAGGACTCTTATCCATTGACGATAATCTATACACCTTTCTGTGTGCAATAAACTTTCCCAAAAGTCTTATTGGCAATAAGCAAATTCTAAAGAAACTAAGAGAATATAGTCCTCCAACAACACCATTTAAAAAATAAGAAGATTTAATATTTGAAGATAGTAGCAGCGTCACTGATTTTACAACACCTGTGGCTGCTAGTCAAAAGCGAAGACGAATTGATTCGCCCGCCAGTGTGCAAAAGGGGAGTGGACATTACACTACGTGTTTACGCTCAAAATGGATGAAGTTTTGAAAGGTGTCTTTGAAAATATTGGCGAGGTGGGAAGTTTAAGTTCTCCCAAAACGCTTTCCAAAGCTGTCTCCGGCACCACCACATTGAAAAATGCAAAAGAGTATCTAGAAAATGAACCGAGTTACACACTGCATCGAAATCACAGGCTTCGCAGTAAACAATATCGACAAACTAAAGCCTTTTTCCCTCTGCATATAATACAAATTGATCTTTTAACTCTAGACGCAGTTCAACGGCGTCACAATGCCCCTACAAATATATTCTAGTGGCAATCAGTATCTTTAGTCGCTATGCCTATGCCATTCCACTGCGATCAAAGAGAGGTGTTGAAGTTGCTCGGGCCATTGAAAGTATTCTTGAACAGGATTCATATAGAAAAATTCAATCGGATCGTGGCAGTGAATTTGTTAATCCCCATGTGCAAAAGGTTCTTTGAAATATAATACAATACTTTATCATAGTCACAGTCCGATAAAGGCTGCATTGGCTGAACGATTAATAAGAACGATTCGTCTATTAATTTCAAGATATTGCACATTGAAAAATACACCGGCTTTTATTCATGATTTAGATAAAATCATGCAGATATATAACCATCGACCCCATCGATCTCTGTCCAACTCTACACCAACGGATGTTCACTACAGTGAAAATACATTTGATGCTTTTCTAAAGCAATACTCCAAGGGTGAAAAAGAGAAAAAGAAGAAGAAATTCAATGTTGGTGATACTGTTCGAATTAATAGAACCACCAATATTTTTGAAAAGGGGAATTATTTATGGAGCACCGAACTTTTTAAAGTGTCCAAAATCCTAGACACCATACCCATAACTTATCGACTGCGAGACACCAAAGATGACGAGATTCTCGGCGGTTTTTATGAATATGAACTGCAAAAAGTTAGAAACACTAGTGAAATTTATCAAATTGAAAAGATATTAAAGAGTCGTACACGCCATGGCAAGAGACAGTTGCTTGTTCGCTGGCTATGATACAACTCAGATTTTGATTCTTGGGTCAGTGCTGAAGATATTGACAATGCCCAATGATTTCTATGTGACTTTCATGTCCAATGTTTCTGATCCTCTCTACAATGACTTCCAAGTGATTTTTGGACGAAACTCTCCCCCACCATCAAATTCGACGACGGAAAGTATGAAGTGGCTCTTGTCGACTGTATTCTCAAAAATACCTATGACATCCTGAGAAAGGATCGTAAATATGAAATAAAAATTAGACCCTATGATTGGCCGCCGCCACCAACAGGTGATCAAGAACAAATTCAAAAAATCAATTGGTTGGATTATCCATATATTGAATTACCCTACGAGGAACTCACCTGTATGAATGATTTATGTCGTTCCATTAATAAAAGAATTTCTGCTCGTAAAAAGGGAGCTTTTCATTTCAACTATTCAAAGGAGGAGGGCAAGATCTACATTAGTTCACCTATTGCCAGTGAAAAGGTTATTCTCAATGATAATCTAAAGGATGTTCTTGGCTTTAAGCTCAATATAATCAATGGTAAAAGTGCCGGAAACACTAATTTCATTTTCGCTGTCTACCCGCCTGCCTTCTCCACAGACACTTGTATATTTCTCTATGCTTCATTTGTGGAAACATCTCGGGTTGGTAATTCAAATGTTCCCCTCCTACGAGTTCTTGAACGAAAAACCAATCAAGAACATATTCATCACTACAATATAAAGCATCTTCAGTATATTCCCGTAAACACTTCCTATTTGGAACTCTGTCAGTTAACACTAAGAACCGAATTGGGTGATCCAATAGCAATTTCAAAAGGTTTGGCTGTGATTACATGCCATTTTCGACCCATCGTTCAACAGCAAGATGTCTAATAAAAAAGTGGTATTCATTTGTCCTGATATTGACTGCTATGTTAATACTCTTGGCCCAAGACAACAGGGCAATGGAATGGACTACTACAAGGGTCGCTCGTCAATGTCTGGCTACGGTCTTGGCAGTTGGTTTGCTAAGCTGTTTCGCTCTTCACTACCACTGGCTAGAAAATATCTTGTACCGGCTGCGTCAGATTTTGCATCCTCTACACTATACGATTGGGGCTCTGGCAAGGATTTTAAAAAAAGTGCTTCGGAAAATCTTAGGTCCAGTGCGCGGACCCTTGGCGAGAGATTAAAACAGAATGGTAAAGGTTTAAAAAGGTCAAGAAACAACGCATCACTCATCAGTCTCTACTCAGGACGGAAACGTAAGACATCCCTTTTGTCAAAGAAAAGAAGGAAAAAGCCGACACGTAGTGTAACCAGAAGCCCCAGGAAGAAAATTGTTAGATCGAAACTAGATTTCTTCTCCTAAAATGTCCTACCTACCACATAAGGATTCTCAACCTTCAATCACCGCCTCATTGAATCTATTCAATGCCGAAAATGTTGATGTGAGTGTCAAGCATGGATACTATGAACAATTTTATCCACTACAACCCCTCTCTGACAATATCCACTTTCAAATTTATTCCAATGAAGACTACTTCATAGATTTATCGTCCACATTTATAGATTTGCAAATGAAAGTCCGGAAATCCGATAATACAATGCCAATTCGGGCCGATGGAATATCCTATGAAAATTGTATACTACATAATTTATTTCGTCAAATTAGTGTCTACATCAATGGCACGCTGGTGAGCACAAGCAACAATCTCTCCAACTATGCAAGCTATATGCAATTCATGCTGATGACACCCAAGTCATACAAGGAATTGAGATGCGCCTCCAATGGATATGAATATATTACTAATACTGATAGTACAGATGCACTTAAAAATGCTACAACTAGTGAATTACATCTAGTTGGAAAAATATATCATGAAATATTTAATATACCCCAATGGCTGCCGCCCAATGTTAAAGTGGATATAAAATTGACGCTTGCACCCTCCAATTTCATATTGAGAAAAGAACTTGCTGGTAATCCCGATGTAAGTCTCTCCCTCACCTCAGCAATACTACATGTACGCAAACAGCAGGTCATGAGTTCTGTTGCTTTGGCCGTGGAAAAACTGAGAGCCAATGGCAACAATATTAAACTACTTGTTCCTCATACAATCACCAATCAACGTCATATTGCAATGGGCTCACGCACCTTCACCGATTCATCCTTTATCAATGGCGAAATCCCCTCGAAATTGGCTTTGGCCTTTGTAAAAAGCGCCAGTGCAATAGGATCATGGACTGAATGTCCACATAAATTCGAGATGTTTGGACTTTCATCTCTTGTGTGCAAAGTAAACGGCATCCCACTCTACAATCTATCTTTTGATAGATCCTATAGAACATTGTACGAGTTGACCATGCAAACCCTAGATCATGATTCGCAACTATTTGAAAATGGTATAACCGAAGATATGTTTGCTAAAACACATGGTATCATTGTACTGGATTTGTCGGGCACACAGGATATGAGTATAGTACGTACGGGGAGTGTGCGTTTAGAGTGTACATTTACCGACCCATTGGCTGAGAGTATTGCCCTTATCTCACTAAACCAATATGAAACCTATTGGGAAATCACTCCCGAAGGCAGTGTTCTACTAGACTTGGCGCCATGAACACCAGTCAAATAATCAATGTATTTAATATGGACCCCTACATGTCCCAGTACAAATCCTATTGTCTGTCCTCGGACTTTCTTGGAAAAATTCAAAGTGTCAGCAATACCTTGATTATTGTTAATAGCAGTCCGTCGACTGTGCTGACGGGTCATTGGCTGTGCATCTTTCAAACAATGAAGACGATTGAATTTTTTGATCCTCTTGGTCTACCCTATACATTCTACACACCCCACATCAGCAACTATATTGAGAGCAGTGGGAAAACTATTATTCAAAATCGGAAGAGGGTGCAGGATCTAACGACTAAAAGCTGTGGCTTCCATGCACTACTATATTTTGTGTTCCGATGTCGTGGCTATACTTACAAGCAGTTTCTCCACATTTATAGTGACAATCCCCGTCTGAACGACTTTCTAGTGGAAAATATCCTCTCAGACCTATATAGTATTGATTTCAGTGCCCTAAGAGTAAAGTGCTTAAAAAATGTTTGTGAATTTGTTTATTAATAAAATGTATATATATATACAACAATGTCTTTAAATCTTCACTTTTAGATTTCTTCATCTTCGATGTATAGGCAACTATCGTGAACCACTAATGCTGGTAAATCATTTGGATTCACTGTATATTGATCTTGATTGACTGCAAAGTCAGGGTCACATTTTCTACAGTACAATGTAACTTCACTCATGTCATATCTCTTTGTATAGTCAATTATACTATTTGCATTCATATTATGAAATTCAAGAGTTTCAATCTGTCTATTTGAAGCAATATCACATACAGTGTTTTCAAGTGGTGAATCACATTCGGTAACTGCCAAATAAAAATCACTTGGCTTATAGTCATAGTAGGCAGTGTCATCACAGCGATGACGTAGAAACCAGATTGTCTTGTTACCCCAACAGTTGAATCGTAGACCAGATTCCTCTTCCCAGAATAATTTAAATCCGCGACGATACCAATCTCGTAGAAATAAACTGAAATCACGTTTGGAATTCTTTCCAATCATAGCGGGGTAAGTATTCTCCCACTGATCACATTTATCATAGTGACAATTGGAGCACAGGTGCCCTCTAGGATGAGAGTCACATACCTCCTCAAGACATGAATTACATCCTTTAATTTGTACTGCATAGCCTCTATGTAATTTACAAGGATTACATAATTTACACTTTTCACTATAGTCATCAATAATTGTACAATTCTCACATTGATTCCAACTGCCAAGAGTGTACATGCACAATGGACATATATAGAACATTTTTCGGTTTCCGATGTCAACTCACTCACAGCTAAAACGAAACTGATCCTCTTCGTTCGATAAATTCAACGAGAGGGAAATGGGGGAGAGAGGAGTAACTCTGTAACGTTACCTCTGTTGAATGATGGGGGAGCCATCTACATTGAATCCATTGGCAATGTTTTCAAAAGTATATCCACAATATGATTCTGCCTTGTTCCAATTAATATATCAATAAATTGAGTATAAGCATTTGAATCACATTTTAAAAGTTTCATACAATAGTCCAATGGAGGAGAATCACTCCTCATTATATTGTCAAGTGTTCCCTGACAAGAGAATATCCTGCGTTTAAGAGATAACTCGAGAAAATCATCATCCAAAATCAAATGTTTTTCCATAAACACTAGATTTGATCTAATTCTCTCTTTCTCAAATTTATTCATTTTTCAATCCTTTCACTCTGACTGCTGACTCTAGACTGACCCTGATTCGTTAGCCCTAACCAGAAAAGAAAGGGAACATTTTCGATTTCGAAACAATTTTATTGAATAATTACAACAACAACATCAATAATACAGAGCATGTACAATTAACGATACTGTTTATTGTCTTCAATATGTTTCACCAATGCACTTAAAGCACATTGAAGTCTATTCACATGTGCTATATCAACTTTAGCGGCGAAACATAATTGATCCTCCATTTTAAATTTGCTCAAGGATATCACATATCTTGCATATACTGCATCCCATTCCAGACAAAGCCGCGATCCTTTCGTAATTTCCACCGCAATGTTTGGTGCTCTTGTACTATTATCATCAACTCCACTATCAACTTCTAATAGTGTAAACATTCCACTCATCGCCATCACAAATATATATCCAAATGAGTAAAATCAAAACTGTTCTTCTCACTCCTTTGAATTCTATTCACAGACTAATAAAACTATAGCAAAAAATCCGTTCCTTATATTCCCACCGCCGCTAATATGTAACCAGCCCTCTGATTGGCTGAGAAGGAGGATGTATCCGACTCGCTGATTGGCTGAGAAGGAAACACGTGATCTAACTGTTTCCGGGAAAGTCATAACATTTGGCTCGAGCAAAAACAACAAATACTATTTCTGGATCATAATATTCGCTGAGAGCGTGCACTTACAACAACAACAACAACAACATTGACCTTGACAATTGCCTCGGAAACATCAAATAAATCGACGTTGGAAAAAGAGGTCATTGACCCCATTACGTAATCTTTCTCTCTAGGGAGGCTATGCCCTTATTTGGTGCCCCGTCAGCATTAAACTAAATTGTAGATGGCAGCAGGGGTGTCGCGTCGTGTCAATAGGGGCATCTCTACTGGTAGCTCCCTTATTATCACAGGAAAACTGTCGTTAATCATGTAGTTAGTATAGTCATATAGTCATATCACAGAACAGATGTCGTTACTCATATAGTTAGTATAGTCATACAGTCATATCACAGGACAGCTTTCGTTACTCATATAGTTAGTATATAGTTAGTATAGTTAGTATAGTCATATAGATACTTGTTACTGAGTTGAAAAAATATTACTGCAAAATCCGTTTCTTTTCGTATTTCAACACCTCCCTCCCTTGAACTTTCTTAGGGGTTGAATTTGTATCGAACGTGTTGCATCGAACCAATGGTTGTAGAAAATCGAGATAAGCCCTCATTGAGAATATGTTTTTACTCGTTTGCCATTGTTAGCAAAATAGATCATTCCCTAATAGTAGTAGTATTAGTAACAATGATATATCGTCCAAAAACAAAACAGAGGCAAAATAAATTGGTGGCACATCAAAAGTGTCGCTTGCGAGGGCGTGCTACTAAAAAAAACGATTGCCGAAAAAATACTTACATAAATATTTTACACAATAAAACTATATAATGTAATGATTCCGAAGCAAAAAAATAAACAACTACTGTCATTTTTGATTCTATCAATCTTAATCTGTTTCAAAGGTATCCTTACCAATAAACTACCCTTTTATATGTTTTGTGCCACAGAGCAAAAATGCCGGACCAATTTGGGTTCGGTTGAATTTTACTTCGGCAGTTGGATCTCTCTTGCCCCTGTGGAAGAAATCTTTTGTTCTGTGTGAATATTTCGTTGGCTCCTGTTTTTCTGTTTTTTCTGTAAAAATTGGTTTCTCTGGTTTTTAAGTTGTTCAAAATTTTTAAAGTTTTAAATAAGTAAGAAATTTCTTAAAAGTTAGTCTGTTCCGTTTTGCTGTATATACATTTGGTTCTTTCCAAATCGTCTCATATCCCTCTTTCTCACATCCCAAAACTGAAAAGCTTTTGATATCAAAATTTAATTTCGATGTGTCTTGGATGCCCATAAAGTCGTCCTTGTGTCACTTTGTGAACAACATTGTGCCCAAGCGCCTGAAACCCTTTTTCAAGTTTGTCCCTCGAATAAAAAGGAATAAGAGGTGAAGCTCTGGATTGGTTCAGATCATATCTGAGGGACCGCAGGATTTATTTGGGAGAAGATCCTGGAAACGATGTGCTCGTTAACTGCGGTGTCCCCCAGGGCTCAATATTAGGACCATTACTTTTCCTGATCCATGTTAACGATCTGAGTCGAGTACTGAACCCGACACGAACAAATCTTCGCTGCTGTAACTTGTGGCAGGATGAAAACTCCCTCCGGTCCGAAGGTGAAGATGATGAGCTCGTGGCCTTCGCCGATGACACCACGCTTGGTTGCTGTGAAACGGATAAGACAACGCTCATGTCTAAACTGAGGGAGGTTCTGGAGGGGACGTATCTCTGGATGGATGCTAACCGACTTGTTATTAATGTTGAGAAATCTTGCGTTCTTTTTTTTCCCGGGTTGGAAGTGTCCATCTGGAGGTATGTGGTATCCGGACATCCAGAGGTGTGATTAGTCGACCAGAAAAGCATTTTGCAAAATACCTAGGAATCCTCCTCGATGAGAACCTATCATTCGTGCATCATATTCAAGCAGTAGAGTTGAAGCTATCCCGGAATTTTGGAATAATAAAAAAACTGAAAAGCGCTTTGCCGCAGAAAACGCTGGTCCTCCTGTACAATGCTCTTATAAAACCCCATTTACAGTATTGTGCAATGATCTGGCAATCAACTTTTAAATCCCACCTGCGAAAACTGAATTCGATTCATCAACGATGCCTGATATTAATTGGAAAAAATGAAGAGTACTTGTCATTAGGGTCCCTGCATCAATTATTATGCTTGACCTTTGTGTTCAGTTTTTTAGCTGGAGAGCTGCCATCTGCGTTTAAAAGATTATTTCGACTTATTTCAGACCAGCATAATTTGCATACCCGATCATCATCAAACCTGCAAATACCCCTCACCCCGACCGTGCGATCAGATTTCGCTCCTAACGTAGCTTGTGCAAAGATATGGAACCTGATCCCAGAAGAGCTGAGAGGTAGGAGCTCCCTCGCATCATTTAAGAAAAGAGTAAAAAATCATTTAATAGTATTACAAATGAATAGTTAATAAAAAGAAAAAAAAATAGAATTAAATTTAAGTAGTAAATTTAAATTACAAATGTATGATTTTTAAATATGACGGGGTGGTTTCCCCTGAGGGTAAGGAACGGGAAGGTAATAGTTTTAGTTATTTGGTAAATAACTAAATTACTAAAAATTTATTGTCTTAAGGTAGTTCGATACCTTAAAGAACAACTATTACCACTTTTTACCACCACCACTTTTTACTATTACCACTTTTACTATTACCACTTTTTACTATTACCACGTTTTACCACTATTACCACTACCTTAAAGAACCACTATCTCGTCCATTACAAGCTTTTTTAGTTTGTGCGGCGAAACTCTTCAGGATTGATTGGGCGGTCTTGCCATAATTTGTATAGCTTAGAAAAGAGTCCGAGTAAACGACAGAAAACTAAAAGCCGACACCTACGCTACTTACCCGGAAATTTTGTGTTTTGTGCCAGAGATGGAGATATTAAAATTTAATAAAGCTTATTTGATTAGAAAGCATATTTTTATTTATTTTACTGAATGGAGCAGAATTTTCTTTTTAAAAGTTCAGGAAAGAGCAGCCCCTAAAGATGTTCTACTGTCAGTGGTGGATCCAAAGGGGGGAGGGGGCGCCCCCCCCCCTAGCGTAGTCTAAAGTAGTGTAATTTACTTAATTAACTCAAGTTTGCGTTAATTAAACTTGTTCCGGTTAATTTGTTAAGTTAATCGGATCAACCTATTTTGTGCCCCGCCCTAAAAAAAAAAATTCGGATCAACCTATCCCCCCCCCTAAAAAAAATCCTGGATCCGCCCCTTTCTAGTGTACCTGCTTGGAAAACATTAAAAATCAGCCCAAAAGAAGCATCATTGAATAATTGAATAGCTTTACAAGTTTCTTGTTTTGCTAACTGCCTTGATTGAAGTCTTTGCAAACACAGGATGCACATTGTTTATTCTGTAGGAACATTGATTAGACAACGTTTTGCTCAACAATTAGTAAGCAATTATAGGTTTCCTTTGTTTTAAACTAGCTTCTCGTTAGCGTTTAGAACTATTGACGCATCGAAGATCCCCTATCAATGTATGCCGACATTGCTTCAAAAGCTCCCTGTGTTGCTGAGAAAATTTGCTAATGTACCCTTTGTCTTTCAGTCTGTCAGCCGACGCTGAGATTCACAAAATGACATTTTTGGTATCGAACGTCCTTAAAGTCTAGTATTGAATGGTCATCAGTAATTCATTGATCAATTTGTGGTCTATCGTGAAATTCCAACTATGCATCTTTGCAATTGTTTTACTCATTACCTCTGCGTATTGGCTTCATTCATAAAGGCCGGTTTCAGTTGAAACTCAGGTGCAAACTTGCATGAGTGGTTTCCAACTCCACATCAACTAGAGCCAAATGTTTCGCGAAGTACGACACGATTTTGTCATGCCGCTTGATGCCGCGGGTGGTAGGTTTTGGGCCATGCATGGTACAGTCTGTCTCTGGTAGTGAGCTTCAATTTGGTGTATGTAATTTTAGGAAGTGGGAACCACCTCGAGCTGACTCGTCACCTTAAAGCATTTATCTACCATTATATTAATTTCGATTTTAGGAGACATCATGATGAATCATTTTCTCTTGTTAATGGCATTCATTGTTATTCAACTCAACGTCAAATATCACGAAATGTGGCAATAATATAAATAGAAAGAGATTAACAAAAATTAAGTGTATTATGCATACCAGGCCTGCTCAACTCAAAATGAGATGATACCCATGTGAAATATGAAAAAGTAGATGTGCCCATCCTCAAAAGAGACATCTTGTGTGTCTATTAAGTATTACTGTATTATGAGTATTATTATCCCCTTGTTCATTAAGCTCATTGTAAGTGATTTTTGTAATTTTTGGTATTCAATTGAATTACTTCCAAAAGCCCTTATTGAAACCTCTACAATTCGTCTTTACGGATAGAAAATTGTTGGAATATTCATCTATTAGCATAGGCTAATAATATTTTTGGTTAGTTTCATAGTTTCATGGGTTTGAAAAATTTCTCTGATTTTTATGTAAGAAATTCATTTTTTATGTTTAAACCATGTAAAATGGAGCACAATAATTACGCTTATTCAGTAAGTTATTGTAATTGATTGCAATAAGCTTCGCAATAGACTGCAATAAGCAGTAATTCTGAGATAGCTATTTTGTTCAACATAGTTGAATGGCCCAATAAGTATGTCTTCGGATGTAAAATGACCCCCCACAGCCCCTGGGGAAAGGTCTTAAGTTATAAAATCCTCCAATTGTTTGCATATAGTATTTGTTATTGAGAAGTATGCATACATTTTAGGGTGGGAGGGGGACGAATTTTCCGCTGGGGGTTTTTCCATAAGGAAATTTTCCATAGGTAGGGAAGTTTCCAGGTGGTGAACTTGTCAGGCGAAATTATACATTGGGGGAATTTGCAAGAATTCCTATACAAAACTATTTTTACATGTCTTGCTTTCTCTTTTCCATCTCAATTTTACGGGTGGAGTTGTTAAGGATAATTGTCCTGGGTAAATTTTCGTCGGAATTGAATTGTTTAGAGGATATATCCGTGGGGAGGGGGATTTCTTCATGGAAGTGGGGCCAGATTTCCTGGCATTATTTAAAAAACGATCAAAAATTAAATAAAAAAACAAGTTTTTTCAACTGAAAGTAAGGAGCAACATTAAAACTTAAAACGAACAGAAATTATTACGTATATGAGGGGTGTTGCCCCCTCCTCAATACCTGGCTCTTTACGCTAAAGTTTGAATTTTGTCCCAATTCTTTAAGAAGGACTCCTGAAACACAAGGGTCGTTTAATTAGAACAATAAGAAGCTTTTTTAAAAGTACTAAAATTTAGCGTAGAGTTCTGTGTTGAGGAGGAGGCAACCCCCCTTCATATACGTAATAATTTCAGTTCGTTTCAAGTTTTAATGTTGCTCCTTACTTTCAGTTGAAAAAAACTTGTTTTTTCAATGGTAAAATTGGTAAAATAAGGTAAAATCGGTAAAATTGGTAAAATTAGGTAACATAAGGTACTCCCTAGGAAACAAAGGGTAAAATTAGTGTTTTAGAATTGCCCTGTAGCTACAAGACCAGCTGAGCATTTCTTTTGAAGCATCTCTTACAGCTTTTCATGAAATTGTTTAATGATTTTGATTTTCTTGGGCTTAAAAAAGGTAATAGGCCTACCCCTTCATAGAGTTTTATCAATCTAATTAACTGTCTAGTTTATCCCTTTGGTAAGCTCGTGCCTAGGGTAATACCTCAGCAATTGGACAGTGCCTGATTTCGGACATCCATTTTGTAAAAAAATAATAATAATCATAAATAAATAAATTTACCATCATTTGGGAGTAAAATCATGTTAGTAATTTTATTCTATATTTAAACATAAGAAATGTTACCCTAACAGCCTTGCATATTTTTATAGTCGTATTCAGTCCCATTCCTCATATCATATCCACCTTATTTTTCATTTATTCATAAAAGAGCCGAATACAATTATAAAAGAGGTTTATAACACTTTGATGACTTTGATCACTGCGATAGGCTAGATAATATAATATCTATTATTATCTATAATATACAATATTGTATATAATATCTATTATTTATATACTGTGACTCTGATTAACTTAGCACCGGATCATGAGAGTGGAATATTCAGTCACTTTCTCAGTCATAAGACTGCCTTCAACAGGATTTGCTTGCAAATCTAGCTCCTCCCTTTAGACTTAGATTCTGATTCAAGTGACCGTGCCTGTCCCCAAGCCCCCCTTAACAAACGTCCTGGAGACTGAAAACCAAGGCCGTATTCAGTAGGGGGATAGGGGGGTTTGAACCTCTCCCCCCGAAATGTTTTTCTGACTCGTAAAAACATAACAAGTTTTGTACTCTCCCCCCCAGGAAAAAATCCTGAATATGGCCCTGCTGAAAGCCATCGATGTTATATAGTGAAAAAGCAAAAAAAAAAAAACAAAGATCGTATATATATATAAGATTAAAGCAATTCAAGCAATTTAGCCACCTCTGATCTTAACCAAGGACAAGAAGTAGTTGAGAAATTAATGAAGTAAAGAATTGGTTTCAAGATTGCGAAACAGCGCTAACACTGATAGTTTCCTTTTGTTTATTGTCTGATAGGCTATTTCTCTTATTACCAGGCCTATAAATTTTGAGCACTTGAACATTCATTGGGCTACTATAATAATGTTTAAAATGCATTGTAAATCGAAATAACTCGAATACCTTCAGGATTCCGTTAGTAGCAGGAGTAAAGAACTCCTTTTTTAGAGCTAGAGATGCTGTAATTGCAAATAATAATAATAAACAGAAACCATATATAGGCTACACTTCGTCTGCCAGGTAAGGCCATGAAGCTTAAGGTGGAGGTGGGAGTATTTATTGACAATCACTCATATCAAACTGCTGAATCACCAGAAATTCAATGAACAGAAGACATCATGAGAAGGGTTATTCAACAAAATTATTCCAGAAATAAAAGCAAATCTGTTGCCCGTGTCTTCTAAAGTGGAGAGATTTTTCAGATATTTGGGCAGTACCAAGGGGGTCCACTTTCAGGGACCACGTAGACCAGGTATTACGGGCCAAGCGTGGCGAAAGTGTGCAAAGCGTGGCAATACTACGCCAAGCTTGGCCAAAGTGTGCCTAGCGTGGCGGAGACTGTGCCTCCTGGGACGTAACTTTGCGGCAGAAATGGTGTTCTGAGCTGTACGCTAGGTGGTTGAAAGTGGGGGGCCCCTTGGGGAGTATATTTCCAACACGAGGACCATATTGACAAATTACAAAAATGCTCAAGCGGTGCTCGGAAGTTATATTATCCGTATTTCCTGTATTGGGATCATGATGGTGCCTCTTTTAAGCAAAAAAAAAGAGAAAAAAAAGCAGTTGCAGGGTTATCAACTGATTCAAATATTTATCTATCTATCTTAAAATCTGGTAGTTGCAAATTTGGGATAGTTCTGTATTAAATAATGCTTCTTAAAATGCTCACGAGGTTTATAAAATACCTCATGAGAATTATCAAATTTTGATAATAGCATAATCTCATAGCTTTTATTGTGAAGTTTAATCCCCTTCTAAAACATGTTACAAAATTATCTGCGCAAATTGAGCTTGACTTGACTTGACTTTATTAGCCAAAAACACTGAATATAAATTTGTATAAAGGAGAGAGAGAGAGAGGCAACTCGCTACATCTCCTTTAATAATCAAGAAAATGGAAAAATAAATAACATTTCAATAACTCTCACGGAGCACAGAGGAAAAGAAAGAAAGAAATAAGAAAGAGAAGAAAAAAACAAAAAGAAGAAAAGAAAAAGAACAAACGAAGAAAACATTGACTCACGGAGATAAGGAAGGGATTTACAAAACAAAATATAGTTAAATCAATAATTCATTCAGTCCCCGCTACTTAAGACGGAAAGGACTATCTCTTTCAATAGCTTCTACTAGATGGCAATCTGGGGAAGTTGATATACTCAAACTTAGTCTTGATCTCTCATTTCTAACAAACGGGAAAATATAATTTGTTCCTAGCTCTTGACAATGGAGCGTCCATAGCTACTATATGGATGAAATATAGGAAAATAAATCATATTAAGATATATTTTTAGGGATTTTTATTTTCCAAAATACCCCAAGGGCTCTGCTAAATTTTCAGCTACCGCACCTAAACGAGTTTTTCTGCAAAATTTTCATCAATTATAAAAACAAAGTAGCATTGTTGCTACTGTTTTGTCAAATTTAATCTATAATTATCTATAATTTGATCATTTCTACCACGTGACCGGAGTCTAGCGAATACCACGAAATAAGTTACAGAAAAGTTTTGGTTGCGTAACTCGCTGTTTTGGATATGGAAAGATTCAAAAACTTAAAGCTTCCATTCGTGTCTCTTTTCGAAAACATGCCAACTGAATGTCTGTGTTCAAGAGCTCGTTGCATAAACTGCTGGCTAGAAAGATAGAAATTAATGAGTATGTTCATGATTCTTTATCATGAATTTTATTTCGGTCATATCTGGATTTGGGGGGGGGCCTAAAAAATGTGAGTACTAGTATACAATCACTTCTCCTGAGAAAGAAACGCTATACATTCTGAAGGCAGCTTTAAACAATTCTGAAATGCTTATTTAAACCATTCCTAAAAGCGCTTCACTTTAATTTACCCCCCCCCCTAATGTGCATTTATAGAGCGCAAATAATATATTATCATATTATATAATATATCATATATTATATAATATATTATCATATTATATTATGCATTTTTCTGTTTCTTGATTTTGTCGATGTTGCTTCTTTGTCGTTAAATGTATTAATATTTGAAGAAAAGAGAGACCTTGGAAAAATACATGGAAAATTTATAATTTGGGCTATTTATTTGCACATTTGGGGGGGGGGATGAAGTTACTCGAAGTGCTTTTTGGAATGTTATAAGTAAGTATTTTAAATGTTGTTTAAGTAAGACTTTTTTTTAATGTTGTTTTCAAAATTTTTTAATGTTTCTTTCTGATGAGGGGTGGTTGTCCACTGGAACCAAAAATAGATAAAAAATGAGCAACAAATGAAATGAAAGATGAAATGAAATACGAGTTTCCTGGTCTCCTACAGGCTACAACTTTGACGATTTAAATATAGCAAGCACTGACTTAAGTCAGTTTATCATGAGCATTTCTGATAGAGGGTATGAAGGACCGTGTTATTTTAGAAAAAAAAAACTTTAGTTAAAATTTAAATTAATTTAATCCAAACCTTCATTTAAACTAGAATATCATTTTGGCATGAGCGTTTTTGGTCCGTGGACCACGGATCGTGGTCCACGAGTTGAACAATCCATTCATTCATATAATTTTAGGCAGTATTTTAGAAATCAGTTATTTATTTCATTCTGTTCACTTTTTTATTGTTCATTAAATATTAATGATATCTAATCACAGCACCTCGGGCTATTTAAAAGTAATTTAAAAAAAGTATTATTTGGAAAAGGTTCGTGGTTTTTATTTATTTATTAATTGTTATTATTACTATTATTATTATTTTGGTAGAAAGTTTGACGAGAGGTTGGTTATAGTTTTATTTTGCCTATGAGATTTATTCATTTTTATTTATTCGATTAATATTTTTTGGTAGTTTCATTAATTATTTGTTTAAAAAAAATGAAAGTAGCCGCCCTGTCCCAAGTGCTTTTTTGTATCTTTTTTGGGGCGGTTATTAGTAATTAGTTGTTCTGTTTTCGTTTGTATTGTTATGTTATGTTTTTGTTGAATTTCAAATTAATTTTAAATTTCATTGAGTTTTTAAAAATCGGATCACCAACCCACCTGAAGCTAGCACAAGCCCCTCCTCCATTCCAATTTCTTCGCCACTTCATTGTCATCTCTTCATGAAGCTCCTATTTCCTGTAAATCCTTCCTTATGATCTTTCCCCACTTGTTTTCATTTAGTCCCAGGGGGGTTGTCATTAAACCAATTTTTGCACCCTTCATCTGTAAAACCTGGCTTAAGCCGCTTTTCTAAAAATTATATAAAAACTTGCAAATTTCTAAAATAGCCGCTTTATAAAATTATGCAAAATCATATTTCTTCTGCATCACATTAGGAAGATCTTTCAAATTAACTCATGATGCAGAATATACCTTGTGCTCCAAGCATTTGTTTCTATAATTTAAGTTTTCACAGAAATTTAAAAGTATTATATAAAATTGTTCTGTAAGTTTTGGGCTCTACTTTATTGAAACTACTTCTTAATATGTCTTACTATTAAAATTGAAAACTCATAAGCTAGTGAAATATTATTTCGTCTAACACCCCCTCCCCCTAAAAAATGAACAGATCTTAATGAAAATTAAATAATCATATTCAGCATGTAAGAGAAACCTGTAGCAGAGCTTTTGCGCTCCTACCTACAAAATACGGGACTCTGTGTTTTTCCCAAGAGGTGTGGTCACGGATGTGCATTGACAATATCGGTAATTCAAGGAGAATCAGGCGAAATTTCAACCATTTTTTCCAGTCTTACAGACTAATGATTCTTTTGTTGTTTTAAAGGAATTTATGCCTAAAAAATTCGAAATCCATCAACATTATAAATTTTCTTTTAACATTTTTACTAAGAGGTTGCAATCGCTAAGTCTAGAAATTAACTAGTCTGCAAGTAACTTTTAGTAAAATTGCTTTTTTAATCTAGCTTTTCTAAAAAAAAACTCGTAAATCTGTAGTATGATAATTGATATATAAAAATAAAAAAACTTGGCAATTTTCAAGAAATTGCCAAGTTTTAGTGAGGAAATTGGCGATTCTGATGATTGTCGCATTGAAGAAAAGACAGTTCTCAAAGATATGGGAGCTTGATTTGCCAAGGCGTACTAATTTCAAGGATATTTAATATGAAGAATGTAGTGATTATGTTATGGCCTATTTTTGTGTTATTTTAAGTTTATTCTAAGGTGGTCCAGTCACAACCAGACCACATTTTAAATGCCAAAACTTCGGAAACGCCGTCTAAATGGCCTTTGAAGTTCTTTAAATAAATATAATGCTGTCATTCGCTAACCTGTGATAGCGGAAGTGAGGGATCTCTACTTAGCAATATGGGGTGAGGGAGTAGAGCCCAACTGCCGCAAGGGTGGGTGACAGGGTTGCTACCAAGCTCTTATTCAAGTATTTTTTAATTTTATTCTAACTAGTGCCCCCCTCCCCTAAAAATTCGGGTACCTGGCCGGAGCAGTGGTAGAGGTTCAGGGTTCTATTTTGTTAGAAAGCCTTCGACCGGGTTTTAGAGGATGGATAAGACATTACTTAAAAGAGGTAAATACGATATAAATTTTAAGAAATACTTCTGTAAATTTTAACTTGCAGATGTAAGGCGTGCACAGGTGCATATTAATCTTAGGGTAAGGAGATCAAGTTTTTTTTTTTTTTTTTTTTTTTTTTTTTTTTGGGGGGGGGGGGTCATACACGCTGGACAGGGAGAAACAACAAGACTTCAAAATACTTAACAATTGGGAAATGAGGACTATTCCTATTCAAATCCTGGTAAAAACAAAGCTCTTGGTTGCAGTTGCCCACTCCCCCCAGAAAATCTCCAAGTGGTGCTCATGGGAGGGGAAAAAAGGAAGAAAGTGTGTTTTTAACCTACAATTTTAGGGGGTTTTCCGGGTCAATTTCAGGTCGGATTTTCTGACTATGGCTGACCATCAATGGTCTTAAAAATAAATTGGTTGGAGGAAGAAATTGAGCGTCTGAAGTGTTTTGACGGACTGTGGCAAAAGCTGGCATTTAGGAAATATTAGGAGGTGGCGCAATTTTTACCATCAAAAGGTTTAATTGGCTTTGAAACTCTCATTGTCACAGTTAGACCCCGGCGCCGCGCCGGCGGATCGACCGAACGCCGCCGACGAGAGGCCCGGTCGAACGCTTCTGGCGCGCCACAGGCGCGCCGCCGCCGGCAGAGGTGGCGGCGTTCGGTCGACTTCAAATTAATTTTGCGGCAATTCTTTGTTGCGGCAACCGCAAAGTCGGAGCTTTTCCTTCTCGTGTGGTTTAGAATTTCGATTTTCCTGATTAGAAATCAAGCAGGGCTTGCACTATCCCCCGAATTTTCGGTTATTTCCCCGAAAATCTATGCGTCACCCTGAAAAAAAAATTGGTTCCCCGAATCCCCGAAAATCCAGCAATCACGGTGCCACCCCTAGCGATTTATCACCAGTGACTTTCCCTGCCAAATATTACTTTGTATACCATAATTCTCTTGTTCACTACTCTCTTGTTCATTATTTTTTGTCTCTTTTGTTACTTTGCATAAAAACCAGACTGATGCAATATGTAATTGCAAATATTGCAATATACACAGTTCTTCATATGTTGATGAAAAAAGTATCGTCATTATGAAATGAGTTTAAATCCTTTCTTTCTCAATCGCTATTTCTTACATCATTCTTAGTGAAGAATTTTATTTTCAAGTTGAATAGAATTATAGAACGCATTCACTGCTATACAGCTTCAGCCTTCAGTTGGATTTTGAAATTGACAGCCGACAGATTGTTTCTACAGTTGAATTGTACGTTTGCAGATTTTTTTTTGTTGCTGTTTTTAGATGAGATTTTCTTAATGTTTAATGCTCAATTGTTGAACGCCTGATAGAAAATACAATCTTCTTTCTGAAACATTTTCACCCCCCCCCCCCCCCAAAAAAAAAACCCTTCTATTGAGACAGAATTTAGCTATAGACTAAGCTATTTACAAGATTGGGGAAATTAAAGATTGAACCGGAAGTTACCCCAAAAATATGATTCAGAAATAAATTGTAAATTATTGCCTATAGGGAGGGGGGATATGGGGCTATCATTTTTAAATGATAATGCCTCATTTTTTTTATTGAAAGCAGGGATGCCAAAAGGATAATTATTTTTTTCATTTAAAGTGGATACAGAAGAAAATGATATCAAATTCCCTGGGAAACCATTGAAATATTTTGATAGCCCCTGGGCCCCATTAGGACTTGTTCATTGTCTTGGGTATTTTGCGATTTCTCATAGGCTACTGGCCTAATTTGGCTTTTGTGTGTGCTCCCTTTTAATTAGATTCTTTGTATCTTACTGAATGCCACGGCGAATCTATGACTCAGTTTTCCAGTAATTTGAGGTATATCTGAATAATTTCGACATTTTTGTTGTTGTCTCTGTACCCCTTTACTCATACCCTCAATTTTTTTTCAAGGAACACTAAGCTGTTTAACGTCATTTTGCGTGTTTGTTTGAACCATATAGTCACCTAGTGTATTATTAAGTAAATTATGTTTCTAATGAAAGCTGAGACGGTATCCTATCAAGGTGGTATCCAGAGGGGGGAGGGGTAGGGAGGTGCTACATTTAAATGATAATATCTAGAAATTTTTTTTATTGAAAACAGGGATCCCAAAAAGTTAATTTTTTTTTAATTTAAAGCAGACGGCATCCTATCAAGGTGGTATCCAGAGGAAGAGGGTAGTGAGCTATCATATTTAAATGACAATACCTCGATTTTTTTTTGAAAGCAGGGGTGCCAATAAATTAGTTTTTTTTTATTCAAAGCAGAGACGGTATCCTATCAAAATGGTATCCAGAGAGAGGGGGCATAGAGAGTTATTATATTTAAGTGATAGTACCTTGATTTATTTTATTGAAAGCAGGGATGCCAAAAATTTGAAAAGTTGACAAAAATTAACAAGATTTTCGTGAGTTATACTTGATACAGCACTTGCATGGTTTTATCGTCCAAAGGGAAAGGGACATATGCGTCCAGCCCGTTTTTTTTCTTATTGATGAAACGGGTTTAGTTTGAAAACATTCATTCATAAGTACCAGGCAGATTCACACTAAAGCGAATTGGTGTGACGAAAGCGATATCGACATCCCCACCTAACGTTGCGCTCGAGTGACAATGGCGCCCTTGATCCAGTGCCCAAGTTACATTAAAAGGCCAGGTCATAATAAAAGATTTCAATTTGGGAGGTTCAAGGAAGAGTCTTTGACAGTCTTATGACCTCAGGGTACTAGATGTTGCAACGTTCTTACGTATCTACAGTGGTTTAAAAAATTTGATCACCCCACAAATGATTATGAAAAATATGCAGAAATATAACAAATGTAACATTTGGAATATTATAACACTTTTTTCAAAGCTTTGAAGAAAAGCCAAAAAGGCTAAATACCCATAACTACGCTTGAAAGCTATTTTAAAAAGAAACTCTTTGGAGATTTCCATGGACATGACCCTAGCAGGAGCTTTGAGCCTGAGTTGGGATCAAAGAGGAGTCTTTGAGTATTTCGACCACAGGTGACTTATTGTTGCTACTTTCTTAAATTTGGTAATTTTTGCGAGCATTTGGAAATCAAAGCTTAAACTCAATAACTGATACTAAGTGTCCTAACATTTTGCTTGGATTAAAAGTGACGAACTAGGATGAAAATCTCAACTTCTTCCTGGAGCTACTTCAGTCTGCATATTATTTCATTTAATTATATTTAAAACTGATGAGCTTTTCATTTTTTACCTAATAAAATAGCTGGCACTTCATTTTTCTTCATACCGAATAAACCATTAAGTGTTTTTTGTTTCATTGTAATTGAAGTGTTCTCATGTGAAGTGTTCATCATGTATTTTTCAATTCGATAAATTTACTCCTTTTAGATGCAGTTTATAATTTGACTGATATTAGGTATTTATCAGTTTATATTTTTATTTATTTTATCAAATAAAAAGGAAGCCATATAATTTGGAATGAATCCCCGAAAGAAAAAATGAATAATATCCAAAAGAGCAGCCAAAAGCAATAAAAAAAGCAGCAGTTCAGCCTTACATGACATATATATGGCCTACATGACATATATTCTATAAAGAAGCCAAAAAACTTTAAAATGTATATTTTTTTAAATTGTTATTAAAAACCAGTTTTTAATGCAAGAAGGCTTTTTAGGAATCCAAAAGAGGAAAAAAAACAACAAACAATCGATATCAAAGTCACCCATTTCAACTGTTTTAAAGGTGACAAAACAGATATAGGCAAAGGGCATTATGAAAAAAATGAGCTTCTATGTTCAAAGTTATATTCAAAGTTTCTACCCAGATAACTGACGAATTTTGTGACACGGTATTTGAAGTTTTGTATGCAGTAATGCTCGATAAAAAAAAACTACTAATTTTGATAATTATCAAACAGTTCGTGGTAACGAACTGTAAGTAAGGAGCGACCCGGCTCAATGGTAACCGAAACTCTAGAAAACGGGTTTTTGATACCAATAGATATATCAAAAGAATCAGATTTCAATGCTGATTTCAAATATATAACTTTCATCAAGTTTAGTGCTACCCATCAAAAGTTACGTGCCTGAGAAAATTTGGCTGATTTTCGAAAAAAGGGGGAAAGACCCCCTAAAAGTTATAGAACCTTAATGAAAATCACACCATCATATTCAGCGTATCAGAGAACCCTACTGTAGAGGTTTCAAGCTCCTATCTACAAAAATGTGGAATTTTCCATTTTTTGCCAGAAGAAAGATCACGGATGCGTGTTTATTTGTTTGTTTGTTTGTTTGTTTTTTTTTTTTGTTTTTTTTTCCCCAGGGGTGATCGTATCGACCCAGTGGTCCTAGAATATCGTGGGAGGGCTCATTGGAACGGAAATTAAAAGTTCTAGTGCCCTTTTTAAGTGACCAAAAAAAATGGAGGGCAACTAGGCCCCCTCCCACGCTCATTTTTTTCCCAAAGTCTCCCGATCAAAATTTTGAGATAGCCATTTTGTTCAGCATGGTCGAAAATATGATAAAAATGTCTTTTAGGATGACTTGATCCCCCAAAGTCCCCAGGGGGAGGGCTGAAAGTTATGAACTTTACTCAATGTTAACATATAGTATTAGTTATTGGGAAGTATACAGACTTTTTCAGAGGAGATTTTTTCTGGTAGGTGGGGGAAGGAGAGGGTCGGGGGCTATATGGAAGGATCTTTCCATGAAGGAAGTTTTCATGGGGGAAGGGAAATTGCCATGAAGGGGGCGCCGGACTTGCCAGCATTATTTATTGGTTATTGGGAAGTATACAACCATTTTCAGGAAGGATTTTTTCTGGAGCGGGGGGGGGGGGGCTAGAGGAGGGGGTTACTCTGGAGAATATTTCCGTGGAGGATGTTTCTTTGGGGTAAGGGACATTTCTATGAAGGGGGCGCCGGATTTCCAAGCATTATTTAAGAAACGATCAGAAATTAAATAAAAAAAAACAAGTTTTTTCAACTTAAATGTAAGAAGGAATATTAGAACTTAAAACGAACAGAAATTATAACGTATGAGAGGGGGTTCTCCCCCAAGTCAATACCTCGCTCTTTACGCTACAGTTTTTTTTAGTGCTTTCAAAAGAGCTATCTATTCTAATTAAACGGCCTTTGTGATTCAGGGGTTTGTGAATCAAATTTTTTTTTAACTTTTAACGTAAAGAGCGTGGTATTGACTAAGGGGAGAACCCCTTCATATAAGTAATAACATATACGTAATAAAAAAAACAATAAAAAAACAAGCGATACGGCTCAATAGTAATCGAAACTTTTAAAAACGAAATTTTGATGTCAATAAATGTATCAAAAGAATGTGTTTATAATGCTGATCCTAAATATATAAATTTTATTAAGTTTAGTATTACTCATCAAAGGCTACGAGCCTGAGAAAATTTACTCGATTTTTTAAAGAGGGGGGAAACATCCCCTACAAGTTAAAGAATTTTAATGAAAATCACACCGTCAGATTCAGCGTATCAGAAAACCCTATTACATAGGTTTCAAGCTCATATCTGCAAAAATCTGCAACTTTGTATTTTTTGCCAGAAGAAAAATATACGAATATAGAAGTTAGTTACGTAAGTTAATTTGTAAAGACATCCATTTAGCAAAAGAAAATTAAAATTTTTATGCAAATAAAAGCTGCATTAACTAAAAAACGATCAGAAATTAAATAAAAAAAAACAAGTTTTTTAAACTGAAAGTAAGGAGCGACATTAAAACTTAAAACGAACAGAAATTATTCTGTATATGAAAGGGGCTGTCCCCTCCTCAACGCCTCGCTCTTTACGCTAAAGTTTGACTCTGTCTCACAACTTTATTTTTTAAAACAATAAAAAACTTTAGCGTAAAGAGCGAGGCGTTGAGGAGGGGACAGCCCCTTTCATATACAGAATAATTTCTGTTCGTTTTAAGTTTTAATGTCGCTCCTTACTTTCAGTTTAAAAAACTTGTTTTTTTTATTTAATTTATGTTAAGAATACATAGTTAATAGATACTTCAACTACTCGTATTATGCAAGGGTTCTGAAACGCCAAAGCCATTTCGTTTCTACCAGATTTCTACTTCTCTTGATGAATAACGAAGAAGACCAGTTTCCAGGCAGCGACTTGTGAATTTTTGAACTCATGAATAGGCTCGAATCTGTTGTAAATTTAAGCTGTGATTTGAGAAATACCGATGAAAACATTAATGTTTGCGGTCAACATTGATCGCGCCGGCGGCGCGCCGCCGACATCTTACCGGCGGCGCGCCGCTGACATCTTACCGGCGGCGCGACGCGCTCTTTATCCCCGCCGCCACCGGTCTTCCCTCATCGGCGCGGCGCCGGGGTCTAGTCGCAGTACATTAATCCCGATGAAAAAAAGTAATTATAATCATAATTATTTTTTTTTTGCAGGAAACGATGAAACTTTAAAGCTTATAAAGAATGCTGGAGGAAAGGCTTTTGGCTACGTAGTAGATCTTACAGATAAAGAGGCCATCTACAAAGCTGCTATACAAATAAAGAATGAAGTTGGAAGGGTAAAATTTGCAATTTCTGCTCTTTACTATATAGGCTATTTTCATATAGACAGAAAAGAATTGGTATGTCTATTGCTTCTTGTTTATTCCTATTGTAAAAATTACTGAAAATAATCCTTAGAAGGCTCAGTATTAAAAAGAAAAAGATTTTTTCGACACAAAAAAAAAACCTGAATCCAGAAATTTTGATGATAGATAGCATCTGCCAGGAAGCTATCTTTCAATAAAAGTTGGGTTTAACATGCAAGTTAAGCCCTAAGACGTGTTAAATCGCGACACCCCTAGCTGCACCCCTCCCAGCCCTGGTCCACGGGGCAGCTTGCCCCTGGTCTCTCCCTAAAAACAAAACATTATCTCATGTGGATGGACAACTTGCTTCAGACATCGCTTTTATTTGCCTAGTTTTTTGTGCTATTTGATTTTTGAATTTATATATAAACACAGTTATCTGTTTGTGCTAGCAATTAACAAAAACTAAATAAGTGATGCACTGATTTACAGCATTTGCTGCAAAGAAGCAGTGACTCGTTTTTTTTTAAGTTAACACATTCGGACAGTTTTCCCGTTTCATGCCAGTGGTTTGGGCTCTATCATTAATTTATTCTTCCAGTTTTAGCTATGTTTGGTTAGTGCGTTCTTGTAGAAGACCCACAAATCGTTTTTTTTAGCTATGCTTTGCATCTATAGCCTGTGTCTGCTAAGTCAAAACCGTATCTATAGGCAGGGCCGGCCCTAGACGCCTTATGTCACTCGTCGCCCTACACAACCGCTTACCCCAAGAGCCTTCCCTGTCTATGGGCCGGGAATAACTGTTTCCAGCTTCTATTTCAGCAATAAAGCTTTCTCTATTGAAATTGTCAATCCTAATAGACCATGGGCTGTAGCTAAACTACGATTAAAGCCTAAGAAAAGATGTTTAGATGTCCTTTGTCTGTTTGGTATTACGATCTTTCCCATTAAAGAACATAGCTTATATAATAGAATAGTTCATTCTAAAGTGTTATTGTGTCTGCTTGATTTTGATGCTACACCCCATGAAGGCATGGTGCTTCCAAATTGGTATATGTTGGATGTTTGAACCAAAACAGCTATATGTTTGAACCAAACATGAAAAGTATCTTCTAAATGAGTGACACAGTAAATGACTCAGTCGAGGTTCAATGTTATATTTAATATCCTTACAGCTACTGTGACCAGGACGATTAACGATGGAATTTATATTGATTTTTGAAATCACAGTTAGATTCGCTATGCAGACCGTGTCCTGCTTATTAGTTCGAACCTCTATACCTTACGGGCGAACCTTGACTCACTAACATGGTTATAAACTTCTAGCGCTTGCGGTTAATTCTGCAAGATCTGAGGTTTCTTGCTTTAAATGACCTTGGTAAGCCACATCTTTATTACCTGTTGTTGTTGTAAATAAAGCAATTTTAGAATCTACTTCACTGACATATTTCGGCCCCGTTTATGGCCCAGACAAGCGTAGTTGTTTACTTAAGGTGAACAAACCATAGGCGGCCCATCTAGCTATGCACAACTCTGTACACTGCAGTACAATTATTGTAAGCGTGTATTCGCTAATCTGCATTGTTTCTTGTTACACGCGCTTGTATATTTCACCACTTAAAGATTCGCCGCTTAAAAATGAGCAGTTGAAGGCTTGCCCGCGGTTTAGTCGCTATCTGAAGTTTTGTCGAGCTTTCTGTTATTTTTGGAGGAACAGTAATATTTCGTAAAAATCGTCCGTTCTCGACCCCTTCAATGCTTTGAATAATGTAAAGATGGATATGCTTAATACGAATCCAGATCATTTGTTTCATTTTCTGTCATTTCGCAGTATTTACAAGTGCTGTTTGGACCAATTTTGTGTTTTGTATTTTTTTTTGTATTTTTCATTTGTTCGTTTTCTTTATCCTTTCTTTGCTTCTTTTTATATGTTTGTAAGCAGGCAAAAAAATATTTATAATAGTTTGTATAAAATGCTAGTCATAAAATTCTAAAAGATAAAAAAAACCTTAATAAATAGTATATAACAGTCAAGTATAACTAAAAAAACAAGAAATGAAGAAATGTGTGAACTCACTATATATACTTACCATATAGGTACGAACTTACCATCTATGTACGGACAAAATACTGCATCTGATGTTACCATTTATTCATCTTCAATATATATTTGATAATTTCATTATGACACTTGGGCATATAGGAGTGCCGTTATTGAGGTCAAAAGCAAAGAGCACCTTCTAATAGTGACCAGAGGTAATTTAAAGCTGAGTTGGGAAGGGTAGCTACATATCGGGTAGTTCTGACGATGATAGACTCCAGGATGAGAGTTCGAGACAGTTGGATATGAAATTGGAGAATTCAGAATTTGACAACGTTGGAGATTGAAAGTATAATTTTAGAAAAATAGTTTGTAAAGTAGCAGAAGATGTCTTAAGGCGAAACTTGGAAACGCAGTTAGGAATATTAAAATTAACAAGAAAACAGAAATAAAGATTGATCGAGCTTGTTCTTCTTTCCTGTGAACATCGGTTTGGGTAAAAAGATTACGTTTGATGGCCCTAGCTTCATTAGGCCTTCAAAAAATTTTGTTTGAAGCTATACAGACGTGTACGTGTGTTTTTTTTTTGTTTTTTTTTGTCAATGAGGCCCAATAATAAAAGAAATTCAGCGTGAGAGGGTAAGAATAAAAAAAATTCATATATGATAATTTGAATAAGAAATGCCTAGAAATTCAAGAATGTATAGGATTCGCAAGTCCCTCCCTGTATACATCCCTGAAGCCACAGTTTTACTTTATTGAAAAGATCGACTAAATGTTCTTATTTGTTTTGTTACTTTGGCTTTTCAGTTGAAACGGTTAAAGTGGGAATTAATAATGGAAATCAATATGATTTTAAATGAGTATTTGATTGTATTGAGTTTCTAAGGTTTCCCAAGAGTTGGTCCTGAATATGTTTCGGTTTGCGTAATTTCTCCTTGGCTTTCATCGCGTTAGATTTCAAAATTTATTTATTCTAACAAAGTTCTCGACCAATTTCTAACGTTTTCTAGATTTCAATTATTGTGTTTTTAATATTTTTGAAAAAATTATATATTTTTAAAGTAATTTAATAATATTAATTCAATATAATTTTTTTCATGTTTATAGTATTTTCTAAATTTCGATTATTACTATAACATTTTTTGTTCGTTTTGACTTTTTTTTTCTTGGGACTTCGTTTTTGTTGTATTGCTACGTCAGCAGCTTTCAATATGATGTTGTTTTTCTTGGGCTGCCGCTGGTGAGCTATTTGGCAAATGGGAACAAAATTGTAATTATTTCGTCTCATTTAATTTAGTTTCCATTTGGAATTTGAGAGTTTTAGAAGGTGACTCAATTGCGTATAGCCAAGGTTTAAAAGTTATGTAATTGCGTATTTTCTTGGTTTTACGATCGTCGTTTCTTTTATGGTAAAGTGGTTTTATAGGTATTAAGGTGATGCTGTGGTTGTTGCCTTTATTCTCCCTTTATAGGGGAGATAAACTATGGCCCTAAGGTAATTAATCTTTGGTAGCGTGCCTTAGGCTATGACCTGACTAATGAGGCGTATCAGCTGGGTATATTCGAGTGACTAAATGTAGATTGTAGAGAGGTTGGCTATAACACAATACTTTTATTCAGCTAACATACACCGCTACAGGGTTTGATAATAGATATATATTCCGCTGGGACTGGTGGTTCCAGGGAGACAACAAGTATAAGAAATCTACAATGATATATAATACAATAAGATACTTAGACACTTACAATAATCCGAAAATATTCCAAGGTATTTCTAAATCAACGGATCAGAGGTCAGTTCGGCATAAGATTAGAATCAGACAGCCCCTTCCCATAAAATGTATCTTTTATACATTTCCTCAGCCACGCCTTATCGGGACCTACTGACGCAGATAGCTAGGAAATGGTAATTTCTCAATTTCCTGTTAAGCACACACCTGCCAGGATTTGTTCCTTATCTTAATAAAAAGTGGTATTTCTAAACTTTTGTATTTGTGTCTTAATATTTTACTAAATTCCAAATTGACTTAATTAGAAAGCGTCACCACACTTTACTTTTTGCTGATTTTAGTTTTTGTTCAACAGGTTATTGTTTTTGGTACTCTTGCATTATATGGGCCTTTACAGGGAAACCAATCACGAAAAATCCGTTTTTGACGGGTTAATTAGAGACACCGCTATAAAGTAATGGCATCCATAGCGTGGTTTTCATTGCTTATACAATATTTTAGACTGTTGTTTTTTGGGGTTTAGGAGGGGGAGGTGCCTAGGTTGGGTTAGGTTATGAATGCCCGCCTAATGTGCAAATATATAGCCCAAATTTGTTTCTAAACTATTATATATTCGTCCTATTTTATTTTATTTCATTAGCATTAACCAAACTTGACTTTTTAGAAAGGCCCCATATAATGCATGAGTACCTTGTTTTTTTTTTACTTTTCATTTGTTTTTGGTTTAAGCCTGGTTTTCATTTTGTTTTTTGATGATAAGGACGGACCGGACGGACCCATGGGTCCGTAATATCTGGCATTTTCTATTGCTATAACTTCCCATATCCCGTTGTTTTTTTTTTTATATTTTGAAATCTTAGATTTTTTTTAATTTTTCATATTCGGAATGAAATGCATCGATGTCTCCTATACACATACCCAGGAATAGATTTAGTAGGAGGAGGGCTTCACCACGGGAAATTTTTATCTTTTATAATTATTTTTTTATAATTTTTTTTATTATTCTTATCTTGATACGGCGAGTACGCTACTTCACTTGTTCAAAGTTTCGCTAGCCAGGATAATACATGTTCGGGAGTACCTGCCAAAATTTTCCACAGGGGGAGGGGGAGGAGCAGATGAGAATTTTTAATATTTACTATTGGAGGAAAGGGAAATATATATATAAAAAAAAAATGAAAAACAACACTGGAGAAACTTCTTTTTTTCAGAAGGGTTCAAGATTTTTCGCTCTTTGTTTGATTGTAAAATAGTTTTGATCGACCTATAAATTGCCTTTTACCCTAACGGTACCCAGGCGTTGCTAACTGACCAAAGATTCCATCTAGAGGTGCCGGGTAGGGGAACAGGATATGTAATCCCCCTTAAATTTTGGAAAATGTATTTTTGGTATCTTTTTTTGGTTAGAAAAAATACTAAAATCCTCTCCCGCCTAGATTTTAAAAACATATTTTTTATATTTTCATTAAAAAATTGAAGAAAAATCTATGTCCCCTCCTTACATTCTCATGAATTCGTGCCCCGGATCTCATTGTAATATGAGCAACACTTCGGGATTTGCCCCTTAAAATACGGAAATTATTCCGTATATGAAGGTATTTTCAATTTGAAATTAAACCGAAAAAAATTACTAAAATCCTCTCCTCTCTTATAACAAAGCTGACATTTATGAAGGGTTACTACTTATTGGGTAGTTCTGGCGCTCATAGAATCCAGGATGAGAATTTGTTAGGAACTCTTCAAGAACAGTTGGATACGGAACTGGGAGTTCAGAAGTTGACAACATAGTCGGGGAGTAGATAATATTTTCTCTTGTTTAATTCCTTAGAAAATATTCACGAATCCATATTTCTTGTAATATTTGTCACCTTGACCCCTAAGCTTATACCTGAAGAGAAGAAATTGGCTACAGTAACTCATATATATATATATATATATATATATATATATATATATATATATATATATATATATATATATATATATATAGATATATATATATATATATATATATATATATATATATATATATATATATTATATATATATATATATATATATATATATATATATATATATATATATATATATATATATATATATATTATAGGAGTTTTATGTATTATAATTTATATTTTATATAAATAATATTCATATATTTTTAACATATAGCTTTTTAACAAAACTAGAAATTGTGTTTTCGAAATCATAATTGTTTTGTGATCTCTTAGATGTCGTGAAAGTAAAGTTTTATTTTGCATATAGCTGTTTCATAAAAATCCAAAACACAATTTTTCCGCTCTCTTATTGAATATAAGTCGTGCAACATAGCTCGTTTCGAAGTACCGTATCGAAAATCGCGGTCAGAAAACGAAATTATGCTACTGCTGGAAAATTCATTAAGAGAAAACGTCATTAAAGATGTTGAGCGCTCGTTTTGAACGCTTTGTAGTCCAGCTACTAAAAGTTGCGTCAGATTATTTTTTTTCGGCTGTTGATGACTATGAAAACAAATACGAAAGATAGGATAATTTCGCTCGTAGGATACATCCGTGGCGTTTTGCAAAAAGGTCCTAATTCCGCTTTTTCGGAAAATGAATCAAGCATATGAATTGAAAGAGCTCGAAGCGACTATAGGTTGCTTTATTCAAAATGAGCATGTCTTTAGTTCTGACCGAGTTATATATTGCTTCAAAAGGGCGTAAAAAAGATCTTAAATGCTTTATCTTCTAAGTAGTGAATAATTCAAGAATTTTGGACATTTCCAGTGAATTCCAATTGAAAAGTTAACTAGGAATCAGTTTTTAAAGTTTCAAGTTTTCTTATATTCTGATTTTTGAGAAAGATTTTTTCCTTGTGCGTTTTTATTTTCATTTTGCTCTCTAGTAAAATTAGGAAAAGTGGAATTGGGCCCTTTTTGCGGAACACCACGGAAATTTACTCTCAGGAAATGTGTTGACGTGTCCATTGGGATCATTCTGGCTTTCGTGTTGCTAAGCAGCAGAGGGTAAGCAGAGAACTTGTACAAAAATTGCAGACCTTCAAAATTTTGGCCTCTGTCAGAACAGGATAATTTTGCTCTCAGGTTAAGAAATGCTGTCACTTGTGCAATTAGAAGTCAATTATTTATCCAACAAAAATGTGAAGTGATTCGTAATGAAGCAGACAATAAAAAATTATACATTTCAGAACTGAAGCCTATAATAAAGAAATTCTTACTTCAACTTAGGTCTAGGCATAATTTTCAACCTTGCGAGATGTCTCATTTAGAATTCATTATTGTCTTTCCTGGGTAGGGTCTTTTCTTTCTTACCCCTAACTTCGATGATTGAATTTTAGAAATTGCGATCATGTATAAAGTTGCGCAATCGCGTCGTTACCTAATTGTAGTTGCGTTACAATTTGTCTCCAATCAACCAACGTTATTTCTATGATAAATACCTATTCTAATGATAAACACAAAAATATTCCGCTCAGTTTTTTCTACTCTTATTTTGGAAACTAATGTTTTAGGCCATATTTACAGCTAATAGTATTGTTTAATTTACTTCTATACCTTCTCAAGTTCACCTGAAAAACAAAACTTAATGCCATTTCCAAAAAATTGTATCCATGCTCTTTGAAAACCTGTATACACTTAGACTCTTTTCATTTAGTTAAATTGCAAGAGCAGAAGTAGTAATAGAAGAAGCCCTGAAAGTTTCAACTCAATACCCTCAGTCGTTTGCGATATGACGAGATGTGCCTTTTTATTCAGTTTTAAAGCAGCATTTAGTTTTAAAGTATAATGAGCAAATTGAATAAAGGTGGAGGATTGTCATACCCAATATCCCTAGAGACATAGCTACTGGGTCGTTCAACTCTGCTGAAAAAATGGCTATTCCGAAATTTGAATTGGATGTGTTTGGAAAATTAATGGGTTTTCCCATAATTTTCTGATTTTTCTCACAGAATAATGGGTTTCAAGGATTTGCCCCCCCCCCCCCGAAACAAATTGGCCCCCCCCCGAAACAAATTCTTGCGTACATGCCTGTGCAGAAGATCCAACTAAAAATGTTGCTATCGTTTAGTTTAAGGGTTCTAAACCGGTGGCCTAGGTGTAGCTACTGGGCAGACAGCTTTGGTAATTCCCCCTCTACGACTCATCTTCCTCCAGCGTAATCCTCGAAATTGAGCGTAAAGCCTGGTTTCGATAAAAGGAAGTAATTTACCCCCCTCCCCTATATAAAAATTCATAGCTACGCCCATGAACCGAGTAGTGGGGCGAAATGCATACTTTTGATCCCAGAACATTTAAATTCAAATATAACAACAGTTGTGAAGTAAGAATGCACACTTATATTATATAATACGGCTGACGTTTTTAAATTTTTGGCATACATAATTGCCGCCCTTGTCGAGCGTAATTTAGATTTTATCAATAGGCTAATTAAATAAAAAAAAAGAAACAAGTTTTTTTTTAACTGAAAGTAAGGAGCGACATTAAAACTTAAAACGAACAGAAATTATTCCGTATATGAAAGGGGCTGTCCCCTCCTCAATACCTCGCTCTTTACGCTAAAGTTCTTTATTGTTTTAAAGAATAAAGTTGTGTGACAGATTCAAACTTTAGCATAAAGAGCGAAGTATTGAGGAGGGGACAGCCCCTTTCATATACGGAATAATTTCTGTTCGTTTTAAGTTTTGATGTCGCTCCTTACTTTCAGTTAAAAAACTTGTTTTGTATTTAATTTCTGAACGTTTTTGAATTAATGCAGCTTTGATTTTGGTTCACCGTACATGAATAATTAAAACGAAATTTGCATATTAATTTTACTTTTTTGGCTAAATGGCTTTCTCGAAATTTTGTTCTGACGTAAATTACGAATTAACTTACGTAACGAACTTCTATATTCGTATGTTTTATTACGTATATTAGGGAGTTTTCCCCCTAGTCGATACCTTGCTCTTTACGCTAAAGTTTGAATTTTGTTCGAATCACAAACCCCTTAATCACAAAGGCCGGTTAATTAGAATAGGTAGCTCTTTTGAAAGTACTAAAAAAAACTTTAGCGACAAGGGTGAGGTATTGACTAGGGGGCGAACCCCTTCATATACGTAATAATTTCTGTTTGTTTTAAGTTTTAATGTTGCTCCTTACTTTCAGTTGAAAAAACTAGTTTTTTATTTAATTTCTTATCGTTTTTTAAATAATTCTGGGAAATCCGGCGCCCCCATTATAGAAATGTCCCTTCCCCCAAGGAAACATCCTCCATGGAAGGATCCTACCCCGTAACCCCCTCCTCCGACCCCCCCCCCCCCCATCAGAAAAAAATCCCTCCTGAAACGTCTTTATACCTCCCATTAAC
This sequence comes from Artemia sinica, assembly GCA_027921565.1. Classification (NCBI taxonomy): domain Eukaryota; kingdom Metazoa; phylum Arthropoda; class Branchiopoda; order Anostraca; family Artemiidae; genus Artemia; species Artemia sinica. The sequence continues at coordinate 3,089,140 of JAPEVW010000027.1, forward strand.
CAATACTGTATGTAAACAATGGGCAAAGTTCATAACTTCCAGCCCTTCCCCCGGGAACTGTGGGGGATTAAGTCATCCTCAAAGACATATTTATCAGATTTTCGACTATGTTGAACAAAATGGCTATCTCAAAGTTTTGATTGGGTGACTTTGGGAAAAAAATGAGCGTGGGAGGGGGCCAAGTTGCCATCCAATTTTTTGGTCACTTAAAAAGGGCACTAGAACTTTTAATTTCCGTTCAAATGAGCCCTCTTACGATATTCTAGGACTACTGGATCGATACGATCACCCCAGGGAAAATAAAAAAAAACAACAACAAAAAAACAGACAAATAAACACGCATCCGTGATCTTTCTTCTGACAAAGAAATACAAAATTCCACATTTTTGCAGATAGGAGCTTGAAACTTCCGCAGCAGGGTTTTCTGATACGCTGAATCCGATGGTGGGATTTTCATTAAAGTTCTATGATTTTTGGGGGGCGTTTCCCCCTTTTTTCGAAAATAAGGTAAATTTTCTCAGGCGTTTAGCTTTTGATGGGTAAAACTAAACTAAATGAAACTTATATATTTGAAATCAGCGTAAAAATCTGATTCTATTGATGTATCTATGGGTATCAAAATTCCGGTTTTTAGAGTTTTGGTTACTATTGAGCCGGGTCGCTTCTTACTTACCGTTCGTTACCACGAACTGTTTGATATGACATGTAGCCCAGGCATCGACACAATCTAAATTAGGTTGCGTAACAAACAGGCAAGTTCCAAGTCACCAAAACTTAATAAAATAAATTGAATCATGCATGTCTTTGCTTTCATAAATTTTGCCGTTGTTAACGACACTAGCAAGCTTGGCGTCAATTACTGCTGCTAATAAGCGAAGTTCGGAAAACTGTAGCGTCTACATAAAGAATATTTTTTTTCTGAGTCTTTTTGTTATGTTTTCCTCGAATATGTTACTGCACTGATGAGAAAAAGAAGAAAGAAGAAAAGAAGAAAGAAGGCGTCAATTATGCGAAAAGAAGAAAATAGTTTTAGCCAGGGACAATGAAAAAACAGTGCAAGCCCTAGACCTTCATTTAGCCGTCCTCAGTGCAAGAATAGAAAAATAAAAATAAACGATACAAAAAAAAATAAAATAAAAGATAACCTTTAGGCCTACATGTAACAGTGAAAGGTTAACTGAATAAAAATATCTCCAACAATTGGGAGAGGGGTTGTTGGTACAAACATTTTCAATCGACTAAGCTATGAAGCTACACCAAAGGCCTGGCATTTTTATTCCGCCTTGGCCAAACACGTGTACGATAAGTCATACCACTTCATTTTGTTTAAAAACGTCTCCATTATTGTCCCCGTTAAAGGTACCATGCAAATCTTCAGAGAGCCAGTCGAAATTAAGAAACATAGACATAAAAAATTAGCCTTTAATAGAGATACCGGTGAAATTTATTTGAGCCCCTTTATAATGAAGAGTACTGTTTTACAAAGCGGTAAGCGCGCGAAAAGTGAAGTTTCGTTAACGGTAATGAAATAAAACCAAATAGGATGAAAATATAATAATTCAGAAACAAATTTGGGCTATATATTTGCACATGAGGGGGTGGGGGGTAAAGCATAGCATTTATTAAATACGTAACCTAACCTAATCAACCCAACTTAGGTACCTTTTAGTCCCCCTAAACCCCAAAAAACTAAAGTTTAAATATAGTTGCCAGAGTGAGAAACCCTTTGTAATGCCTATCTTTATTCAGCGTCTCGTATAAGTACCGGGTTTTATCCTCTCTGATTTTCAATACTATTGTCGCGCGCTTACCGCTTTGTAAAACAGTACCTAATGATCTTATCAATTCAGATTTTTCTCTTCTACATTATAACGTTTCGCAACCATTTGAAGCGTCAGATGGTATCAGACCTGGTGAGCGACTAGCTTTAAAAAAAGGTTAAATAAAATAAACTCAGACTTAGCACCTTGAAATGTCATTCAATATCTGATTTTCTATTCAGTACAGTAACCCTTTCACCACTCCATGGAAAGGGTATCTTTTATTTTAGTGCTTCTGTTTTTACGGCTTGTTTTTGTTTTTGCACTGAGGACGCCTGACCAGAGATCTTGGCCAAAATATTTGCACTTTTTTCACATTTATTGGCTGGAACTATACTCGTTTTCTTCTTGAGGGCTCGGCACACGTACCTGATTTCGGGAACCGATTTCAGCATCAGTGGACAAACGATAGCGGTAAGAAAAGTTTGTTGAAAGAAAAATTTATTGCGCGAGATTTTCAAAACAAAAAATCATGGACACAAATAGTGAACTGGAGTTTATTAATGGTTGCATGATTGATCTCAGCTTAGTTCTCAGTTTAGTTCTCCGATCAGTAGCGGGGTCTTTCAGCCCAGAAATCTCTGGTTGACTATTTATTTGTATCCCTATTTTTTTGTGATGATCGTGATGAAAATTGGCGCTGATTTTGTAAATCGGCGCCGAGAACTAGACAATTTTTCAAGCTCAAATCGACGCCGATTTCTTTTAAAATCGGCGCTGATTTGGAAATCAGTTCCCGAAATCAGCTACTTGTGCCCAGCCCTTTAACGCAAGAGTATACTAGACAATTGTGGGCTATCAGGCTGGTGGAATGACGGCATTGAACCAGGGGTGGAAACAGGATTGATTGCAAAAGCTGTGGAAAAAAGTGCTACAAGATCAAGCGATCCAGGTTTGGCAAGAAGACAAGGTTAAGTCACAAGCCCTTGGAATATATAGAAAATTAAAGAAGCCTGGGGAGAAGAATTATATCTAAAATTTTGGCTCCAAAATGATACTTAAAAATAGGTCTTATCAGTAAGGGGGAATTTTATGCCGCTTGGGGGGAGAAAAAAGTATTTAGGGAGGGTTAAGGTATGGCGTGGTCTCTTCTCTTGTCCGATGTGCGGGGAGTCTGAAGATTTAGAACATTTTATGTATTATTGTGAAGAACTGAAGGCACTTAGAAGGGAAATTTTTGGGAGGGTCGTCATGGATAGAAGGTGTTTAAAAAATAAAATAGGAAGTATAGTTGCAAAGTGGATATTATAAATTTGAGAAATTTTGTGAGTGGGGGGATGAAACATAGGGAGAGTTTTTTTTATCGTAGTGTTATTTTCAAAAGTGTTTGAACTTATTATTATGTTTTATGCGTTTTGTTGTATTTGTATTATCCATGGCCCATGGGGCTTTTGTGAGAAATATATGCCTATCTATATCTATCTTTTTTCATCTTGGCATGCTTAGCTAGTGTGGTCTCTGGTAAAATTATTTATTATACTGCACTGGGTGACAAGACAATGAAAATAATTTAAATTTGGATAAAAGCGAGTTTATATGCTGAGGAGGAAACTTCCTTCTTTTTTCATTATTAAATAAAAAAAAACAAGTTTTTTTAAACTGAAAGTAAGGAGCGACATTAAAACTTAAAACGAACAGAAATTATTCCGTATATGAAAGGGGCTGTCCCCTCCTCAACGCCTCGCTCTTTACGCTAAAGTTTGACTCTGTCTCACAACTTTATTTTTTAAAACAATAAAAAACTTTAGCGTAAAGAGCGAGGCGTTGAGGAGGGGACAGCCCCTTTCATATACGGAATAATTTCTGTTCGTTTTAAGTTTTAATGTCGCTCCTTACTTTCAGTTTAAAAAAACTTGTTTTTTTTATTTAATTTCTGATCGTTTTTTAGTTAATGCAGGGGATTTTTCCCCCCTCTTTAAAAAATTGAGTAAATTTTCTCAGGCTCATAGCCTTTGATGAGTAATACTAAACTTAATAAAATTTATATATTTAGAATCAGCATTATAAACACATTCTTTTGATACATTTATTGACATCAAAATTCCGTTTTTAAAAGTTTCGATTACTATTGAGCCGTATCGCTTGTTTTTTTTTTTTTTTTATTACGTATATGTTATTACGTATATGAGGGGGTTCTCCCCTTAGTCAATACCACGCTCTTTACGTTAAAAGTTAAAAAAAAATTTGATTCACAAACCCCTGAATCACAAAGGCCGTTTAATTAGAAAAGATAGCTCTTTTGAAAGCACTAAAAAAAACTGTAGCGTAAAGAGCGAGGTATTGACTTGGGGGAGAACCCCCTCACATACGTTATAATTTCTGTTCGTTTTAAGTTCTAATATTCCTTCTTACATTTCAGTTGAAAAAACTTGTTTTTTTTTATTTAATTTCTGATCGTTTTTTAAATAATGCTTGGAAATCCGGCACCCCCTTCATAAAAATGTCCCTTACCCCAAAGAAACATCCTCCACGGAAATATTTTCCAGATTAACCCCCTCGTCTAGCCCCCCCCCCCCTCCAGAAAAAATCCTTCCTGAAAATGGTTGTATACTTCCCAATAACCAATAAATAATGCTGGCAAGTCCGGCGCCCCCTTCATGGCAATTTCCCTTCCCCCATGAAAACTTCCTTCATGAACAGATCCTCCAACATAACCACCGACCCACCCTTCCCTCCCACTACCAGAAAAAAAACCTCCTGAAAACTTCTGTATACTTCCCAATAACCAATACTATATGTTAACATTGGGTAAAGTTCATAACTTTTAGCCCTCCCTCTGGGAACTTCGGGGGATTAAGTCATCCTAAAAGACATATTTATCATATTTTCGACCATACTGAACAAAATGGCTATCTCAAAATTTTGATCGGGTGACTTTGGGAAAAAAATAAGCGTGGGAGGGGGCCTAGTTGCCCTCCATTTTTTTGGTCACTTAAAAAGGGCACTAGAACTTTTACTTTCCGTTCCAATGAGCCCTCCCACGATATTCTAGGACCACTGGGTCGATACGATCACCCCTGGGGAAAAAAAAACAAACAAACAAACAAACAAATAAACACGCATCCGTGATCTTTCTTCTGGCAAAAAATGTAAAATTCCACATTTTTGTAGATAGGAGCTTGAAACCTCTACAGTAGGGTTCTCTGATACGCTGAATATGATGGTGTGATTTTCATTAAGGTTCTATAACTTTTAGGGGTCTTTCCCCCTTTTTTTGAAAATCAGCCAAATTTTCTCAGGCGCGTAACTTTTGATGGGTAGCACTAAACTTGATGAAAGTTATATATTTGAAATCAGCATTGAAATCTGATTCTTTTGATATATCTATTGGTATCAAAAATCCGTTTTCTAGAGTTTCGGTTACCATTGAGCCGGGTCGCTCCTTACTTACAGTTCGTTACCACGAACTGTTTGATTTTTGCTGTTGTTTAGTTGTTTCTGCTCAAAATATTGCCGTTTGCTGTTATTTTTCTGTTGAATATTTGTTGTTAAAAATTACCCCTTATCCGTTTACGGGTGTTGCTATTAGCTGCTATTGTTATTATTACTTAGTAGGCCTAAGGGAATTCGGAAGAAAAAGATTGAATTATCTTTTGTTGTTTTACTTGTATATGCCTTTTTTAGGTTAGTTATTATTCAGAAATGGTTTTAGGCGAGGGACAGATGGGACACTTAACCCGGACCCAAAAATTTTAGGGCCGCAAAATTTTAAATAAATAATCTAACGGTTATAATCATTTTGTAGTTTTTAAAATTTTATTTTTGTTAAAATTAACTAGAGGGCGCAGTTAATAAAGAAAAATAAATAATAAATTAATAAAATGAATAAAAAAATTAAATAAAATTATTTAACACTAATTAAATATTTGAATAATAAGTAAAAAATAAATTATTAATTGATTAATAAATTGAAGATAATTTTGTTATTAAATTAAAATTTTGTTAACATTTCTGCTGAAAATTTTGTGGCAGACAGAGGGGAGGGGGGCGCAAATTGATATTTTGCCCCGGCTCAAGAGAGACCAGAATCACCACTGTACACGAACAATCTATCTGTACCAAGTTCTCTTTTAGTCTTAATTCCTTTTATTTGCTTGTAGGTGACCATTCTTGTAAACAACGCTGGCGTTGTAACTGGGAAGCCTCTACTCGATTCTCCTGATAACCTTATTCAAAGAACATTTGATGTCAACGTTCTAGCCCATTTTTGGGTAAGCTCCCTTATAATACCTGTCAATACTGCTGGCTATAGTGCGCGAATAAGGGTGGTCTGAGGCCTGAATATCAAGAGGGAAACGTTTGACTGGCACCAGGTAGTGTGGCTCAGCCACAAATCTATTAGGATCTTCGTTTTTGTGGTGAAGGAGGTAAATTTTGTTGGCTGTAGTGCGTGGATAGGGGCAATATGGGACCTGAATATCAAGGGCAAACTTGACCTGCACCAGCTAGTATAGCTCGGCTGTAAAACTGTTAGGACCTTTGTTTTTGCAGAGGAGAAAGAGGTCAATTAATTCATCTAACAGAAGGTGTAATACCCATAACAGTCATCCGCGTTTCTATTGGTTAAACGTGCAAAATATCATAAGATCTATTTCCAAAAATGGCCATCACAAGGTGGGCCAGATTCATACTTCTAAGTCAAACTTAAAAATAAATACGGTGGAAATAAAGCAAAACAGATATGATAAGATCGATCAGAAAAATAGTCAGCATATCAGAAAAGATTAAAAACAATTAAAATTAGTAGAATTTGTTAAGGAAATGTGGGTACTCCTGTACTAAACGCACTCTTTTATACGCAAAGAAAAGTCGGTTATTCTAATCTCGTAATTTGAAATTTGGATACGATGATATGTACTGTCCAAATAATCTCGATGAGAAAACCCCTTTGCTATGGAAATGCAGCCATCAATTAGAAGTTCAAGCCATATCTCAACTAGCTTTCCGCCTTGTGGTCGTCACGTGTGTTTGAGTTTGAATTGACTACGAGCGCGTAAACCAGACAGTGAATTCACTATGTCAAAAATAAAATCACTGAAAAATGGCAATAGCAAATAGAAGAAAGGTACAAAACATTGAAAGGTTGGGTAGACTGATAGTTCCTGTGTCTTAGTATTGCTTTAAGTTTTTAGTTGTTTTTCTTTGTTAGATAAGTTGGTCAATTTACTGTTTCGTCGTTAATTATTCGTGTATTTTCCTTTTTTCATGTTTGTTTGTTCTTGCTTTGTTTTTTCTTTTAGTTATTTCTTTCTTTCTCTTATTTTACTGCTCTATTTCATTTTGTAATGTAAGGAAAGAGGGTAAAAATAATTTATTATTGTTATTTTGTCAACTGTTGGATATTACGTTCACTAACTATGTCCCCCAGCTTAACATCCAGTTTGTGAAATACCTCAAGCTGGTATCGAATCTCGGCCCAGACATCCTTCTATAGATGCCTTCTTGTTTCCAAGGTGATCTCACATTTTGGCATGCTAGAACGTTCTGAGAAAGCAGAGAAGGCTTTGTGCTCCCGGGGAAGGTGTCACGTCAGCTGTGTATTTGTAATGAATCTGATATCATAGAAGAATTTCAGAAAAGTTAGAGGAATAATCTTGCTAGGAAATCAGCTGTTGCTATTCGGGCGAGATGATTCTAAAAATTCCTAATTGTTATGGCTTCAGTAGTCATTCATATTTTAGACCTATTCAGTCGTAAAATATTTTTAGTCATCGTGGGGCTAAAATTTGGAATCACTTTATTTGCATCCAACCTTTTTATGTCAATTTTGCTCCGCTCTTTCAACGCTCCGTTTCCTTATTTTCGCTGTCCGGCATCTTTGAGAAATGAGAATGAAAGGCTCAAATCCATAGCATGCCACTTGCCCCAGCATACCCGTTTCTGCCCCAGCTTTAGCTACTTCATGCGCCAATTCATTACCTGTGTTCCTAGAGTGGCCTAAATCCCTCATCAGTGTGATCCGATTTTCATTAGATGCTAGTCTGTTTAATGCTTCACAACATTCCAACTTACTTTTTCCCCTTGTCCTTATATTCTCAAGAACGTTCAGGCATGTTTATTTATCAGTTAAAATGCATATATCCCACCTCCAAATTCTATTTGCTTCAGTCTCTCAGCTGTCTGTTCTATTCTACACATCTTTGTTTGAAAGACCGTAGCAGATTCTCTTGGAGGATAACATGTTATTAACTTCTTCAAATCGAGCTTATTCTGGTGTGTCACTATACAAATCCACGATTTTCTGTAAGTTCTGTAATGACGATCTGAGTAACAGATTATTTCGTTGCTATGGCGAAGCAGCGCTATCTCCTGCTCCAGTTAATTGATATCCTTTATGGGAATCTGGAATTGGCTTTTAGGTTCAACCAATGAGACAATTTCACCCCTGGACATCTCCAAGCCTGAGTAGTAATGAGTTGTAGGTGGCCACATGGATTTTAATTTTCCCATTTCAGATCTGCTGTCCGAGTTCATTGTTCAGCATTATGCAGCCTGACAGAACTTTTTGTTCTCTTCCTGTAAAGCATTTTTCATAGGCTGAAGTCCTATACATAGTTCCGTAGACGCTGCGGCAGTTCCATGGTGCGCTGAGGTTATCTTTAGGTGCGCTATTCCTTGTACCCCTATTAAAGGGGCTGGATGGCTCATAACTTAGTTCAAATTGACCCAGATCACTGCACCCTGTTGCAGAACTGGTCGATTTACCTTCTTATACAGAGGCATAATTTTATCTGACACTAAGTCTTAGTTTCTCCACGATTACACTGGATTAGAGGAGCTATGGTTTTCTTTGATCTCTCTGCACAGTGAGCTTTCCATCTCCAATGATAATCAAAAATGATTCTCCTGTTTTTTCATCTGTTTTATTATGAATATCGGGTAACCATACACTTTTAGAGTAAGAGGAACTTCCCATTTCCTCTTATTTGTAAATACTGCCACCTGACTCTTTTCAGGAGCAAATCGCATATTTTGTTACCATATCTGAATTTTATCCAGAATATACTCTCTCAATCAAAACAGGGTCCTTCTCTGATTTCCCAATAAACTTTTACTATTAAAATTAATCAGGATCATAGTTACCATTGCTGAATCAGCATCAAATGGCAATTTTTTTCCCTTGACAGCTTTTTTTTCAAAAAGCTATTAAAACCTTTTGATTACTATGGGCCGTGATTCGTTCGCTACTTGGTTACAGCTGTCGCTGCAATCATTACCAGGAATGCCAGATTCTCAGCACAAGTTTGAGTCTACTAGAATGATGCTCCAATAGACTCAACAGATTATTTATGGCTATGTTTCACATATACGGTCTTACGGAGAACTTGCTCTTTCCTATGAGGGCAGGCTACCATTAAGAACAGTCTTTGATTTTTTCACTCTCTTTAACTCCACGACTTCTTCCCGATTCTCATCATATGTGAATACTACTTCTGTTTAGACATATTTATTTCATAGATATCTTTATTCTATTTATTTTATTCTGTATAGAAGAAACCATCTAGGGCCAAACAAAAAGTAGGTCTTCTCCGAATGGGGGGGGGGAGGAGGATGTCGTAAGGAAAGATTTAGGGAAACTTCTTGGGAGGGTGTAAAGAAGGAGGCTTTGAATAGATTGAGATGGAGGAGGAGTGTGCGTAACTGTGTTGACCTCAGGTGGCTTGGTGCTGCAGTGAGTTGTTAGTAGTAGTAATAATAACTCTCATTTCATATAGCTTAAAAGTTTTATATATAGATTAAAAAAAAAAACACAACTATAGCATGAAAGATTATAAGGTTGTTTTTGTTCGCTGAAGCTACTTCTTGCTAATTCTTTCCGAAGTTGGGCAAATAACCGTAAATCCGGCACCTTTTTGGCTATTGAATTGCTATAGAAGATCTTAAATTTTTCCATTGTTAACCCCTCTCCCCCCTCTCCCGTTTCTATGACTTAGCTCTCCTATCGATAAATGTTTTTTCCTATGTGTGTGCACGTATAATGAGTAGAGTTTTCTAAATTTGTATATTTCCAGACAGTGAAGGCCTTCTTGCCAGACATGCTAATAAATGACAAAGGACATATCGTCACCGTTGCAAGCCTTGCTGGATTAAGTGGCTGTAATAAACTAGTCGATTACTGTGCTTCCAAATTTGCTGCTGTTGGTTTTGATGAGTCTCTAAGAATAGAACTAAAGGTATTTAATCTTCTTCTTCTTCGGAGACGCTTTCGCATAATCTTATCGTCGATCAAATTTCCAGAAAATTATTAAATATTTATTGTACTTTTAATAAATCACGGTGCTTAAAAATGATCAAACAGTTCGTTGTAACGAGCTGTGAGTAAGGAGCGACCCGGCTCAATAGTAACCGAAACTCTAAAATACGGAATTTTGATACCAATAGATACATCAAAAGAATCACATTTTTATGCTGATTTCAAATATATAAGTTTCATCAAGTTTAGTCTTACCGACCAAAAGTTACGCGCCTGAGAAAATTTGCCTTATTTTCGAAAAAAGGGGGAAACAACCACTAAAAGTCATAGAACTTTAATGAAAATCACACCATCAGATTCAGCGTATCAGAGAACCCTACTATAGAAGTTTTAAGCTCCTATATGCAAAAATATGGAATTTTGTATTTTTTTTCCAGAAGAAAGATCACGGATGCGTGTTTATTATTATTTTTTTTTTTTCCCCAGGGGTGACCGTATTGATACAGTAGTCCTAGAATACCGTGAGAGGGCTCATTCGGGCGGAAGTTAAAAGTTCTAGTGCCCTTTTTAAGTGACCAAAAAATTGGTGGGCAACTTGGCCCCCTCCCACGCTCATTTTTTTCCCGAAGTCACCCAATCAAAATTTTGAGATAGCCATTTTGTTCAGCATAGTAGAAAATCTAATTAATGTGTCTTTGAGGATGACTTAATCCCCCACAGTTCCCGGGGGAAGGGCTGCAAGTTATAAACTTTGCCCATTGTTTACATATAGTATTGGTTATTGGGAAGTATACAGGTACTTTCAGGAGAAATTTTTCTCTGGGGGGGGGGGTCGGAGTAGGGGCTACGGGGGTGAATCTCTCCATGGAGGATGTTTCCTTGGGAGAAGGGACATTTCTATAAAGGGGGCGCTGGATTTCCCAGCATTATTTAAAAAAACGATCAGAAATTAAATAAAAAAACAAATTTTTTTCAACTGAAAGTAAGGAGCAACATTAAAACTTGAAACGAACGGAAATGATTACGTATAAGAGGGGGTTCGCCCCCTAGTCAATACCTCGCTCTTTACCCTAAAGTTTTTTTTAGTACTTTCAAAAGAGCTTTCTATTCTAATTAATCGGCCTTTTGACTCAGGGGCTTGTGATTCGAACAAAATTCGAACTTTAGTGTAAAGAGCGAGGTATTGACTAGAGGCGAACTCCCTAAAATACGTAATAAAAACATACGAAACTTAAAACGAACAAAAATTATTCCGTATATGAAAGGGGCTGTCCCCTCCTCAACGCCTTGCTCTTTACGCTAAAGTTTGACTCTGTCTCACAACTTAATTTTTAAAAACAATAAAAACTTTAGCGTAAAGAGCGAGGCGTTTTGAAAAGAAAAGGTGGTGTTTTTATGGCAAATTATTTTAAATTTCTAAAACATGGACACTCAACAAAGCCAAGCTATCAAGGAGTATCTTCAGTGAGTTAGTAGTTCCACAAATTTTTTATTCAAAATATTGCAACATACTGAGAAAATATATCAAACTTAAAAGTCAACCTTAAAAACTCTCAAAATTGGTATTAATCTAGACACGAATCCTAGTTCGAAAACTGACGTAAAATACGCCCGAATTCAGAAAGTACGGCCGTTTTCACTCTGGAAAACGCGTCGTCTGACCAATTTGTCAATTTGTCTGACCAATGTGAAATTTTGTCAAGCAAAACGGCAAGGGACGTTACTGTGTAAGTTCTAACTGATGAAAGCGAAATTCCTTGAATTCTTCCTAGAATACAAAGACTTCTCTCATTATGAATAAAAAAAAAATGTCAATAAGTACATTTATAACGCAGAAACAGGAAGTTTTTCTGTATCTTAAGAACAATTTTTTCGCCCCCAAAAAAACGATTTTTTCATCTGTAGCACGAAATAATAGCGATCCAATCGTTCGCTCGCATCAAGACATTTCTTTCGTTTTTATCAGGCAACATGATATACGGCTATCAAAGCGAAATTCGTATTTTTTTAAATTTCTAGCTTCATGTTGCTACTTTTGCAAATAATTGTCTTCCTTTGTTTATTCCTTCCTTGTCTTGGAAGGAATTGTCTTCCTTCCTTTCTTTAATAACTGTCTTTTTTAGTTGTTCCTCTTGTATTTAAACAAATTAAAACGTAATTCCTAGAGAAATTTGCTGTTTATGCTAGTTTTCAATGGGAATATTTGCTGTGTATTTATTAGCTTATGATAAGCAATGTTGAATTAAGACATTTTTTTTTATTTGTTATCTACTGATAATCTTTTTACGGACGTAAAATTTGAGATCAAATATGGATTTCAAATGAAAAGCCACGAAAAATAGAATCAATCAAATTATGTGAGGCTTGTGATAAAATTAAGCAGATATTTACATGAACAGTCGTTCGTATAGGCTCACTTGACATATACGTACGTATAGGTCAAGATATTTTTATTTTGAAAATAATGCACTTGTATAGAATTTATAATTTACATTTTATAAAAATGTTATTATAAAAATTACATTACAATTTATAACAGTGTATTTACATTTACGCTTGTATTTTGTGTATTTACAAAGGAAATAGAATTTATAATTTACATTTTATAAAAATGTTATTATAAAAATTACATTACAATTAATAACAGTGTATTTACATTTACACTTGTATTTTGTGTATTTACAAAGTAAATAGAGTTTATAATTTACATTTTATAAAAAGGTTATTATAAAAGTTACATTACAATTTATAACAGTGTATTTACATTTACACTTTTATTTTGTGTATTTACAAAGGAAAAAGAATTTATAATTTACATTTTATAAAAATGTTATTATAAAAATTACATTACAGTTTATAACAATGTATTTACATTTACACTTGTATTTTGTGCATTTACAAAGGAAATAGAATTTATAATTTACATTTTATAAAAATGTTATTATAAAAATTACATTACAATTAATAACAGTGTATTTACATTTACACTTGTATTTTGTGTATTTACAAAGTAAATAGAGTTTATAATTTACATTTTATAAAAAGGTTATTATAAAAGTTACATTACAATTTATAACAGTGTATTTACATTTACACTTGTATTTTGTGTATTTACAAAGGAAAAAGAATTTATAATTTACATTTTATAAAAAGGTTATTATAAAAATTACATTACAGTTTATAACAATGTATTTACATATACACTTGTATTTTGTGCATTTACAAAGGAAATAGAGTTTATAATTTACATTTTATAAAAATGTTATTATAAAAATTACCTTACAATTAATAACAGTGTATTTACATTTCACTTGTATTTTGTGTATTTACAAAGAAAATAGAATTTATAATTTACATTTTATAAAAAGGTTATTTTAAAAATTACATTACAATTTATAAGTGTATTTACATTTACACTTGTATTTTGTGTATTTACAAAGGAAATAGAATTTATAATTTACATTTTATAAAAATGTTATTATAAAAATTACATTACAATTAATAACAGTGTATTTACATTTACACTTGTATTTTGTGTATTTACAAAGTAAATAGAGTTTATAATTTACATTTTATAAAAAGGTTATTATAAAAGTTACATTACAATTTATAACAGTGTATTTACATTTACACTTGTATTTTGTGTATTTACAAAGAAAATAGAATTTATAATTTACATTTTATAAAAAGGTTATTATAAAAATTACATTACAATTTATAATAGTGTATTTACATTTACACTTGTATTTTGTATATTTACAAAGGAAATATAATTTTTAATTTACATTTTATAAAAATCTTATTATAAAAATTACATTACAATTTATAACAGTGTATTTGCATTTACACTTGTATTTTGTGTATTTACAAAGTAAATAGAGTTTATAATTAACATTTTATAAAAAGGTTATTATAAAAGCTACATTGCAATTTATAACAGTGGATTTACATTTACACTTGTATTTTGTGTATTTACAAAGTAAATAAAATTTATAATTTAAATTTTATAAAAATGTTATTATAAAAATTACATTACAATTTATAACAATGTATTTACATTTACACTTGTATTTTGTGTATTTACAAAGGAAATAGAATTTATAATTTAAATTTTATAAAAATGTTATTTTAAAAATTACATTACAATTAATAACAGTGTATTTACATTTACACTTGTATTTTGTGTATTTACAAAGTAAATAGAGTTTATAATTTACATTTTATAAAAAGGTTATTATAAAAGTTACATTACAATTTATAACAGCGTATTTACATTTACACTTGTATTTTGTGTATTTATAAAGAAAATAGAATTTATAATTTACATTTTATAAAAAGGTTATTATAAAAATTACATTACAATTTATAACAGTGTATTTACATTTACACTTGTATTTTGTGTATTTACAAAGGAAATAGAATTTATAATTTACATTTTATAAAAATGTTATTATAAAAATTACATTACAATTAATAACAGTGTATTTACATTTACACTTGTATTTTGTGTATTTACAAAGTAAATAGAGTTTATAATTTACATTTTATAAAAAGGTTATTCTAAAAGTTACAATACAATTTATAACAGTGTATTTACATTTACACTTGTATTTTGTGTATTTACAAAGTAAATAGAGTTTATAATTTACATTTTATAAAAAGGTTATTATAAAAGTTACATTACAATTTATAACAGTGTATTTACATTTACACTTGTATTTTGTGTATTTACAAAGAAAATCGAATTTATAATTTACATTTTATAAAAAGGGTATTAAAAAAATTACATTACAATTTATAACAGTGTATTTACATTTACACTTGTATTTTGTGTATTTACAAAGGAAATAGAATTTATAATTTACATTTTATAAAAATGTTATTATAAAAATTAAATTACAATTAATAACAGTGTATTTACATTTCACTTGTATTTTGTGTATTTACAAAGAAAATAGAGTTTATAATTTACATTTTATAAAAAGATTATTATAAAAGTTACATTACAATTTATAACAGTGTATTTACATTTACACTTGTATTTTGTGTATTTAATAAGAAAAAAGAATTTATAATTTACATTTTATAAAAAGGTTATTATAAAAATTACATTACAATTTATAACAGTATATTTACATTTCACTTGTATTTTGTGTATTTACAAAGAAAATAGAATCTATAATTTACATTTTATAAAAAGGTTATTTTAAAAATTACATTACAATTTATAACAGTGTATTTACATTTACACTTGTATTTTGTGTATTTACAAAGGAAATAGAATTTATAATTTACATTTTATAAAAATGTTATTATAAAAATTACATTACAGTTTATAACAATGTATTTACATTTACACTTGTATTTTGTGCATTTACAAAGGAAATAGAGTTTATAATTTACATTTTATAAAAATGTTATTATAAAAATTACCTTACAATTAATAACAGTGTATTTACATTTCACTTGTATTTTGTGTATTTACAAAGAAAATAGAATTTATAATTTACATTTTACAAAAAGGTTATTTTAAAAATTACATTACAATTTATAAGTGTATTTACATTTACACTTGTATTTTGTGTATTTACAAAGGAAATAGAATTTATAATTTACATTTTATAAAAATGTTATTATAAAAATTAAATTACAATTAATAACAGTGTATTTACATTTACACTTGTATTTTGTGTATTTACAAAGTAAATAGAGTTTATAATTTACATTTTATAAAAAGGTTATTATAAAAGTTACATTACAATTTATAACAGTGTATTTACATTTACACTTGTATTTTGTGTATTTACAAAGAAAATCGAATTTATAATTTACATTTTATAAAAAGGGTATTAAAAAAATTACATTACAATTTATAACAGTGTATTTACATTTACACTTGTATTTTGTGTATTTACAAAGGAAATAGAATTTATAATTTACATTTTATAAAAATGTTATTATAAAAATTACATTACAATTAATAACAGTGTATTTACATTTCACTTGTATTTTGTGTATTTACAAAGAAAATAGAATTTATAATTTACATTTTATAAAAAGGTTATTTTAAAAATTACATTACAATTTAGAACAGTGTATTTACATTTACACTTGTATTTTGTGTATTTACAAAGGAAATAGAATTTATAATTTACATTTTATAAAAATGTTATTATAAAAATTACATTACAGTTTATAACAATGTTTTTACATTTACACTTGTATTTTGTGCATTTACAAAGGAAATAGAATTTATAATTTACATTTTATAAAAATGTTATTATAAAAATTACATTACAATTAATAACAGTGTATTTACATTTACACTTGTATTTTGTGTATTTACAAAGTAAATAGAGTTTATAATTTACATTTTATAAAAAGATTATTATAAAAGTTACATTACAATTTATAACAGTTTATTTACATCTACACATGTATTTTGTGTATTTAATAAGAAAAAAGAGTTTATAATTTACATTTTATAAAAAGGTTATTATAAAAATTACATTACAATTTATAACAGTGTATTTACATTTACACTTGTATTTTGTGTATTTACAAAGGAAATAGAATTTATAATTTACATTTTATAAAAATGTTATTATAAAAATTACATTACAATTTATAACAGTGTATTTACATTTATTTACATTTACACTTGTATTTTGTGTATTTACAAAGGAAATAGAATTTATAATTTATATTTTATAAAAATGTTATTATAAAAATTACATTACAATTTATAACAGTGTATTTACATTTACACTTGTATTTTGTGTATTTACAAAGAAAATAGAATTTATAATTTACATTTTATAAAAAGGTTATTATAAAAATTACATTACAATTTATAACAGTGTATTTACATTTACACTTGTATTTTGTATATTTACAAAGGAAATATAATTTATAATTTACATTTTATAAAAATCTTATTATAAAAATTACATTACAATTTATAACAGTGTATTTACATTTACACTTGTATTTTGTGTATTTACAAAGTAAATAGAGTTTATAATTAACATTTTATAAAAAGGTTATTATAAAAGCTACATTGCAATTTATAACAGTGGATTTACATTTATACTTGTATTTTGTGTATTTACAAAGTAAATAAAATTTATAATTTAAATTTTATAAAAATGTTATTATAAAAATTACATTACAATTTATAACAATGTGTTTACATTTACACTTGTATTTTGTGTATTTACAAAGGAAATAGAATTTATAATTTAAATTTTATAAAAATGTTATTATAAAAATTACATTACAATTAATAACAGTGTATTTACATTTACACTTGTATTTTGTGTATTTACAAAGTAAGTAGAGTTTATAATTTACATTTTATAAAAAGGTTATTATAAAAGTTACATTACAATTTATAACAGCGTATTTACATTTACACTTGTATTTTGTGTATTTATAAAGAAAATAGAATTTATAATTTACATTTTATAAAAAGGTTATTATAAAAATTATATTACAATTTATAACAGTGTATTTACATTTACACTTGTATTTTGTGTATTTACAAAGGAAATAGAATTTATAATTTACATTTTATAAAAATGTTATTATAAAAATTACATTACAATTAATAACAGTGTATTTACATTTACACTTGTATTTTGTGTATTTACAAAGTAAATAGAGTTTATAATTTACATTTTATAAAAAGGTTATTATAGAAGTTACATTACAATTTATAACAGTGTATTTACATTTACACTTGTATTTTGTGTATTTACAAAGTAAATAGAGTTTATAATTTACATTTTATAAAAAGGTTATTATAGAAGTTACATTACAATTTATAACAGTGTATTTACATTTACACTTGTATTTTGTGTATTTACAAAGTAAATAGAATTTATAATTTACATTTTATAAAAATGTTATTATAAAAATTACATTACAATTAATAACAGTGTATTTACATTTACACTTGTATTTTGTGTATTTACAAAGTAAATAGAAGTTATAGTTTACATTTTATAAAAAGGTTATTATAAAAATTACATTACAATTTATAACAGTGTATTTACATTTACACTTGTATTTTGTGTATTTGAGCCCCAGAATTTTGTCTGAGATTCGACGCAATTATGCAGAGAAGGTTACGGCTTTTAGTTTAGATATAAAGTACCAAGGACAGTGAAAAAGGTGTCTGATTTTTTTAATTGGTTAAGTAGAAATTTATACAACCAAGTGTATTATAAAAATTAGGAAAAAATTGGAAATTCGGTTTTCCCTTTGAAGATGGAGTTATCTTTGAGAATCAACAGATTGTAAATGTTTAATCTTACGGACAAGCAGCCTTGTCAAATTTAGCTAATCAGTTTTGCTTATTTGTTTTCAATGCTCAACTTGGCAACATTGACAAAAGTGCGGTACTCCCCCAAAACTTGGTAATTCCTAAACAGCCAAAAGGAAAATCTTAAACAGCCAAAAGAAAGATCATAAAATGAGTAAGAAGACTTTAATAGTAGAAGAAAAACCCTGAAAAACTGCTTTGTTTACTGCACTGTATATAAATAATAGACTAACACACAAGTACTTGTCCAATAAGAGAGTCATACTTACTCCCACCATTTACCCATGCCATTTAAGCATTTTTGCCTCTCAATTAGTCGGACTATCTGTCTCCGCTTTTTTCTACAATTAGCCATGTCTTGATGTCTACTGCAAAATGCTTGATTTTGCAGTATGCTTGAATTGAAAATCAAATATTTTGCAGTAGGCATCAAGACATGGCTAATTGTAGAAAAAAGCCAAGACACATAGTCCGAGTATTTGAGAGGCAAAAATGTTTAAATGGGACGGGTAAATGGTGGGAGTAAGCATGACTCTCTTATTGGACAAGTACTTGTGTGTTAGTTTTTGGAAAGGCACCCCTGCCTAGAGTCTCAGGCAGGTTGACCAAGAATTTAAAATTGGCCTAGGACCGTTATATTGCCTGGAATGAGAGGCAAACAAGGCACGCTCGCCTTTGGTCTTAGGAACGTTGACCAAGAATTTAGAATTTACACAGGACCATTAATTTGCTTGGAATAACAGGCAAACAATCATTTAACGCCACCTTTATCTTCCAAATAGTACCTATTCATTGCCTAAGCTCATCCCCGCATTCTGAGCAAATTTAAATTTTTAAAATTTTTGGGTCACACACTTGCCCGAGACTCTGGGCAGGTGGGCGCCTTCAAATATTGTTCCAAATTCCTCTCTCAATTTAGCTCTTGTTCACGGATGCCCACCAATCACTTTGCAAATAGTATCTATTTAATGCCCCAGCTCAGTCCAGCATTCTGAGTAAATTTCAACTGTTCAGGAATTTTTCAAATTTTTGGGTCACTTGCCTGAGACTCTGGGCAGGAGGGCGCCTCAAAAATTGTCCCAAATTCGCCTTAGAAATTATTTACGGACGCCTAAAGCCGTGAATGATTTAGACCGTTTCCCTAGCGGTAACCATGCGCTACGCACATACCAACAATATTTTTTTCATTTTCACATGGTGTCCCAATCTAGCACATGTCCATCGCTTAGCATTCAAGCCTTTTGGAAAGGCACGCCTGCCTAGAGTCTCAGGCAGGTTGATTAAAAATTCAAAATTGACATAGGACCGTTAGATTGCCTGTAATGAGAGGCAAACAAGGTACGTCCGTCTATGGTCTTAAGAAGGTTGACCAAGAATTTAGAATTGGTACATGACTTTAATTTGCTTGGAATGACAGGCAAACAAGTGTTTAAAGCCTAATAGTGAGGGACCCCAACTACCTAAAGTGTCAGGCAGGCAAGTGACCCAATTTATAAACTCAGACATTTCCACTACCAAAAACTTCATTCAATATTAGTTGGATCAACAAGTTACCGGGAATTGCAAGGGAATTTCATCTTCATCGGGAATCATATTATCGATATACAGTGGTTTACTGAGATCACAATAACAAAGTTCAAATTATTTTACGTATGGTAGCTTCAAAGTGTATTATATGTCAACGCTGTACGTTTGAATGATTGTCTAAGCCTACCCTCATTCGATGTTAAAATGTAGGCCAAAAACCCATGGGACCACTAGGGGGGTGGGGTGCATTTGCGAGTGGATTGATTATCATATTTAAAAAGAGCATAAAAAAGAATTGAGTAGTATTTACACTTTGTCCCTATGTCGGTTATGAAATATTTTATATATCGACCCATATTTCGAAATACGTTTCTTAATGAAGTCCCTTTTAAATTAGTTCATGAAACCTATTAAAAATCTCTTTAATTCACTATATTTAGCCAGGGCCATCTATTTGAATTAAATTTTTAATTGCAAGTAGTGACGTTGGTATTATAGGCTGCTTGCAGTGAGGTGCACAGTCTATTTAATGCTGGATGGGCACCCAAAAGGGGGAGGCGAGCCAGGGCATTTTCTAACCTTTGGAAAACAGTAAATGCAAATTTAGTGGAAATTTTTGTAACACTTTGAATAAAGCACCACTCATGGCAAAACAAAACAGTTTGCCTACCCATAGTTTTTTGACAACCCCCCCCCCCCCCTCTGAGAAAGTTCTGCATGGGCCTTGGAAAACTAATGACATAGTGCAACAATATCATGAAGACAATGCAATTATTGAACAACAATGAAATTCAACATCCTAATTTCTACAATTCTTTTCTCTTTCTCTTTCATTTAATACTAAGCTTCTCTATTAGTAACTAATGTTATTAATTTTAAATTATTTTATTTCATATCTCATTTTATTTTAGTTTAGTTTGGTTCACCTTTTCCTTTTTTTTCTGTTTTTTTAGGTTTTATATTTTTGTGTGTAATTTTTTTATTTTTACAGGTAGCTGGAAAGAATAATATAAAAACTACAGTCGTATGTCCTTATTATGTGAAGACACCTCTATTTGAAGGGGCTTCTTCCAAGTAAGTGTTTGCTGCTCTACTTGTATTATGTTTCAAATCTAGAGTTGATCCGCAACATTGTTATAGAAAAATGAGTATGTCACCCATTTTAGGTCAAAATTGGACAAAAAGAAACCGAGATTACGCAAAATATCACCGAGATTGTCAAAAATGTAACCAAGATTTGTCACTTTTTTTGACTCGATATTCCACAATTTGGAACCAAGAATGACACAAGATTATTCAAATTGCAGCTGAAATTGCAGGAATTGTGACCGAGAATTACCAAGACTGCACAAGAAGCAAAAGAATTGAGACAAAACGAAGCTCAAAATAAAAAAAAAGCTTTTTCGCATACTGACCAATGGTCTGCGTTGCGCAGGTACCGATCTCCTGATTTGATGCCTTCGGTGAGGAGTGCAATGTGTGGTTGGGGAAAAACTGAACTTACTTTGAAATAACTCCTGAAGTCCCAATATTTGTATTTTTGTATAATCGTAATAATTTTTCACCCCTCCTCCCTCTCCTAAAACAAACTCTAGTGTACTTGATTGTTGCTTGGAATCAATCTTTATAAGCTATCATTCATTTTGACTGCCCCCCCCCCTTAACAAAAGAAGAAGCAAAAAACGAGAAAAAGTATTTTCAAAATAAGGTGGCCTTGCTTCTGAATTTATTTTCTGTTTTGTTTTTAGTTTTAACCAATTATAATTTGAGATGAATGCCTGACGACACTATAGTCACACCTGTAGACAAAATCAAAATCACGCTCGACTACAGTGCAAACTATGTATTCCGTTGGTAGTTTCTGAATTGAACTGTATTCAACTTTCAAGTATAAAGTTTATGATTCAATCAGAGTTTAAGATTTTAGGCATCATTTTTGGAAATAGAAAACACGGACGTTTAGAACAGCAATTTTCTATTTGGATTATGGAACTGGCAATAGATGCAATAGATAGTATTAGTAGAGAAGAGTTGGGAACAGAATTTTGTTGGTATTAACTTTTCGAACAAATTTCTTACAATTGTAATTTTCGAATTTTATAATATAAGTGTAACGTTAAAATCATAAAAAAACGTGTTATTCATCAATCTTAGCCTGTTGTCGACAGATGGGACTATAGTGCAGGTTGACATAATAAAATTGAAGGGAAAATTGGCCGAGGAAAAAACAGAATCAACGCCATCTAAGATTCTGAATTTAATTAATAAAGCAATATACTTTATTAATTGACCATTTTCCAGTTTACCCTCCCAATGTGGACCAATACCTATTAGTTTTCTTTTGCTCGCAATGATTATTGGCTATGCAACTTCGAGGTATTATTCGCGAACATATCTGTACGAAAGTGGTGGAGAACGGAACTCATCCTCCATTCTTAGTCCAAAAAGCTCCTCCTTAGTCCTCGCTCTTAGTCCTTAGCTCTTTGTCTCGCTCCTTAGTCCTTAGCTCTAGCTTAGTCCTCCAAATTGAGAAATGGTTGGCTGAAAACACATCTTCCTTTTATGTCAAACAGTTCGTGGTAACGAACTGTAAGTAAGGAGTGACCTGGCTCAATAGTAACCGAAACTCTAAAAAAAGGAATTTTGATACCAATAGATACATCAAAAGAATCAGATTTTTATGCTAATTTCAAATATAAAAGTTTAATCAAGTTTATTCTTACGCATCAAAAGTTACGCTCCTGAGAAAATTTGCCTTATTTTCGAAAAAAGGAGGAAACACCCCCTAAAAGTCATAGAACCTTAATGATCAGAACCTTAGAACCTTAAGAAATTGCACCATCAGATTCAGCGTATCAGAGAACCCTACCGTAAAGATTTTAAGCTCCTATCTGCAAAAATGTGGAATTTTGTATTTTTTGCCAGAAGAAAGATCGCGGATGCGTGTTTGTTTGTTTTTTTTCCCCATAGGTGATCGTATCGACCTAGTGGTCCTAGAATATCGTGAGATGGCTCATTCAAACGGAAATTAAAAGTTCTAGTTCCCTTTGTAAGTGACAAAAAAATGGAGGGCAACTAGCCCCCTCCCACGCTCATTTTTTTCCCAAAGTCACCCAATCAAAATTTTTTAGATAGCTATTTTGTTCAACATAGTCGAAAATCTGATAAATATGTCTTTGAGGATGACTTAATTCCCCACAGTCCCCGGGGGAATGGCTGCAAGTATTGAACTTTGCCCAATGTTTACATATAGTATTGGTTATAGTATTAGTATACAGACATTTTCAGGGGAAATTTTTTATGGTAGTGGGGGGGGGGGTCGGGGGTTTCGTAGGAGGATCTTTCCATTGAGGAAGTTTTATGGGGGAAGGGACATTGCTATGAAGGGGGCGCCGGATTTCCCAGCATTATTTAAAAAAACGATCAGAAATTAAATGAAAAAAACAAGTTTTCAACTGAAACACTTTTCAACTGAAAACTTTTCAACATCAAAACTTGAAACGAACAGAAATTATTACATATATGAATGGGTTCGCCCCCTAGTCAATACCTCGCTCTTTACGCTAAAATCTTTTTAGTATTTTCATAAGAGCTATTTATTCAAATTAACGGCCTTTGTAATTAAGGGTTCATTCTTAAGGAAGTGGAAAAAAAAAAATCGAACTTTAGTGTAAAGAGCGAGGTATTGAATAGGGGGGGAGGCTAATATACGTAATAAAAATATACGAATATGAAAGTTCGTTACGTAAGTTAATTCGTAAGTTACGTATATTTATTACTAATAAAAACGTTCATAAATAAAATTAAACAACTTTGGAGAAAGCCATTTAGCCAAAAAAAAGTTAAATAAATATTCAAATTTCGCTTTAATTATTCATGTACGGTGAACCAAAATCAAAACCTGTATTAATTTTAAAACGTTCAGAAATTAAATATAAAAAAAACATTTTTTTTAAACTGAAAGTAAGGAGCAACATTAAAACTTAAAACGAACAGAAATTATTCCGTATATGAAAGGGGCTGTCCCCTCCTCAAAGCATCGCTCTTTACGCTAAAGTTTGACTCTTTCTCACAACTCTATTTTTTAGATCAATAAAAAACTGTAGCGTAAAGAGCGAGGCGTTGAGGAGGGGACAGCCCCTTTCCTGTACGGAATAATTTCTGTTCGTTTTAAGTTATTAATGTCGCTCCTTATTTTCAGTTACAAAAAACTTTTTTTTGTTTAATATATAGATAGAACAAGAAAAGTAGTTTCCCACTAAGAAATTCTTAAAAAAAGCTTAAAAAAAAAAATCAAAAGCTTTTATTTCTCTCAATTTATGTTGTTTTTACTTCTGTTAAACTTTTCATGCCCTTAAAAAAGTTCCATAATTAGTCTAGGTCAGGGGCCTCGTTTGGGGGGCAGTTGCCCCCATTTATAATTCTGGAGATTCGCCCCTGGTCTAGGTCATGATAGGAGTTGAATTTTTTAGAGGGTAAATGAGAAAATACATATCGTATTTTCATGGTTTAGCAAAGAGAGGGGAAGAAGGACCCCCTTAGCCTTATCAACCATTACAAAAGTGTGATTATAAAAGCGTGATAAATGCTCAAAAGTATATTAAAGTGATATTTTTACAACAAAGGGGAATGCCAATGAAAATGGTGATTTAATTTTGCTTTGAGGGGATTTCCCTCGATTTGTGCAGTTTTTACTATTCATGCGAATTTTTGAACCAAAAAAATAGAAAAAAGAGGTAACGATGAATTTAATTGTTGGGTTGTTGTCGAATACTCGTATTTTCTTAGACGTTAAATAACGTATATAAGGAAATACCTCCGCGAGATTTGTCCGAAGACCCCACCCTTCTGCTGAAGAATTGACAAATCGGGGTCTAAAGTGATTTCTTGTTTTGACTCGTGTTTTTTCAAGAAAAGCATTGCTATGAACCTCGGCTACTTTTCTTACAATCCTATCTCTATTTTTATGCATTCTTGGTGACATTTCTTGTACTTCTTAGTAACAATTCCTGTAATTCTTTGCTCCATTTATGTATTTCTCAACATGTCTTTTCTTGTATGTGTAAGATTTTCTATCTATTTTGGGAATCTTGGTAACTTTGATTTTTGGAATTAAAAATTTGTTGAGTGAAGCTCTGTATAGAGTTGGGTGAAGGAGGAGAATGTGCAGCTCAATTGGGCTCAAGCAGCGTGGTGCTACGATATATATAAAATACATTTCTAACAAAAAAAATCCTAAACACTATGCGCTCGTCCCCACAAAGGTTCCAGGACCAGTCAAGGAGTTGTTAGTAATATGAATTTTCTTTTTTAAACTGCTCATTCAAAAATGGCTCTATTGTTGAGCTAATTTTTAATGAACGGTCTTGTGGCCTAGTGTCTCGATGGTCTAGACTAGTGAGCTCGTGAAATTCTAACAACGGATCCATCGATGCCAATGTTTCCCTTATTTCATGTAAGATTAGTCAGATAGGTGTGACGTAAGGGGTTTTGACATTAGGTCATTAGGCATAACGAAAGGATTTTGACAAAAACCTAACGAAGTTCTAAGAACAGGTTTTTAGGGACCGGATTTTCTTTATTTTGTTTAAGATTGGCCGGATGGGCATGAAACTAGTGGTGGTTTTCGAAAGAATGTTGTTAACCAGTTCACTGAGCTAACGAAATTGTAATAACAGGTTCAAATAAACCGTTTTTTCGTTTTTTGTAAAGGGGAAATTGGTTTGCTGCTAATTATCATTCCTAATTAATTTTTTAGCTCTTCAAAGTGTCTTTCTTCTCCATAGCAGTAGCCCATTTTCGCGAGCTGTGCTTTTGAGGTTTTGGTTCATTCTTCGTTTGAATATGTATTTTTTATAATTCTACAATTATTATACAAATATTCGCTATACAAGTGTCGAAGCTATACAAAATA
The DNA here is from genome assembly GCA_027921565.1 of Artemia sinica. Lineage (NCBI taxonomy): Eukaryota > Metazoa > Arthropoda > Branchiopoda > Anostraca > Artemiidae > Artemia > Artemia sinica. The sequence goes on from JAPEVW010000027.1 coordinate 3,114,921, forward strand.
ATTTAATTGCTCAGTTTTTCTTAAAAATAGCCGAGTTGATCCTCTACGGGATAGATCTCGGTCGTGTCTTCAAAAATCATAGTTGCCAGAAAATTAAGTATGTAGATGTTTTTCAGTCGATGACTACATCTACTAATTAAGTAGATGATTAGTCATAATTCAAATCTAGTGCATTACTACAATGACCTAAATTTTCAATTTATGTTCAAATCTGGTCAGCTTCTTTAAATTTTCAATTTCTAAGGACAAAGTTTCAAATTTTCAAATTTCGGAACAAATTTGGGTCAGCTTTTTAAAAATTTTAAATTCTAACGATATATTTTTAAATTTTCAAATTTCGGAAAGAATTTGGGCCAGCTTCTTTAAATTTTTAAATTCTATCGACAAAGTTTCAAATTTTTCAACAAATTTGGGTTAGCTTCTTTAAATTTCGAGATTCTAATGACAAATTTTCAAGTTTTAAATTTTGGAACAAATTTGGGTAAGCTTCTTTAAATTTTTTAAATTCTAACGACAAAGTTTCAAATTTCCAAATTATGGAAGGAATTTGGGTCAGCCTCTTGAAATTTTTATATTCTAACGACAGATTTTCAAATTTTCAAGTTACATTAGAGCAACATCATATTTTATTCTAAGGAGATTTGGTTGTAAATAGGTCCTTAGAATGATTTATTTTAATAAGTCATTCATCCCATTTTCTTGTGTCTAATCTTTCAACTGATTGTTTTTAGTTAGCTTTTTGTCTTCCCTACACGATCGTCTAGCTATTTCTGATTTTACACTACACAAACGTGGACGTGGAGCAAATCTTGGGGGGGGGGCAATGTGACAAGGACGCTAATAATTGCCCAAATTGACAAGTTAACTAAAAAAAGAGTAACAAAAACAACAAATGAAGGCGCCGAAAAAATCTTGAAGGGCCTCTAGATCCCCCTGCCCCCTGGATCCGCCCCTGACGCTAGATGACTGATTTTCCTGTAAAATGAGTCTCGTACTTTGTAAGTGCTGAACTGTTTATTAAATCTAGATATGTTCGTCTACTAAGTGGTTATCACCTAATTACACAGGGACTCATTGCCATTTTCACAAAACTATGTAAACTTGTCGCTACACTTCAGCGTCAGCATAACCTACATAAGTTTGTAAATGAACTTTCCTGAAAAAACACACAAGACCATCTGTTGACAAAATGCAGTGCTCCAGAGATACGATCAAACAGCAACCATCTACAGCCACCTCTAAAATTCCTCAAAAACCTCTAAAAATTTTAATCTTCTTGTTGCGTAGAGACCTACAGAAATGAATTTCCTCTACTGATACCCCTTCCATAGACCTTCAATAAAGGGGTAGGCTACAGTGCTTCGTTAAACAGTAAACAAGGTTGGGTTTCAAATGATAAAAGTAACATTGTTGTCATTATCTTAAAAATCATATAATTTCCATATCTTTCTTTAGAATTCTACCGATACTAGAACCAGAGCAGGTAGCTGCCGAGACTATCAATGGAATTTTAACTAACAAAGAGATGGTTATCATTCCTGGATCATGCGCAGTACTAGCCGCCTTAAAAACGTAAGTGATATATTTACTACCCTTTCTCATTTATGTGATTTATTTTTAATATCTATATTAAAATAGATGGTACTACCGTCTATATTGTAATAAATGGTACCACCATCTATATGATAATAGATGGTACTACCATCTATTTCAGGCACACTTTAACACACTCAGACTGCACATAACTTCAGAAACCGTGAAAAACTGTATCCCAGTCTGTAAAACCAGTTGCTTGACCCGGAAAGGCATTATTGCCGAGGAGTGGCGTCCACAGAGTAGGGAGTCCTCCTTCCTCCTCCTAGAAATCGAAATTTGCGAAAGACGCTTTGTTCTTCAATATTCCAAAAAATATGATGCTTTCCCGAGAAAAATCCCACCTTCAAACCCAGGCATATACGCAGGAATTTTTTCGCTGCGGGGGGGGGGGGGATAAATTTTACTAAGTTTCTGAGCACTTCTTGTCCAAATTATCATCAATTTTTTTAATGTTGATTTATATTTTTTATATTCCTTCTAAGTTCTAATGTTGGTTCTTACTTTCAATTGAAAAAACTTGTTTTTTAATTAATTTCTGATCGTTTTTCAAATAATGTAGGACAATTCCCTTCCATAGAAAATTCTCTCTCCCCACAGAAAATCCCTCAGTCTAAAATTCATTCCACGTAGAATTTCACCCCCGTCTAAATCCCCCCTCCGGAAAATTCCATCTTCGCTGAAAATCTCCCCGGGAAATTTCTTGGAAAATTCTCCTTAGTATACTTTCATTTGAAAAGGATTTTAATTCCTGATCGTTTTTCAAATATTTTTCGGGAAATCCACCATCCGTGGAAAGTTTTTTTCCGGAAATCCCCACTCCCTGTGGAAAGTTACTTACTTACTTAGGTCCCGGCCATCCTCGTCGGACATTTTTGGGGCCACTCCTCTTGCTAGCTTATGCGTAAGGGCTCGGTACGTTGCTCTATCTGGTGCGATACGTGACAACTGGGCTATCTTGACATTGTCGAAGGGGAAGTTCTCCATCCATCGTTTTCGTGGTCTGCCTCGTGGACGAAGGCCATGGAGGGATCCTTCAAGGGCGATTTTTGGGAGGTGGGTTGGCTCCATTCGTTTGACGTAGCCGAACCAGCGCAGTTGTTGCTCCTTGATTTTACTTAGAATGGTTTCAGTGGATTGGAGCCTTTGGCGTACTTCCACATTTGTGATTCGGTCAGTGTATTTGATTCTAGCAATGCAACGGAGGCATCTCATCTCAAAAGCTAGAAGTTTTCTTTCGTCTTCGGTTTTCAGAGTCCATGTTTCTCATCCATAAATAACTATGGGGATTACTAAATTGTTGAATAGGTGCATTTTGAGTTTGTTAGCTAGGTGGTTGCTTTTCCAGTTGTGGGCTAGTCTTCGGAAGCTAGAGCTAGCAAGTGCAAGTCGACGTTTCACGTCAGAGCTATGGCAATTATCTGAGGAGAGTAGGCTACCAAGGTACAGGAAGTGATCAACTGTTTCAACCTGTCTCCCTCCTATGGTGATAATGGGCGAGTTGTCTAGTTTACGTCTCGTAGTTACCATGACTTTAGTCTTGCTGGCATTGATCTCCATCCCAAACGGCTTTGTGGTATCGTAGAGTTTATCAGCTTGTGCCTGCAGTTCTTGTGTAGAGTTGGCTAGCTCAAAAATATCATCAGCGTAGGCAAGATTGTCTATCAGCAGCCCTCCTATTGTTGCGCCATATTCCAACTGCATCAGTGACAGAACGACATTAAGAAAGAGGTTGAAGAGATGTGGTGATAAGATACAACCCTGTAGTAGTCCTGACGAAGTTGTGAACTCTTCTGACAGCCCATCAACGGTTATTACTTGGCCTCGGAACTGGTCGTACAGACTCTTGATTGCTTGGACTATCTCATAAGGGATCCCGTAGTGAAGGAGGATTTGCCAGAGTCCTTCGCGCCATATCAGGTCAAATGCCTGACGGAAATCAACGAGTAGTTGGTAGAGCTCTTGGTTGAATTCGATGTATTGTTCCATGAGTTGTCGAACGACGAATATCAGATCGATTGTGGATCTTCCAGGGCGGAAGCCGGCCTGATATTCTCCAATGGCAAAGGCAGTTGTTGCTTGTAAGCGTCGGAGTAGGACTTTTGTCAGGACACGTAACTGATGGCTCGTGAGGCTGATCGGACGGCAGTTTCCGCACTCTTTGACCCCTTTTTGTAAATAGGTACAATGGCAGCGTTGCACCACTGACGGGGTACGTGGCCGGTTTCCCACACCGCAGATACAATGGCGTGGTACAGACCAGTTACATCATCCGATCCGACGTTAATGAGTTCAGCGGTGACTCTGTCTGGGCCAGGGGCTTTTCCTTGTTTGAGCGACTTGATTGCTGACTCGGTTTCTGACTTGAGTGGGGGTGGTGGTCTGAGTTCGTGGTCGGGTATGGGGAAGTGGGTTAGTATTTCAGGATCTGCAGCTACTGGTGGATTCAGTTTATCGTTAAAGAATTCTTTCCATCTTTCGAGTTTCATCTTTGAATCGCTAATGTCATTTCCGTCTTTGTCCAGGATCACTGATGTTTGCGGCTCTTTTTTCCGGCTTAACTCGCGTACCACTCTGAAAACTGCTCCGCTGTTCCCCTTCTTGAACAGTACTTCGCAGTCTTCGCATTTCTTCCGCAGGTGGTTCCGTAGTGCCTTTCTGATATCTCGCTCTACTCTTCTCTTGAGGAGCTTGTAAGTATCCCGGCTGTGGCAGTCGGATTTATTACAAAAAAGTCGCTTATCCTCGCATAGCGCAATGATCTCATCTGTGATCCATGGTTTTTCATTGGGAGTTTTTCGTCAAAGGACGTCGTTCGCTGTCTCGATGATTGCTGATGTGGCCTGCTCGGTCAGGGTGTCTATCTTATTAGCGGTGGTAAAGGGAGAATGATTTGCCAGGATCTCTCGAAATTTTTCAGATAGAGTGGAAGTGTAGGTCTGCCTTTTTTCTGGATCCTGCAGCAGATCCACCCGGAATCTTGAGATTTTTGTTGCTTTTTGCAGTTTTCACATTCTTAGCTTGAACCTTGACATCAGGAGAGTGTGGTCAGAGTCGAAGTCTGATCCAGGTAATGCTACTGTGTCTAGTACGGAAGACTTCCAGCGCTTCGATATCAGCATATAATCAATCATGTTCTCGGTTTTACCGTCTGGGGATCTCCAGGTCACTTTTCGTCGATGGCGGTGTTTGAACATTGTATTCGTTATGAATAACTCGTTTTCTCGGCAGAAGTTCAGCAATCGTTCGCCCTTGCATTGAGTTTACCGTGACCAAAAGGCCCCATTATATCGGACTGACCGGTATTATCCGTGCCTACTATAGCGTTAAAGTCTCCCGTGACAATCAGTAACTCTTTCTTATGGATTTGGTTGATGATGCTTTGTAGTGTGAAATAGAATTCATCAATTCTTCCTCACTTCTGGCGGAGTCTGGGGCATAGACTTGGACGACAGAGATATTCTTGGCAGCTCCCTTCAGGCGTAAGACGGTTATTCTTTCTGAGACTGGGGTGAAAGAGATTAGAGATTTTTTGGCAGTTGGTGATGCGAAGAATCCTACACCTTGTCGATGAACTCCGTCCTTGCGCCCAGACAACAAGAGGGAGGCTCCAGAGAAGTTTTCCTCACTTGTTCGGGGGAGGTGCGTCTCAGAGAGGCCGATAACATCCCAATTGTACCTCTGTAGTCCTCTAAGGGCAAAATCTAGTTTTCCCGGTCTGGCAAGTGTTCGGATGTTTAGCGTGCCAAAGTGTAGGGTGGTTTTTGTCGGAACGGAACAACCGTGTGGATTTTCGCCCCGGGTGGGGGTCGTCCTAGGCCTAGGGTCGTCGGCTGCCCAGGACGCGGTAGCATGTAAAATCACATTATCCTCATTCAAAATTGGTTGTTCGTCGGTTACCCCGGACGCGGTAGCATGTAAAATCGCATTATCATCATTTAAAATTGGTTGTTCGTCGGTTACCCCGGACGCGGTAGCAGATGTTTGTATAATACTGAGCCCTTTTTTCATGATATTTAAGAGAGGTGGTTTCTTGGCTTAATGGGTGGTGGTGGCAAGGCACTCCTCTCTGCCACCTTTCAGAGGCCGTTGTCCGTAAATCTGGATCCTCGGCCCTTCCGCAGTTGTCCTCCTATATAGGGTCCTCCCACGATGGTGTTCTGCTTCACCATGCAATTTGACCCATTGCTGGGAGAAGGTTAGTAACTGACGGGACGTGTCCACACACCGATGGGCCCTGCTGAGTGTACATCCAAGGGGCCTTCTTCCTCCTCCGCCCGTATTTACAACCCCCGGGCGAGGGTGCCCCAGTTTCAATTAAGGACCCCCAGGGACTGGGTCCCCCTTGGTCCGCGCCTCCTACTCAATGGAGGTACCCTACATATATGTAGGGCGTTCCCCTATCCGCCACCTGGGGACGCGCTGAGTGGCCTGGGGGAGGCCCCTACTGAGAAATATCAGTAGGTCTCAGATGGAGCTACTGTGGAAAGTTGCTCCAGCGGAAAATTGCCACTGGAGAATTTATCCTGTGGACCCCCCCTCCATAGAAAAACTCCTCCAGACAATTCTAACCCCGCTGGAATATCTCCACGTGTTAAATTTTATCGGCAAAGCTGCTTAAACAAATAAAAAGAATTTCATACAGGAATTATAGCAAGTTCGCCAGTGTAAAGTTTCCCCGGAAAAGCCCACCCCCGAAAACTTCTCTCCCCCACGGAAAACCCTTACCGTGGAAAATCCCACCTAGCAGAAAATCCCCCCACCCTAAAGAAAAATGTCTATATACTTCCCAATAGGAAATACTATACCTAAACAATGGATAAATTTCGTAACTTACAGCCCTTTCCCCAGAGGCTTTGGGGAGTCACGTTATCCCCAAAGGCAAAGTTATTGGACCTTTTAACCATGCTGAACAAAATGTTTATCTCAATTTTAATCGGACAATTGTCCTTGAATCCTTTTGGTCGCTTAAAAAGGGTACTATAACTTTTGATTTTCGTTCGAACGAGCCCTCTCAATGTTTCCTCAATACCTTCCTCTTTACGCTAAAGTTTGACTGTTTGTCCCAATACTTTAAGAACGACTGCTGAAACACAAGGGCCGTTTAATTAGAATAGCAGTCTTTTTTTTTAAAGTGTTAAACACTTTAGTATGAAGAGTAAGGTATTGAGGAGGGGGGCAACCTCTTCATATATGGAATAATTTTTTCCATTTTGTGTTTTAATGTTGCTCTTTACTTTCAGTTGAATTTTTTTTTAATTTAATACATTAAAAAGATAGAAAAACTTTCGTCTGAATAAATGTCCACAGCTGTTTGCTGAAAGTGAGCAACAGCTGTATGTTTCAGTGCCTACTTACATCGTGGAAAACTAAATAATATTGCAACCAAAAGGCCTTGTAAGACTTTTTACATTGCTTTTGTCTCCCTAATGAGGTTTTCGCTTTCCCTTAGCAAATCTCAGACAAATCTTCTAGGGAATGGATTTGTCTTCTTACTGATTACTTCTTACTGATGTCTCTTCTTACTGATGCAATTTGAGCATTTATCAGCACTTGTAGAAACTAATTAATTGTATCTTACGTAGTTACATTTGGAAAATGAGACTATAGAGGAAAAGGCGTATAATTAAAAAAAAGAGTAAATCAAGCTTGACTTTACATTTGGGATTTTTTTTATACCCAAGCCACATTGTAATAACACTATAATGTGGTACTTGAGATGACAGTTTGACAATTGTGGTGGCAGTGGTTATTATATTTTGAAAGAGTATTGAGTGGGAAATCAAACGGTGTATTTCTTTCTTTTTTATCTGGTTTCTGTCCTACAAGCAATTATTACTGCCACTATTATAAAATCAAAATTACATTATTAAATATAAAATCAAAATTATTGAATTATAAAATCAAAATTACATATAAGACTGCAGTACTGATAATATATCCGATTTTTAATTTTCTGAGTTGAGCAGTGTTCAACGTTCAAGCGTAAATTTTATGTTTGAACAATCAGAGTGAAGGTCTATGCTTTTTTTAATTTATTTTTTTTTAAGTTGATTTTTTTTAGTTTTTTTTTTAATTAGAAAAGATGAAGAATCTGTATGATAAACTTGGCAGGAGATACAAGGATATAGCACTGATAGATGATATACAATAACAATTTATTGAACATTTATTGAACAATATTATTGAACAATACAATTAGAACAATTTATTGTTGATTTAGACTTTCTAAGTCCATTTCTTGCAAGTTTAATTTTTTACTTCTGTACTGCAGTTACGACGTTAACATAGATAATTTCTATTATTATATAAATATATGGATTATATATATATATATATTCATCTATATTTATCTATTTATCTAATTATCTATTTATCTAATTATAAATTATTTATTTATAATACAAATATATAATTTCTTAAACCACCCTGCCTTTCCATGTATGAGTTTTAGGAAAAAATATTGAAAACGGGTAAAATTTTTCATAAAAAAGTGAAAAATTAAAAAACTTTTTAATACAGAAATAATAATAAAGTCTGAATATTTCGCCTTCGCATCCAGAAGCCTTTATTAAGAAAAATAAGGGAAAAAACTAGCCCAAACAAAACATAAAAAAAAAACTATGAAAAAAAAACAGCAAGAGAAAAATAGAAAAAAACTCATATTTAAACAAAATCCAATTTGGTAAAGAACCAAGAATAAACAAAGAGGGAAATCTGAATGAAGAAACAAACAAACGGGACTAAACAAAGAACCAAGAATAAACAAAGAGGGAAATCTGAATGAAGAAGCAAACAGACGGGACTAAACAAAGAACCAAGAATAAACAAAGAGGGAAATCTGAATGAAGAAACAAACAAACGGGAATAAACAAAGAACCAAGAATAAACAAAGAGGGAAATCTGAATGAAGAAACAAACAAACGGGACTAAACAAAGAACCAAGAATAAACAAAGAGGGAAATCTGAATGAAGAAACAAACAAACGGGACTAAACAAAGAACCAAGAATAAACAAAGAGGGAATTCTGAATGAAGAAACAAACAAACGGGACTATGGCCAGTGGAAAGAAAAGATAAAAGCCAAAACGACGAGGATATTTCGCCTGTATGAAAACGATACGTCTTCAACGCTGATGAAACAAACATAAAAACCAAAATAACCTAAAAACAAATAAAAAGCCAAACCAAGGAATAAAAACAACCAATACTAATATACAATTGTCGCAACGGATCCACATAGGTCACAGAAGCTAATAGAGTTACTTCGATGAGAACAGCAAAGTAGTTGAAGTTTGGCGAAGTTTGGTGTGTGGAGTTGAGTTACTTTGGTGTTTCTCGTCGAAGTAACTCTATTATAATCCAAAAGCCTTTATTAAGAAAAAAAGAGGAAAAACTAGCATAAACAAAACAGAAAAAAAAAACAAAAAAGGCTATGAAAAAAAAGCAAGAAAAAAAAATAGGAAAAACTCACATTTAAATAAAATCCAATATGGTAAAGAACCAAAGCATAAAAGATGTTTGCAACATGTCTACTATTATCCGTCCGAAACATCTCTTGATATGGAGTTCTGTAAAAACAATTCTTTTTATTTAGTTTTTTTAGGCTTTTTAAAAAAATGTCTTTTTATTTAGAAAGTTTTACGTATGCCCTTGATCAAAGGTTTTTGACCTAGTCTAGTATGTTTTATTGCTATTTTTTCTTTATATGTTTTTTCCTTCTTTTTTTCTGATGATAAAGGCTTCTGGCTGTGAAGCGGAATTTTTGGACTTTTTTGATCATTATTTTGGGATTCAAAAATTTTGAATAAATTCTAGCGTTTTTTATCAACAGGTATGACTGTGCTATGGCTCGGGTATTAGGCTTTTCTTCCAGGTAGATTTTTGAGATTAAGGCTTCCAAAGCAAATCCTTTTGAATTTGAATTCTTAAAAAAGAACAAAAATGCCAGGGGAAAGGGACTGTGCTACCCTCCCAATGAAGGTCCTGATAGCTGGTATTTTATTGAAAGTACCAAAGACGTTTAATGAAAATTTTTCCCCTCGACCTCTCTTAGGTCAATTTATACCCGAAAATCGCGTCTTTTTTACGATTTTCCTTCTGGATATCTAAAAATTTTGATATTTTTAGGACAAAACCCCATTTTCGTTAGTTTTGCCGGGTTGCACCATAAGTAAGCAACCCGGTAACCCGGTACTAAGTAAGCAGAAGTAATTAGTTGAGTTTAAAAATGTAAACTCAAAAATCAAAATATGCAGCGTTAAACTGCAAAAAGTGAAAATATCAACAACCTATTGATTCTTAAAGAGAACAATACGTTCAAAGGAAATCTACATCGTCTTTAGCGATTGTTGCCACGTATTTTTCGCTTATTTCTATTGATTTTGACCTTTTTTCCTTTTTTGACTTTTTTCTTTTTTCTTTTTTTGGACTTTTTTTTCAAATTTGGCAAAAAATGCGTAATACGGGTGTCTTTTCAGTTGAAAGTTAAATTCCAGATTTTTGTATATTTTTAAGACATATATATGGCTGTGTAATTTTTCCCTTGCCCAATTCGAACTATCAGATTATATTTTCACTGTCCTTGGTATTTTAGTTACATTCTATAGAAATCAACTAATTTCTTTTATTTATTTAATTGAAAACCTGTCTACAAAAACTTGAAAAGGAAATGAAAAAAAAGAAACGAACAGGACAAATTAAAGCCTAGTGCGAGACAACTAAGGCGCAGCAAAATCAAGAACAAAAAAAGAACGAATTCAAACGAAGCAAAATCAAATACACGCATACAACATCAACATGTTCATGCAAAAAAAAAAAAAGAATAAGTCCCCGCAATAAAAAACACATTAAACCCCAATCACTTAATTATCTTAATTAAATAATTATTTGAATATTTGAAAACAAATCATATTCACTGCTTTAGTACCCATACCCATTCATTTTGATTAAGTTCAGCTAAGATTCAGTTCAACTAATAAAACTAATTGCAACTAGTCAGTAAAAATTGCTGACTCTCGTAAAAAAAGTAAAAGGATTAGAAATGATTTGACATTCTTGGAAGTGGAACGTTCTAATACTATTATTTGAAATCATATTTAGTTTCACAATCCTCCTGCTGTTATACTACATTTCATGATTATAATGGACCTATTTTATCACAAGAATTGGATATAAAATGAAAAAAAAATTGCAAATTGTATGAAAGGGTTATAAGAAAATATTATTTTCTTTTTTTACCAGTAGGCAAATTACCGAATTTTCCTTTCGCTCCAAAAAATTCACAAACTAATAATGATAAGTTATTTATACAGAATGCTGAATTGGAAAGCTGTGTACGCAGTTCTTCATGTAACAGGTATAACTGCCTCCATGGATGAGTTCCGTGGACGAAAAGTACCCTTAAAAGGTGACTAGGGCATCCAAAGGTACGAAAAGGGAATGTGTTTCCCTAAGGGTCCGTGTGTGTTGCTTTTTGGGGCTTATAGTACAAGTATATTTTACTTCTGCATGACAAGCATGTCTCGTGTGTGACATTCCTTTATTGGGCACTTTTCCATTTTGTGTATTTTATCAGTATTTATTTCTTTCAGTTTTAAGAAAAAATAACCCACTTCTTAGAGATTTTTTTAGATCTGTACATCTCTTTCAATTATTTGTCTTCCTTTTATTATTATATTTTTGATCATTTTGCTTTTCTTATTATTTTTTATTAGTTTTTTTGCTGTTTTTTCCACTTCAGAAAAAAAGAGAAAAACAAATTACTAAAATGGTGATAAATTACTGTTGGCAACCCTGAGCATGAATTTTCTGCAAAATGGAGCTTCTAATACTAGTCATAAATAATTCAAAAGAAAAATCTTGCTACTCTCTCAAAATATTTCATGTCTGCATATATTAAGAAATCATGTCCGCATGATTTTTTATTATTTTTTACTAGTTTTTTGTTGTGTCTTCCCACACGGAAAAAAATAGAGAAAAACAAATCACTAAAAATGGTGGTAAATTGTTATTGGCGATCCTAATTATGACACTTGTCTACAAAGTTGGGCTACTTATCAGCCAATGCCAAAATCTCATTACCCTCATACTTCATGTCTGCTTAAATTAAGAGAAAAGAACTTACCTCTTAGAATTTTTTTCAATCTTTACATTTATCTCGAATATTTGTAGTAGCCTAAATTGCAATTGGCAACCCTGATTGTGATACTTGTCTGAAAGGAGGGCTATATCATGATTTCATTTCATAAATCAAGAGAAAATAACTCACTTCCTAAAAGTTTCGATTTCAATCTTTTTTATTTTTTCAAATCTTTATTCTGTTTTGTTTTTTTTTTTATCTTTTCTTCACATGAATTTTATTGCCTAAACGTAAATCATCAGTACATAGTATCCTGAACTGAGGTGATTTGTATGTCTTTCTCTGTCGCTATCCCTTTTTGGATGATAAAGTGTCCAAATCTCTTTTTTATATGTTCCTGGAGAAATTGATAAAAGTCATGGAAGTCTACATTGTAAGTTATAATCGTTTCTGTTCCGTGTTTCCATGCCAATGAAGAATATGCAGGGTTTTTTATTGCTAATATCTAAGTTTATGTACCACAATTTTCAACTTGAAGAGTTATGGTGAAGCTCAAAATTTATGTGTTAGAAAATAAGCCAAAAAACCATTGTTTCCTTATATTTTAGATATATATGAGTCTGAAGAAGCTGATTTTTTAAAGAAAAAATTAATTAGATTAACAACCCTTTTTGGAAACAAAAATTACAAAATCAAGTTTCATTTTAAATAAATATAAAAGTGAAATGTCTCTTTGTTTAAAATATGAAGATTTAAAAAGTAAGTGTCCTCTACATTTAGTAAAACATGGGGTAATTTGGTTGTATTTAGTGACAGAAATATAGTATGTATCTGTTTCCAAAAATATCACGTTCTAGGCAAATATCATATAATATGGACCCTAGAAACAAATGACCAAAGGACCTTAATGTCCAAAGGACCCTAGGAAATAGAAGAATGACATAAAGAGCCACATTACATTTGTAACAGATTAGGGTTCTCTTGAAGATAAGGGTCAGCTTGACCTTTGGCCTAGATGCCTAGATTATAACGTCTAGAATTGATGTCCAAGTCAAAAACAAAATTGAGGAAATAGAGATGGAGAATGGTGTTCTTTAAGGCCAACAAAAATACTGGATGAATAAATTAAGTGTTTCGGCAGGAACCCCCCCCCCTCACTTCTTTAGCACTACAAAGGAAGTTTGAAAAAATATATATTTTTTCCAGCATTGTTCGTCCGTTTTTCTTCATGAAACTGTTCGTGCATTATTTTCGGTCTTAAAAAGCCCTATGTTCGATCTTTATTTCCTTAATTTTGTTGTGTTATGCTAGCCAATGTGGTTTGAAACATTATGGATGTCCATGCCTGATTCTACATGAGCGAGTTAGCTCTTTGGAAGCAATGAGCTAGAACCTTGTAAACGGAAAGACCTAAATGCCCGAGGCTTCTTACATCTTAAACACATAAGACTCGTCGTATATTCGACACCCGATGTGTCTAACCGAATCCATCGATAGGTTTGATATTTAAATTTTCCAAGTGTCTTTAACACTCATTACAATATCCAAAATAAGCCAACTCAAAAAATTTCTAACCAAAGCCCGCTCTCTAGTGACGCATGTAACACAGAATCCAGTTGTAATTTAACATCTTTCTTTTCAGGATCATTCCCTTCAAGGCTTTCATGAAATTGTTTGAAGGGCTTGGAGGAGCTGTTCTTTTGGAAGATTTTGAAGGGTATACAAAAAAACGAAGTTAGCCATTTTATATTCCTATGTGATCTCTTGGAATAGTTAATTTAGTTACCTTATTAAACATGTATGGTTTTACTTCGTAACGGCTTTCTGTGTGAACTGGTTGAAGTCTAGAGAGTTTTAGATAGTGCTTTCTAAAGCACTATCTAAACTGAAAAAAAAGCCAAGCTGACCAACTGGGGTGGTTTTACTTCGTAACTGCTTTCTGTGTGAACTGGTTGAAGTCTAGAGAGTTTTAGATAGTGCTTTCTAAAGCACTATCTAAACTGAAAAAAAGCCAAGCTGACCGACTGGGGTGGTTTTACTTCGTAACTGCTTTCTGTGTGAACTGGTTGAAGATTAGAGAGTTTTAGATAATGCTTTCTAAAGCACTATCTAAACTGTAAAAAAAACCAAGCTGACCAACTGGGGTGGTTTTACTTCGTAACTGCTTTCTGTGTGAACTGGTTGAAGTCTAGAGAGTTTTAGATAGTGCTTTCTAAAGCACTATCTAAACTGAAAAAAAAGCCAAGCTGACCAACTGGGGTGATTTTACTTCGTAACTGCTTTCTGTGTGAACTGGTTGAAGTCTAGAGAGTTTTAGATAGTGCTTTCTAAAGCCAAGCTGACCAATTGGGGTGGTTTTACTTCGTAACTGCTTTCTGTGTGAACTTGTTGAAGTCTAGAGAGTTTTAGATAGTGCTTTCTAAAGCACTATCTAAACTGAAAAAAAGCCAAGCTGACCGACTGGGGTGGTTTTACTTCGTAACTGCTTTCTGTGTGAACTGGTTGAAGTCTAGAGAGTTTTAGATAATGCTTTCTAAAGCACTATCTAAACTGTAAAAAAAACCAAGCTGACCAACTGGGGTGGCTTTATTTCGTAACTGCTCTCTGTGTGAACAAGTTGAAGTCTAGAGAGTTTTAGATAGTGCTTTCTAAAGCACTATCTAAACTGCAAAAAAAAGCGAAGCTGACCAACTGGGGTGATTTTACTTCGTAACTGCTTTCTGTGTGAACTGGTTGAAGTCTAGAAGAGTTTTAGATAGTGCTTTCTAAAGCACTATCTCTCCTGTAAAAAAAGCCAAGCTGACCAACTGGGGTGGTTTTACTTAGTAACTGCTTTCTGTGTGAACTGGTTGAAGTCTAGAGAGTTTTAGATAGTGCTTTCTAAAGCACTATCTAAACTGTAAAAAAAATAAGCTGACCAACTGGGGTGGTTTTACTTCGTAACTGCTTTCTGTGTGAACTGGTTGAAGTCTAGAGAGTTTTAGATAGTGTTTTCTAAAGCACTATCTAAACTGCAAAAAAAAAGCAAAGCTGACCAACTGGGGTGATTTTACTTCGTAACTGCTTTCTGTGTGAACTGGTTGAAGTCTAGAGAGTTTTAGATAGTGCTTTCTAAAGCACTATCTCTCCTGTAAAAAAAAGCCAAGCTGACCAACTGGGGTGGTTTTACTTCGTAACTGCTTTCTGTGTGAACTGGTTGAAGTCTAAGAGAGTTTTAGATAGTGCTTTCTAAAGCACTATCTCTCCTGTAAAAAAAAAGCCAAGCTGACCAACTAGGGTGGTTTTACTTAGTAACTGCGTTCTGTGTGAACTGGTTGAAGTCTAGAGAGTTTTAGATAGTGCTTTCTAAAGCACTATCTAAACTGTAAAAAAAAGCCAAGCTGACCAACTGGGGTGGTTTTACTTCGTAACTGCTTTCTGTGTGAACTGGTTGAAGTCTAGAGAGTTTTAGATAGTGCTTTCTAAAGCACTATCTTTCCTGTAAAAAAAAAACCAAGCTGACCAACTGGGGTGGTTTTACTTTGTAACTGCTTTCTGTGTGAACTGGTTGAAGTCTAGAGAGTTTTAGATAGTGCTTTCTAAAGCACTATCTAAACTGTAAAAACAAAGCCCAGCTGACAAACTGGGGTGGTTTTACTTCGTAACTGCTTTCTGTGTGAACTGGTTGAAGTCTAGAGAGTTTTAGATAGTGGTTTCTAAAGCACTATCTAAACTGTAAAATAAAAAGCCAAACTGACCAACTGGGGTGGTTTTACTTCGTAACTGCTTTCTGTGTGAACTGGTTGAAGTCATGAGAGTTTTAGATAGTGCTTTCTAAAGCACTATCTAAACTGTAAAAAAAGCCAAGCTGACCAACTGGGGTGGTTTTACTTCGTAACTGCTTTCTGTGTGAACTGGTTGAAGTCTAGAGAGTTTTAGATAGTGCTTTCTAAAGCACTATCTAAACTGTAAAAAAAGCCAAGCTGACGAACTGGGGTGGTTTTACTTCGTAACTGCTTTCTGTGTGAACTGGTTGAAGTCTAGAGAGTTTTAGATAGTGCTTTCTAAAGCACTATCTAAACTGTAAAAACAAAGCCAAACTGACCAATCTGTGTGAACTGGTTGAAGTCTAGAGAGTTTTAGATAGTGCTTTCTAAAGCACTATCTAAAGTGTAAAAAAAAAGCCAAGCTGACCAACTGGGGTGGTTTTACTTCGTAATTGCTTTCTGTGTGAACTGGTTGAAGTCTAGAGAGTTTTAGATAGTGCTTTCTAAAGCACTATCTAAACTGTAAAAAAAGCCAAAATGACCAATTGGGGTGGTTTTACTTTGTAACTGCTTTCTGTGTGAACTGGTTGAAGTCTAGAGAGTTTTAGATAGTGCTTTCTAAAGCAGTATCTAAACTGTAAAAAAAGCCAAGCTGACCAACTGGGGTGGTTTTACTTCGTAACTGCTTTCTGTGTGAACTGGTTGAAGTCTAGAGAGTTTTAGATAGTGCTTTCTAAAGCACTATCTCTCCTGTAAAAAAAACCCAGCTGACCAACTGGGGTGGTTTTACTTCGTAACTGCTTTCTGTGTGAACTGGTTGAAGTCTAGAGAGTTTTAGATAGTGCTTTCTAAAGCACTATCTAAACTGTAAAAAAAGCCAAGCTGACCAACTGGGGTGGTTTTACTTCGTAACTGCTTTCTGTTTGAACTGGTTGAAGTCTAGAGAGTTTTAGATAGTGCTTTCTAAAGCACTATCTAAACTGTAAAAAAAGCCAAACTGACCAACTGGGGTGGTTTTACCTCGTAACTGCTTTCTCTGTGAACTGGTTGAAGTCTAGAGAGTTTTAGATAGTGCTTTCTAAAGCACTGTCTAAACTGTAAAAAAAAGCCAAACTGACCAACTGGGGTGGTTTTACTTCGTAACTGCTTTCTGTGTGAACTGGTTGAAGTCTAGAGAGTTTTAGATAGTGCTTTCTAAAGCACTATCTAAACTGAAAAAAAAAGCCAAGCTGACCAACTGGGGTGGTTTTACTTCGTAACTGCTTTCTTTATGAACTGGTTGAAGTCTAGAGAGTTTTAGATAGTGCTTTCTAAAGCACTATCTAAACTGTAAAAAAAGCCAAGCTGACCAACTGGGGTGGTTATACTTCGTAACTGCTTTCTGTGTGAACTGGTTGAAGTCTAGAGAGTTTTAGATAGTGCTTTCTAAAGCACTATCTAAACTGTAAAAAAAGCCAAACTGACCAACTGGGGTGGTTTTACTTCGTAACTGCTTTCTGTGTGAACTGGTTGAAGTCTAGAGAGTTTTAGATAGCGCTTTCTAAAGCTGTATCTAAACTGTAAAAAAAAGCCAAGCATACCAATTGCAGTGGTTTTACTTCGTAACTGCTTTCTGTGTGAACTGGTTGAAGTCTAGAGAGTTTTAGATAGCGCTTTCTAAAGCAGTATCTAAACTGTAAAAAAAAAGCCAAGCATACAAACTGGGGTGGTTTTACTTCGTAACTGCTTTCTGTGTGAACTGGTTGAAGTCTTGAGAGTTTTAGATAGTGCTTTCTGAAGCACTATCTCTCCTGTAAAAAAAAGCCAAGCTGACCAACTGGGGTGGTTCGAAGGGGGGTGAGGGGGAGGTGACTTACTCACCCCCCCCCCCCTCTGGTTTTGCAAAGTCGTTTATGTTGACGTCATCGAGGTCTCAGGCGCTCATATTCTTCTTCTGGAACGACTTTTGCATTTGAAACTTCTCGGTAAAGAAACGGCGAATTTTGACAAAGCAGCTTCAGTTGTAGATACCAAAAACCGAATTCGCATGTAAACAGAGTAGAGTCGCTTTATTTTATCGTTTAATTTCATTTTTAAATAGAGCCATTTAAACTAAACCAGGTTCAAAGGGACTGGGCTGGTAGCAACTCATGCCTTGAAAACCTGCTTATGCTTGCGCATGATTTGTTTCTTTCTGATCGTTCAGATCTAGTCCATATTTTTCGTGAATTCATTTAAGTTGTTTATTTTGGTCTCACCAAGTTCCCAGGCACTCAATTCAGTCAGAGACAGTCAACGTTGTATTTTCTTCTTCTAAAAAGACTTCGGGATTTTTGTGCTTTCTGTATGAACTGGTTGAAGTCTAGAGAGTTTTAGATAGTGCTTTCTAAAGCACTATCTAAACTGTAAAATAAGCCAACCAACTGGTATGCAAGCACAAATGACCATTTCCCTTCTGCGTAGAGAAATGGTTAATTTTATCACTGCTTAGCTTCAGTTGTAGATATGGAAAACCGAATTTACACGCAAATAGAATACAGTCATTTTATTTTATCATATAATTCTTATATTCAATAATTTTGGATTTAAATTGAGTCATTAAAATTGAACTAGATTTAAAGGGATTGGGTTGATAGCCTAGCAATTCGCGTTAAAAATCTGTTTCTGCTCGCATATGATTTATTTCTGTTGGATGGTTCGGTTGTTTGGGAAAATTCAACTAAAGCCTGACAGATAATATGAACAAACTAAAAGCAAGAGACAAGGTTACGTGCATGGAGTGTCAACTGTCAAACTTTGAGTACGAGTGGAAAAGAAGGCAAGAAATTTCTAAACGCAGTGGAAAAGTAATATGAACTCAAAGAGAAGGAGCCCCACAAGACCCTTTAAAAGCAAGTATATACAGAACAGTGAAAAAATTCGTTTACAATACGAGTTTGAGACGAATACAATGCTTGAGGAGGACTAGCAAGATTTGGGTGTGTACCTAGAATTTTTTTCCCCGAAACAAAAGGGCTTTTGAAGAGGCTGGGATAGGTCATTCAAGTCGGTAGGTAAGATTTTGCCTGGAATGAAAGTAATGAGCACCGTTAAAACTTATAACGAACAGTAATTAGATAAGAAAATATTCCAAATTTGCGATTTCGACTCTTTACGGTAATGTTTGATGTTACGTCATCGCTCGACACAAATGATGAGAAGGAGTCAAATATAGGGCAAGACGTTTCCGATCAAAGACCCAATATGATATTTTTCACATGTGTTACCAAGATGGGATACATTATATCATTGGTTGCTGGTTCCAATGACATTGTTAATGCTATCCGGGAAGATTTTACGTTGAATGCAAGAGATATCGTGGTGAAAATACAATCTACATCATCTTCTTTGTTTGAGCTATGTAAAGAGTTAACAATAGATTGCACTGAAGTAGAGGTGGACTAGGAGCAAAAAGCTAAGGGGGGATTTTGGTTAAGTGGCCCTAACTATGGTCCTCCTTATAGAAGGAATTCTTTTTTCGTCTTTAATCAGAAAGGGCCTTTAACAATAAGTGGAAACTGGACTCCACATCATTAGCGCCGAAATTTGAGCCGCAAGGCAAGTTAGTACTACCCGTTAAGTAAGAAATAGGCTTACAGTAGGAAGAGGACAGATACAACTAATAATTTTTTTTGTGCCAAATATCTCTGAATCTCGGTTGGACTCGGTGTTGCTTAGGTTTTGACACAAAGGGAGAGCGGAATCGTATTTTCGCTGTATAAAATTTTCTGCTATCGTCCTGTATCATGGAAATCGGGGGCCTCTTCAGAAGGATAAATAACACCACTGAGAGTTTTCTGGCTTTCCATCAGAACACAAAACATGTATTTTAACCAGATACAAAACAAAATAACTCGGCTAAAAGAGGAAAAATCTACCGCACTGACTAAAGCGATGTTAAAGTCTTAGAATCTCTTTTCACGTCTTCTTAAACATGTCTAAACTGCTCTTGAATCAAGCAGCTCCCACTCCCATCACATCAACATGAATGCTTCTAAGAGATTATCTGATATTGTAGATCTAAATCTTGTCTGAATGAGATTCAGTTTTGTGAAGGATCGTTTACAGCTGATTTGAGAAAACGAAAGCGTCAGCAGATATTCGTAGCCCAGAAAAATTGAAGTGTAAGCTGAGCCTTAATAGCAGCCGATGCACGCAAGCTATGCAGTTGCTGAACAAACTACTGGAACTTGAAACTCGCACATCAGCCTCTCCACATTCAGCTCCAATTTCAAGCCCATCCTCATATTCTGCACCACACCAATCCCGGCTATTTTTACAACCCTTGGTAATAATTTCGTCGTAAACTGGGGCTAAGCTTTTCAGCTGTATTCCAAGTCAGTGGCACTCAATGGCTAGCATGTGGCCCCCTTTGTTATGCATTATCACACCTAAGGAAATTGTTGCATGCTGATTTTTGTTCTTGAAACTTGTTACATGTTGGTTTTTTTTCCGTGAAACTTGTACATTGATTTTTCTCTTCATAAGACTTGTACATTGATATTTTTCATCGTGAAACTTATTCTGTTCATGGAACTTCTCGCGTCTGATTTTTATTCATGAAACTTGTCGCATGCAGATTTTGTCCATGAAACTTTTTGTATGTTGTTTTTTCTATTCGTGAAATTTGTACATTGATATTTCTCATCACGAAATTTATTTTGTTCATGGAACTTCTCGCGTGCTGATTTTTTGTTCGTAGAACGTTGCATGCAGACTTTTGTTGGTGAAACTTGTTGCATGTTGTTTTTTCTCTTCGTGAAATTGATTTGTTCATGGAACTGGTTGCGTGCTCATTTTTTGTTCGTGGAGCTTGTTGAGTGCTGATTTCTGTTCATGAAACTTCTTACATGTTGATTTTTCTCTTCATGAAACTTGTACTTGGATTTTTCTCCTCGCGAAACTGATTTTGTTCATGGAACTTGTTGCGTGCTGATTTATTATTCATGAAACTTGTTGTATGCTGATTTTTGTTCGTGAAACTTGTTGCATGCTGTTTTTTTCTCTTCGTGAAACTTGTACATTGATTTTTTTTCTCCTCGTGAAACTGATTTCTCGTCATGGAACTTATTGCATGACGATTTTTGTTCCTGGAACTTACATGTTGATTTTTCTCTTCATGAAACTTGTACATTTTTTTCTCCTTGCGAAACTGATTTTTTTCGTGGAACCTATTGGATGCTGATTTTTGTTCATGGAACTTGTTGCATGCTGATTTTCACTCGTGGAACTTGTTACATGCACATTCAGGAACATGTTACATTCTTTTCATGAAACTTGTACGTTAATTTTTTTTTTCCTCGTTAAACTGATTTTTCTTCATGGAACTTATTGCATGCTGATTTTTGTCCGTGGAAGTTGTTGCATGCTGATTTTTCTTCGTGAAACTTGTTATTTGTTGTTTTTTCTCCTGCTGAAACTTGTACATTGATTTTTCTTATCTTGAAACTGATTGTCTTCATGGAACTTGATGCTTATTGATTTTTTTTTTCGTGGAAGTTGTTGCCTGGTGATTTTTGTTCGTGAATCTTGTTAATGTGGATTTTTTTCTTCGTGAAACTTGAACATTGATTTTTTCTCATTGTGAAATCGGTTTTGTTCGTGAAACTTGTTGTGTGCTGATTTTTGATCGTGAAACTTGTTGCATGTTGTTTTTTCTCCAATTGAAAATGATTTTTCTTCATGTAACTTGTGTGCTGATTTTGTTCATTGATCTTGTTGCTTGCTGATTTTTATTCGTGAAACTTGTTACATGTTGATTTTTCTCTTCTTGAAACTTGTACATTGATTTTTTTCTTCTCGTGAAAGTGATTTATTGTTCATGGAACATGTTGCTTGCCGATTTATTGTTGATGGAACTTGTGGTATGCTGATTTTTGTTCGTGAAACTTGTTGCCGCTTGATTTTTTTTTCTCTTCGTGAAACTTGTACATTGATTTTTTCTCCTCTTGAAACTGATTTTGTTCATGGATTTTTGTGCATGTTGATTTTTTGTCTGTGGAACTTGTTGCGTGATGATTTTCATTCGTGAAACTTGTACATTGATTTTTTTCTCCTCGTGACAGTGATTTTGTTCATGGAACTTGTTGCGTGCAACAAGTTTTACGAAAAAAAATGAGCGTGCAACAAGTTAAACAAACAAAAATTCGGCACGCTACATCTTCCATGATTAGTTTGACGAGGATTAGGAGTAGATTAGTTTCATCTATGTTCAAGTTTCAAGAAGAGAAAAAAAAATAACATGCAACAAGTTTCGCGAAACAAATCAGCATGCAACAAGCTCCTTGAACAGAAATCAGTAAGCAACAAGTTCCACGAATAAAATCAGTTTCACCAAGAGAAAAATCAATGTGCAAGTTTCACGAAGAGAAAAATCAACATGCAACAAGTTTCAAGATAAAAAATCAGCATACAACAAGTTTCACTAAGAAAATTCAGCACGCAACAAGTTCCATGAACAAAATCAGTTTCGTGAGGAGGAAAATCAATGTACAGGTTTCACGAAGAGAGAAATCAACATGTGTCAAGCTTCATGAACAGTGATTCAGCACGTAACAAGTTCCACATACAAAAATCAATGCGCAACAAGTTCTGTGAAAAAATCAGTTTTACGAGGAGAAAAATCAATATATGATTTTCACGTGAAGAAAAATCACCATGCAACAAATTTCCACGAACACAATTCAGCACTTAACAAGTTCCAAGAACAAAAATCGTCACACAACAAGCTCCATGAACAAAATCAGATTCACGATGAGAAAAATCAACGAACGAGTTTCACGAAGAAAAAAAACAAGATGCAACAAGTTTCACGAATGAAAAAATTTGCATGCTGCAAGTTCCATGAGCAAAATCAGTTTCAAGTGAACAAAATCAATATATAGTTCCACGAGGAGAAAAATCAACATGTAACAAGTTTCACGAACAAAAAACCACTTTGACGAGGATAAAAAATCAACAAAAAAGTATAAGTTTCAGGAAGAGGAACATCAGGACGTAAGACGTTTCACGAACAAAAATCAGCAACCAACAACTTCCATGAACAAAAATAAGCACATAACAAGTTCCATAAAGAAAAATCAGTTTCACGAGGAGAAAGATCAATGTACATATTTCACGAAGAGAAAAATTAACTTGTAACAAGTTTTACGAACAAAAATCAGCATGCAACAAGTTCCATGAACAAAAATCATTACGCACCAAGTTCCTTGAACAAAATCAGTTTCACGAGGAGAAAAACTCAGTGTAGAAGGTTCGCGAACAGAAAATAAAATCAACACGTAACAAGTTTGACTAACAAAAATCAGCACGTAATAAGTTTCATGAACAAAAAATATGCATGCAATGAGTTTTATGAATAAAATCAGTTTTGCGATGAGAAAAAAAAAATCAATGTACATGTCTCACGAAGAGTAAAAAACAACATGCAGCAAGTTTCAAGAACAAAAAAAAATCAGCACGCAATAAGTTTCACGAACAAAAAATCAGGAGGCAACAAGTTCCATGAACATACTCAGTTTCACGAGGAGCAAAATCAACA
Source organism: Artemia sinica (assembly GCA_027921565.1). NCBI lineage: Eukaryota > Metazoa > Arthropoda > Branchiopoda > Anostraca > Artemiidae > Artemia > Artemia sinica. Next base: position 3,137,898 of record JAPEVW010000027.1, read on the forward strand.
TACGAGTTTCCCGAAGAGAAAAATCAACATGCAACAAGTTTCACGGACAAAGATCAGCGCTCGACAAGCTCCACGAAAATAAACCTGTTTCACAATGAGAAAAATTCAATATACAAGACTCACGACGAGAAAAATCAACATGTAACAAGCTTCACGAGCAGAAATGAGCACGCAACAATTTCTACAAAAACAAAAACAGCAAGCGTCAAGTTCCCTGAAGAAAATCAGTTTTACGATGAGAAAAATCAATGTACAAGCTTCATGAAAAGAAAAATGAACATGTAACAAGTTTCGCGAACAAAAATCAGAACGTGACAAGTTCCACGAACAAAAATCAGCAGGCAACAAGTTACATGAACAAAACACCTGTCCCCGGGCCCCGGGGGGTTGTGTCGACACCGAAATTTTTGTTATATGATCTTTGAACTATTTTTAACAAAATAGCTATCTTAAAATTTTTATTGGATGCATTTGGGAAAAACTGGTGGGGGAGGGATGGCTGCCCTCCAATATCTTTTGACGCTTAAAAAGTGAACTATAACTTTCAATTTCCAATCAAATGAGCCCTTTCTGAAGTTTATATGTGCATTCCTTCCATAAGAACCATATATGCCCCCAGGGCATAACTTATAACCCTTGCCCCTGAAGACTGTGGGGGGAGTGTCCTGCTCAAACATATAATTTCCGGAACTTTCAACTACGTTTAACGAAATTGCTATATCAAAATTTCGATTGGATGTGTTTGGGGAAATGGTGATCGGGGAAGGAGTTTCAGTTGCCTTATAATCACTTTCGACTATTAAAAAAGGAACTAGCCATTTAAACTTCCAATCGAATGAGTCCTTTCTGAATTTTCTGCGACAACGCTATCTACACAAAACCTTTATATGCCCCAGGGCATAACTTACAACCCTTGCCCTGAGGGTTGTGGGGGGGGGGTTGTCATCCTCAAAGACGTCATTTCCAGAACTTAAAACTACATTGAATAAAATAGATGCATCAAAATTTTGATTAGATGTGTTTGGGGAAAAGGTGGGCGTGAGAGGGGGGTTAGTTGCCCTCCAATCACTTTCGACTATTAAAAAGGGCACTAGCTCTTTGATTTTCCAATTGAATGAGCCTTTTTTGAAGTTTCTACGACAACGCTTTTTATAAAAACCTTATATGCCCCCAGGGCATAACTTACAACCCTTGCCCTGAAGGCTGTGGGGGAATGTCCTCCTCAAAAACATAATTTCTATCTGGAAATCAACTACGCTGAGCAAAATGGCTCTCTCAAAATTGTGATTGAATGTGTGTCGGAAAATGGTGGGCGTGGAAGGGCTCGTCCAATTTCCAATTGAATGAGTCCTTTTCGAAGTTTATACGACAACTTCTTCGATATGAAGTGCCCTGCTCTAAAAGAAAAAAATAATTGTACCAACATCGTTCTTATATGGCCCCCGGGCATAACTTAAAACCCTTACCCTAAGGGCTGTGGAGGAGTATCCTCCTTAAAAACATATTTTCTATCTAGAAATCAACTACGCTTAACGAAATGGCTGTCTCAAAATTTTGATTGGATGTGTTTGGGGGAATGATGGGCGTCGGGGGGGGGGGCTAGTTGCCCTCCAATCACGTTTGAGCCTTAAAAAGGGCACTAGAACTCTCGATTTCCATTCGAATGAGCCCCCTTTGAAGTTTCTACAACGACCCCTTCCATATGAAGTGCCTCTAGGAAAAAAAAAGTAATAATAATAATAAAACATTGGAGCCGTATGCCCTATACTATAGGCAACGCTATAGCGTGGCCTCTGATTTCAAATTGGACTAACAGAATTTATGATATAGTTTAACCGCTTGTATCGTCGTATTCATAGGAATGAGATGTTATATCAAAATGTCAAAACTAAAACCAAAGTTTCTTATATGATCAAATAATATTAATAAAATCCGATGTATTTTAAATGTGCGTCTTCTTATTTCTGAAAACTAAAACCCAATTTTCTTAAATGATCAAATATTTAATAGATAGTGATAAATTTCACAAAAATACTAGATATTTCGGTCACATATGCATTGACCGTCATCAGTTGTTATATTAACTACTTGTTGTTAACTGGTTGTTTGATAGTTTGATTAGAAATTACCCAGAAATTCGAGGAAGTTTGAAGTTTCAGCGGGTTGTGCCCAAATTTACCCGTGCCTTCAACCCCAAACAACTCAAAGCCTATTTATCATATATAACAAAATAAGTGCAAATCTATTTTATGTGTTCTAAAACGAATACTAATAATAGTAATACATTTTTATTGCCCATCATAATGAACAAAAACATACAACTGACAAAGTAAGATGAACAAAACATGACACAAAAAAATGAATTCAATACTTAACCATTGACAAGCCTACAGAAATACATTCAGGAAAGTACACTCTGAAGAACGGTTTCTAATACTTTCTTAAATACTTAAACAAATCTAATATCAACAATATCACTATGAGTGAAAAGTTGCCAAATAGGCGAAAGAGCAAACACCTGCAGGACTACGAAGGGTTTCTATCCTAGGACAAATATCCTAGGATATATCCTAGGACAAAACAACTAAGCGAAAGGTTTCTAAAGATATCATAGGATAAGGCAATTAGCCTTAAGCTTTCCTACTCTTTTTGGCAAAAAAAAAATATTTCAACACAGTTCATGTTGTATGCAAATTTTTCCCAATTGATACTCCAAGGTAAGTTAGGTGATCATGCTCACTAACAACATGGGAACCCAAAGAGAAGCAGACTGGCTCTTAGCTACGGCGATTAAAAACCAGGAATTCAGATTTACTCTCATTGAACTCTAGTCCAATATGATCGCACTCCTCCGACAGTGCACTAAAAGACTGTGCACAGTGCACTATTCCAGACTGCGTTCGGCTAGCGTTCAGAACACCATCAAGTTTATTTGCCAAGGATACATCAACCCTCTAAGCACAAATCATAACCGTTTTATATTGAGGTTCAGCAATGCTATAATTCAACAGGGGTGGAGAAGGCAGAGCTCCCTGTCTCATACCTTTCATAATCGAGACTTGCGGAGTAAGTTTAGTAATACCAGGTGATACATTAATCTTGAATCTAGTGTTCAGTTTCCTATTCACTCCACGTTTGTAAGCTGTCAGTAGAATGCGGACATGGATACCGAGTCAAATACTCTTGAGACATCGAGACCGGCAAAACAAAGTACTTCATCTTTTTCAGCAGCATGGCCAACAAATTACCAATAAGATGATGTACATGATCGCGGGCAACCCCTTTCTTAAAACCAAACTCATTATCTGGTGTATATCACTTCATCGTAATTTTATCAAAAAACATTAATTAAAATGAACGAAGAGGACTAGTCAGAAGGTTTTCCCTTTTTAATGACAGGACTAATTTGACAGGACTTTTTAATGACCCGTTTTTCGTTTTTCATATACCATTGCTAAATAGGTGTGGCACCAGTTCAGAGCAAAAAATTGTTTGATAAAGCAGTGTCAGGTGCTCAACTAAAGACGGGAAGCCAGCTTTACGATGCTTAGCACAAACGCCACTGGAATTCTTTTTACGAAGCTTAGAAATACAGGGTCTAGGAGATTTCCCCCCGAGAGAATCCCCGCCGGTAAATTCCCCCCGGAAAACACCCCCCGTAGGAGATCCTCCCCCCCCCCGAAAATTTCCCTCCATATGAGATTTCCCCCTGGAAATTTCCCCCCGTAGGAGATTCCGACCCTCCTAGAAGATTCCGACCCTCCACAAGGTTCGTGAGACCTTGAGACTGAAATTGAAATCTCTTAATTTAATCTCTTGATCTTCTTAGTTAAATCCCATAATTAATATGTCATAACAGTTAACCACCTCGGATTATTCCATTCGAAAGCTATTTAGGCTCCCGAGCTGTACCACACTGGGTCAGTTCATTTTTTTCGTGTCACATCAGATGTACGTAAAGTTTAGTCAAATAATGGAATATTTCGAATCAACGCGTGGAGTGGACAAGATTGCCTTCGAAGGGTTCGTTTATACGAAACAAAAAAACTTAGCCGCTGGAGTGGTCAGTTTCGAATGCGAGTTGAGATAACAGACGAAGGAAAGGCAAGGCAAAGATCAAGGTGAAGGATGGTGCTTTGGTTGGGCGTTTGAACGAACATTCACATGCTTCCAACCAGTCTAACTTTCAAGTACAGGAACTCCGCAACCAGATGAAGAAGTAAGCAACCGAGACGCTTGAAACCCCGCAGCAGATTCGAACTCAGTCTATGGTCAACATATCTGAAGGTAAGTGTCTTACGATTTCTTCCAGCTATTTCTGCAACATGCTCAGAGCTTGGGACAGGTACACACTCAGTCATATGGATGATGAATTTGCAGTCCGTCCAAATGCTAGCTGCTCTTGCATTCCTGCCCATTTCGGAAGTACATTCTGCATTCACAGCTGTCGTAGCAAAACTTACTGACAATGTGTTTGGGCCGATCATCACCTACTTTGAAGATAACTACATCGGTAGAATACGTGGAAGTAGGAGAGTACCTTGCAACTTTCCGGCCCGTGTCTGGAATATGTTCGATAGAGCGAAAGATGAACTCCTCAGGACAAACAACAATCTTGAGGGTTATCATAGAAGATTGCAGTCTTCAGTTTCGGCTCATCACCCTAGCCTTTGGAAGTTCTTGGACATCCTTAAGCACGAACAGGCACTTAACAGGGCGGTTGTGATTCAAGCAAATGCGGGACAATCCAGTGAACCAATTAAGAAAAAGTATGTGGATTTAAATGCCAGAATTCTACGACAGATGGGAAACTACGGGAACGTCGGAACGTTGGAGTACCTGAGGCTTATTGCAAGAAATATCAGTTTCAAAGTGTAGTGTTTTAACCGTGTATGTATTACCGTGTATAACCAACTATATACTTGGCAATTAAAAAGTGTACTCCACTCACTCTTATATTTTAGGTGCCGAGAAAGAGAAAAATTTTGCAACAATTTTCGACCCATGGGCGACATCCGATGGTGGCAATTATTTCCAAGAGGGGGGAAGAATTTTCAGCGGGGGGAAAGGACGGGGGGCATCTCCTAGGGGGGAAATCTCCTATGGCTGCAAATTTCCGGGAGGGGGGATATCCGGGGGGAATTTTCTCGGGGGGAAATCACCGGAACCCAGAAATACAGTACTTACAAAGTAGTGCTTATAACACTGGTGGCATCATTTGCAAGTCCAGAGGGTAGACGGCACATGAAATAAATGAGAATCAAAAGTTACATTAATTTTCACATTTTCTGACCATATAAATTCATTGCTTAGCCAAATTTTTCGCTTTATACAAAGGCAACTGCCTTTTATATCGCCGTTAAATATAAAATGGTGAATAGAAGCAGAAGCAGGGGCTATCGATAACAAAACTGGGGCTATTGATAAAACACAAACCGAGTAATATTTTTTTGGTTAAGAAAGGCTTTGACTCTTGTGAAAAGTAATTCAATTTTGCTTCGATTACTTATAATGTTGCAGTAATATTTTAAGAAACTATTATGTAATTTAGAAAACAATATTAATAAACACATTTAACATTGAATAGATCTCAAATGATATCTTGTAAATAGAAATTATAAAATATATGGTAAAATATTCCGACAAACCAGCAAAAAGGGCCAAAAGCGAATTTTTAGGAGGTCTTCAGAGCTGTAACGAAATTTTTCTAAGAATCTTAATTTATTTTCCCATGGTCTTTTTGGTTATTATATTGCCTTTCTCGCTTCCAAGTGGTGGAAATACTCTGGAACAGAGAGTTTAACAGGACCTTAATATTTCCAATAAAGGAATTGTTAATGCTCCCTGAAATTTATAATGTCACTCTTTGACGATGGAGAGGTTGCATTACAGTGTGGTTCGACAGGGAACCTAGATAGCATTTAATTAAGAATTTGCATGTTTTTTTATTTTTTTTACATGTTTTTTGTAGTTTTTTTTTGTAGTTTCTAGTTGCTGCGAAAACCTGTTAGCAATAATAATAGCAACAGTAGTTGCTACTTTTGTTACAAAACTTACAGTTCGTCACCACGAACTGTTTGATAATCTGTTTCCACAGGGAGCCTAGATAGCATTGATATTAAGAACTCCCGTTTTTTCATTTTTTAGCTCCTTGTTGTTTGTAAATTAGAAAATTTGTAGTAGTAGTAAATTTGGCTTTAAGTACTTGTAATGTAATAATAAAGTTACAAAAAACTATAGTATAATTTAAAATACATAGAGAGAGAAGAATTTATTGAAAAAAACATATCAACAAAAACTTATTGCTACTTCCCCTAAAAAGCGAAGCTTGTCCGTGGGGGAAGTAGAGAAAACAAAATCCTTAAAACAAAAAGAACACTTGGCCACCGACACCACTAATACCACCACACTAAACAATAAATACAAAATAATATGATATATTGCACTTCGTCCGGGAAAATCATATCAACAAAACATACAATAAATAAATAAATCAATCGAAACTCATATTCAGCAAAAATCAGTTCCTTAATGGTTATTCTAAATATATTGGGGGCTCCAATAATCTTAATATCACTATCTAAACTGTTCCATTTCCGCGTACCTCTATAAAAAACAGAAAAACATGAACGGGAAGAAATACCTCTAGGTACATAGAAGTCCGCACTACCCCTTGTATCATGAGAATGAACAGTAGACCTAATGGACAATAAATCACCAAAACAACGAGACTGAACATCCTGCTGCAGTCAAAAAATAAACCACAATACATAGAATTCACAAAGGCCTGCAGCCGGCAAAATTTTTAAAGTTGGGTAAATTTCTCGAACAGACTTGCGTGGAGATATACCGGCTAAAATTCTTACTGCATGATTTTGTAGAAGATGTATTTTGTAGATGTGTGATTTTGTAGATGTATAAGAAAATACTTCATGAAGCAAAAACAGTGGGCCAAAAATGGGTTTTCGGAGGTAGTCATAGCTATAATTTCAGAACTGTTACCCAGAATTATAATTTAATTTCACATGGCTTACATCGATATTACACTGTTTTAATCCGGTTTATTTACTCCAATTAGCATGTATTTTGCCCTCAAATGTTAAAAAGGGCAGTGACGGTTATAATTTGTTCGGACACAGAGCCAAGATATCATCCGAATCGAGAAATTTCCTTTTTTTTCTAGTCCCATGTATTTGCTGTTACAAGTTGTTAGCAGTAGTAGTAGCAGTATGAAAAAAATCATCAGAACTTTTGAACTGCTTCAGAACTTCTTCAGAGATTTAAAAATTCTTCAAAACTTCAGATCTGTAGAAGTTCTTCAGAATTATAATTTTGGAACTATTTGCCAAACTTGTCATTTAATTTTCTGTGGGTCAAACGGTGTTTTATTGTTCTATATTTTAGTTACGTTTTTATGACTCAAGCAATAACTTAGCTGGGGGGACTCAAACCCCCTACCCCCTCTCTTAGATTTGGTCTTGCTTGAAATCTAATGCGTTTGTTTGTTTCGTCCTAAGTTTCCTTCGTCGTGAGATTTCTATCTCTCTTTGCTTTTGCCACAAGTTCCATAAAAGTTTTACTTAGATGGTACAGACTCTAGTTTTGAAATTTATGTTTCTAGAATATGCATACCATAAGTGTTGCATTTATTTTAAAAACTTTTCATAATATAATGAATTAAAAAACATTCCATAACTAACGGTAATAGTTTCATAAGGGATTTAAAAATATCACATAAAAAGACAATTTTTCAATCACGATATGAATTTCAAGTTTCGTTTTTGCTTTCAGTAATTATAATGTCCCTATCAATTTTAATTTGCACATTATATACATCCAAACATCAAAACAATTATTGAGTAGCTGCATCATCTAATAACCTTAGAATAACCACCCTTATAACAGCAAACGCTTCCGTTCTCTGTCAACAGATACCCAAACAACTGAAAAGATACCTTCTACTCTTAATTTGGAGTGAAGAAAGGTACTTGTATGATAAACACCCTACCGCTCAAGTTGTTCATTCATCGATGCATTATAGAACCATTTTTTTCGTTAGTTTCATTCAGCTTAGCGTAAGACAAGACAAAGAGAAGTGACAGAATATATGGAAAATATATAATTTGGGCTATACATTTGCACATTTGGGGGGGGGGGGTAAGTATTTGGACAGTGTGAAGTTAGAAAACAATTCTTACTACATAATATGCATAATAATTGTACCTAATACATTAGGCATGCAGACTTGCTACACTTTACCCCCCACCGAGACCCCACTAGACCCCACGAGATTTGAAATTACACGGGCTCAGACCAAAGAAAAATAAACTATTATATCAGAAGGGATACAGGTAGCTGGCAGGGACATTAATCTCGGGGCAACTTCGTATAGGCATTTCTTATTACGAGGCTTGAGTGGATCAGTTTTTCTTGAAAATATAGGCAACCTGTTGAAAATCTGCAGCGCCACGATCGACTTCGAACTTCGAACTTCAAACACTCGAACTTTGTCTGGTGACCCCCAAAAACTGGCTTGATCCCGCTGTGGCTGAATGACAGGGACTGTCATGGTGTTTGAATCTGCTGCTACAAATTGAGCAGCCAGCAAGGCTAAGTCCATCTCTCTTGCTATTTTACTCCAAAAATAGAGCTGATCGTCAATGGAGATGCACATTTTCTTGAGACTCACTTCAAGACATGTGGCAATCGTGACAGGTGTGACCCGACCAAGGCATATAAACCTAGAGGACATTTTATCCAGCAAAGCCTATCAGAATTCCTCAGCGACATTTAAGAGTCTACCCCAACTAAACGTAATTCGAGTTTGAGAGCAGGCTATCCCAACTTATAGATACAGAATACAGATATACATACTATGTATAAGAATGCGTGAATCAATGGATTGAATACGTTGTTGTTCTTCTTCTTGGTCTTTTTTTAGATAACTTTGTTTGCTATTACTACTACTAACAATCCACTGCAGCACCAAGCTGCCGGAAGCCAACACTTCTAGACACGCTCCTCCTCCATCCCAATGTATTCAAAGCCTCTTACTCTGCACCCTCCTAAGAAGTTCCAATTTTCCTATTTCTTTCCTTAATGCATCCTCCGTCACATTCAGGGATGGCCTATTTTTTGTCGTTGGAACATTGCTTTTTAATTAAAACTGAAAAGTCATTGTAACTCAACTAAAGAACATTTTTTAATCTTACTTGTATATCAAAGCTCAAATATATTTCCTGGTAAACAATCAGGATTTCCTAATGTTATTGTTTCTTGGAATCCACGTGGAATGTAGACTAAAGAAAACAAACAAACAAAAACAAGAGATGTATTTTGATAAAAATAAAATGAAAAACCTTTGCTGGCCTTGACTCTCTCGTAAAATTGTTCTACGCAGTAAAATAAATGTTGTCTCTTCGGTAACTCATTGGACCTGAAACTGGGGGGACTAAACCTGAAGCTTGCCAATTTCAGTACCCAAAAAATTGACAGAGATGTTGCATTATAGTGTGCTACGACAAGGAGCCTATCTAGTATTTGAATGAAAAATTCGCTGTTTTTTTTTTTACTTTTTTGTAGTTCTTGCGAAAAATTGTTAGAAAAAGTAGTAGTAGCAGTTTGGAAAGGAACTCTTCAAAACATTAACAGTTCTTCAGAGCTTCAAAACCTTAGGAGTTCATAAAACTGTTTCCCATAAAAATTATGAAATTCCCCGTGAGCTTTATGAAAATTATATTCTTTTTGAATTGATTAAATCATGTACTGTTTTTTTTTGTTTAATAAAGTTTAATTCAATTCAAATTAAATTTCTCTGTTTTGAGTGTGCATTCTGCCCACGAGAGTCGAACAGGGCCTTAGACTTTTTCCTACAAAGAAGTCGTTTCTGCTTGTTGTAAGTTTCAATGTCAGTCTTTTATGATTATAATATGCTTCGCCAGGTAGCCTAGATAGTATTCGAATCTAGAAATTTAATTTTTTTTTCTAGTTCCTTGTATTTCCTGCTACAAGTTGTTAATATTAGTACTAGCAGTAGCACTTAGAAAAAGAACTCTTCAGAGCTTTTGAACTTCTTCAAAACTTCAGAACTTGTCAAAGCTTGTCAACTTTAGAACTGTAGAAGCTCTTCAGAATTGTAATTTTGGAACTGTTTTCCAAACTTTTAATTTAATTTTCTCTAGAGTAAATATGGTTTTATTGCTCTTCATTCTTCTAGTTTCTCTAAAAGTGTTTAATCTGCCTAAGAAGCTGCTCATCTTTACTGCTCAAAAATTAATGGGCAACCCTTTTATTTGGGCTAATTTAGAAATTTGAGCGCCTATTTTTTTAATGCGAAATTTGGAAATTTCGTCAATGGAATGCTGTTTGCCATTCACCACTTTAGTCTATACAAACCGTATGGAATAGAATAGGATAGAATTTATTTGCGCTAAAAACCCATAGGCCATGGCAAAAAATAAAAACAAAGAACAATTACAAAGAAATTGAACAAATCCTAACATAATCCTGCAGAAATCTACTTCTATGATTCATCACTAGACGAAGGAATCGTGCCAAGCCTCTGATGCCCATAAAACACTCATCCGCACATACTCTCACCAACCACTTGAAATCATAATCCCCCCTACCAAACACTTTAAGTCTCCAGTCACTCAGCTCCTCACATTCACACATCATGTGATATGCGCTCTCATCTAAACCTCCACTCATAGGACAAAAATAAGGACTAGTCTTTGACCTTTCCCTCCCGATAAACTTTCTTCTTTGGCCCAGTGGCAAACTATTAGCCCTCATTTCAATTAATAAGTTTATTTCATTTTTATTCAAACCCACCTTAAAAAATAAAACCGCCCCAAATCTCCTTCGACCGACAATATTTTGCATGCGCTCAGTAGACAATTATCATGTGGTTGCATGATAATCAGTAAATTCATGTTGAAAAAAAAGAAAGATATGTAGGGACCCTAAAGGATGCAGATAAAGAATATACTAATGAATTACAAAAACGTTTTAACTTCTAATAAATGTTTTGCGACATTTAACGTTGGTTGAAAGCTATGCGGTGTCTCAGCCTACAACGTTAGGCACTTGGAAAATACAGATCAGCGGTAATCGAGCATCCAAATCAGGGGCGCCAATTCACGAGAACGTAGTGGGCGGAGATAAATATATTTTTCAAAATCTGAAAAAAGAAAATTTTATTGGTTTTCAATTTGTTCAGTGAAAATTTAAAAAAATTATTTTTCAAAAGTTAGGTGGAAAATGGCCCCTTTCTGCTACACTCCCAATTAACACTTCTGAACTACATTACATCGGTTAGCAAACTCAACCAATATAATTTTTGGTTTCGGCTAATTTCTCTTCTTATGAGTACCTAATGTTGAGATGCCCCATAACCTTTAATTAATGTTGGATTTTTTTAGAAGTACTTATTTACTAGAAGTATGGTATTATTGCAGTGCACTGAAGTCTGTTTCTATCTAAGATTTTTGAGTCTTAGAAATTGTAATTAAAAAGACTAACAATTATGGATACAGAAGAAATTTCTCATTTTCATTGCAAAAATTAAAATTAGATATATACGTATTCGCTGTGCTTTTTACACAGCTCAACAGCTTGGAGTTTGCTTTAGTGAATCGAGAAACTTAACATAAAGATGAAAACTGTCAGAAAAAAAGATATTTTTTTATTTCCCTTAAAATGGAGAAGAAGTGCCCGAGTATTCATAGCTTAAGCTACTAAGTAGCAAGTAACGAATAAACATAAAGATACAAACTGTCAGAGGAAAAACTATTTTTTTTAATTACTGTAAAATGGAGAATAAATTTCCGAGTATTCATAGCTTAAGCTACTAAGTAGCAAGTAAAGAAGGAAGATTTATCAGAGAAATCAACTTTGAGCCCTGTAACTTATAGCTATGACTACACCAGTGCGCCGATTTGTTGCATAAAACTGCCATTTTTGACCCATATTAGATTTTATATTTTTTGTTTTTTTTTAAAGAAACTGGAATTATGGGGTCAAAATCAAAAAAAGAGAACCACAAGAAAAACTTTTTCTCATGGCTGTGCCTTTTAATCACTCTCGTCTTCTTGAGAAAACAGGAAACATAATCTGTTTTACCCCGTGAAAGGAATTTAAGAGTATTATTGGCAGATGCAAACCTCTTTTAGAGGAAACAGGCAATCTTTGATTAATTGCCAACTTATCACCGTTATCTATTCATTCTCTGTATCTGTCTCCCTATGTAGGAATGTCTGAGTTACCATAGCAACTTCCCTAAAGATTACCGGGAAATTCTCCCAAATCAGGAAAAGACTTAGTCTTCCAAGTTTAATAAAATAGTTAAGAGCCCCCAATTCTAAATGAATGGCAATTTTTGTTGTTACCGGAAAACCGAAAAAACGAATTGTGGAAAATATTGAGGATGATCAAGATTCAGGATTTGATACTGACTTGTCAATGTTGTCGCCAGCTTCAGCTCCTCTTTTCTTTGACCAGAATGGCCAGGTGAGTTGTTTTAAGCCAGGGACATCATTTTACAAATAACAGCTCAATCATTTTAGATGTACTATTTTGTTCGCTGAAAAGGTAGAGAGGCGGGTAAAAGTGGTCGTGAGCTTAAAATGATGCTAGTTATTGGGTTTACATTTTCTATAAGTGACTCAGAACGTCAATGGCCTTACTTTTGAAGAAATTGCAGAAAAGACCCAAATTAACAGGACATAGGACGACCTCAGGCCTGGGTATACTTTGTTAATTGGAGTCCTCTTTCTTCTTATATGGCTGTAAAAAACATTTTATACAGATTTTATTATAAAATTTATATTTTTGTCATCATTTATGTGTTAGTTCTTTGGTACGATTGAAGGAGTAAATGCAACAGAAGGACAGGAGGAGTGGGATAATAGAAGGAATAATCACACTGCTTGTGATTATTCTTTGTGATTAAAGATATATTTGCTGATATATTTCTTTTGTTAAAGTTTTCCCAAGAACTTGTAAGTCAAAAAAGACTTACAAGGTTAGTATGAGTCTTACACATAGAAACCACATAGAAGCCACACATAGAAGCCACACATAGAAGCCACAGCCAACAATCCTTCCTTTCACCAAACACAAAAAAGAAACTCTAGGCTCTCTAGCCAAAGTCGGGTACACTTTGTCGAGACATCGTCGGGCATTTCACTAGACATTGTCAGGCATTTTCCAAAACGTTTAAAGGGAACTTTAAGTCTTCCAGCAAGGCAATCAAGCAGGCGGCAGTTTCAAAATGAAGTTAGACAAAAGGTAGAAGTGCCTAGGATTGGGACGACTTCCTAACCCTATCTTCAAAATATGTTCTTCGAGCAGTAAATCAAAAACTTTACAGATTCAAAATGGGAGCATTTCTCACAGGTCCGATAGTACTTTTATCTTTTTCAGACCATATTCAAATGTTTTTTTTTTTCGTGCAGAAATCGATTAATGAGAACCTCTGTTATGAGGATATTCAGACTTCATGTTTGTGATGTATATATAGTGGAAAAGATCATATAATGGCTGTGGAAAAACAAGCTAACTCCTGATACAGTGGTAACGTACCGAATTGTTCCAAATTCAAAAACCGAAATTTTCTGCCTCGGAAATGATACTTTAACTGGTTTATTTGGAAAACTGTTTAAGTGACCAGCAAACATTTCTAATATATTTCTAAGACTCATTTCACTTGTTTAAAGACACACTAGATATAATATAGTAACATGTACATGACAACTATATGCTCAAAACTGGAATTAATTAGGAAAATTTGAAAAATCTCGTGATTTAGAAGAAAATGTGTATTTTCCACTCTTTCTTTTTCCATTGTGTTCTTACCATTCGTATTTTATTTTTCACTTCCCAGTCTTGTATTCTCCATTTCATATTTTATTTTCGCAAAATCTTCAATTCCTCCTCTGTCCTTTTGAAACAGTGGAATGACGGAGTGAATACTTTGATAACACCCAAAATCAGAAATCACCTTCAGTGATTTTTGATACCCTCAGAATTCTTAGGTACAAAAATTGGCCATCTAGTCCCCCGAGTTTCCGGTACAATGAGCTACCAAAGAGACGACATATATTTTACTGCTCAGAACTACATGCTACGAGAGAATCAGGACCAGCAAAGGTTTTTTATTTTAGTTTAATCAAATTAAAGCTCTGTTTTATTTTCTTTTTTCCTTTAATATACATTCCACGTGTATTCTAAGAAAAATGACAATTGTTTCTTGGGAAATATATTTAACCTTTGGTACACAAACAGTTTTAACACAAAAAAGTTTTCCAAAGTAAAGTAAAAAGCTAAAGTAACCTCAAGACGAGCAGAAATAAAGTCCTCTAATAACTAAAACTTAAACCACCAGAAATTACTGTCAAAGAATCAATGAAACCAAAAACGAACAGAATTCAAGATAAATAATCATATCAAGTATAAAGAAAACAAATACTGATATAGAATAAATAAATTTCAAAGCGAGAAAAAACTAAATTGAATACTTAAGTCAAACTTAAAATGCACAAAAATTATTACAAACAGGAGTTGGCTGCTGCCCCCCACCCCCACCCCTAGCCGTAGAAGTTCTAAAGCCTATTGTTCCATTTGCATTTTACTGAAAACTATATGTATTTTAAACAATATGTTTTAATTTTTTATATTTCAGCGAACAATAAAAATAAATTACTATAATAATACAGATGACTAGAAAGAACTAGTGAAAATGAACTGAATGTTAAATATAGGCTACCCTAGCAAACTTGAACCAGAAAACGTTCCACCCACACAAAGACCAAATAACCCTTTTCAATATGCCCCTTCAAAACCATTTGGACGTACATTTCAACCCACTTAAGAGTTGCGTTTTCTCTCGACTCTTGCCTATTAGAAGGATCGTGCTGTCAAGTTTCACCAAAAGAACATTAGGCTACTATGTTGGTTTTATATCGATTGATTTTTTCTGGGTCTAATCTCACGTGTAAGGAATTCCTCATCAGTTGAGTTGCTTCTAGGCTGAGTTCAGTGTAAGGTATATCAGATTTATTGGGATTTAGCTGGATTGAGCTTTTTGGGTATTGAATTTTACCAGGTTAAGCTTCATTGGATTGGATTTTCGGATTTGTGCTTGTCATGGATTCAGTTTATATGAAACTTGTATGAACGATAGAGCTATTATCCCTGTCCTTTATAACCCGAAACTCATAAAGAGCCATACAGCCACAATCCATTTCATTCGAGCTCAAATTTTGCCTTCCCTCTCTGGGTTCGGGTACTGCGTTGATGTGAATCCATAAACAAATGCAGTATGGTGCCTCAGAAATTTTTTATCAAAATATTGCTATTGACTTTATACGGGCAAGATGGTACTTGCAATTAAGAATATGGCTCCAATATCAGTTGTGACCGAGGTATGATTGAACAAAGCCAAGTTATTGCCTTAATTTGTCACTTGTCTGTCGACATTGATATTTTAATTCAGTATGTGAGGATTAATTATGAGTAATAACTAGCTTGTAGAACTATTAAGCTGTTGTCTATATAACACAAAGCCTCTGGCAGATGCGTGAAGTCAGAAGAGACCAATAGTATCTTGGCCTATTTCTTAAAATATCACCTGTCACATACTTCTACTGTGCGTAAGAGCACCTTCATACTGGGAGAGTAATGGAAAAGGATTTAAAAACCGTGGTTCTGACTTACCAAATTCCTTAAGTTATTATTGCAGTAATTTTGTATAAAACTGGTCGTTTTTCGCGTTTTCGATCAGATTTCATCCGTTTTTTGCCTCCTACGTCAGTTCATCCGTTTGGGCATTTTACTTAGGATACGGTGTACTCCCCCATGAAAAATTCCCCCCTACAAAAAATTCCACAGAAAAAAATTCTCCATGCGGAAAACACTCCTGGAATTCTCCCCCTCGCAAAATCTTCCTGAAAATTCCTCAATCCCACAATGTTCTCCCAACATGTAAAATTGAGCAGCCAAAGGGAAACTAAGACGAATAAAAAGGATAAAGAAAAGAAGGGATTCTGGAATATTTCAAACAGTTCGTCATAACGAACTGTAAGTAAGGAGTGATTCGAGCCAATAGTACCAAAATTTCTAAAAAAAAAATTATAAAACTTAATACATAAGAAATTGGCTTGTTCAATTTTTTCGAAAAAAATCGTAAAATAATTATTTTTTTAGAACAGTAAAAATCAATGAAGTTGCATAATTTCTTCAAAGGTTTGTGAAGTTTGTTTTCTTGCTGTCTTTGTCGTTCCGTTTCCTGCTGGGTATAAATCCTCGGTTTTGTGATTTATACCCTATCTAGGTTTAAGCCGTAAGAAATGGGTGATATCTGTTTTGCCCCCTTAAATACTAGGCCGCATCTCAGAGAGTACAGCAGATGAGAAACATTCTAACTGCACCACTGAGCTTCCTGTTTCATAATTGAAGCTCATTTTTAACTCAAATTCTAGATCTTTTATGTAGATTCTAGGTAGAGGACAGGCGAGATATTTTCAGAATTTCCAAGAAAATACCAACTGTAGACACCGAAATTCAAGTATTTTTTGTCCGCTGGACCCATCATAGCTACTTTGACTTCCTAAGATGGATCTTTTGTTTGTTTACAAATAATGAAGTTCTTTGGGCAGTAAACATTTTCGTCAGTGTTGCTACGTATAACCACAGTTCATATAATTATCTATGTTATCAATTGAATTGAAGTTATCAAGTATTTTACAATAGGTTGTTAAGGTTGCATCAAGACGCTGGGTAACTGTAGGACAGAGAAAAGTCAAGACAGATAGTCCAAGTAATTGAGAGGCAAATGTTTAAATGGCTGGGGCATGGGTAAATGGCAGGAGTATGCATGGACTCTCTTATTAGACACTACTTGTCAGGTTAGTTTTTGGAAAGGCATGCCTGCCTAGAGTCTTAGGCATGCTGATCAAGTATTCAAAAAGAGGCAAACAAGGCACACCCGGTATGGTCTTAAGAAGGTTGACCAAGAATTTAAAATTGACATAGGACCATAAATTTGCTTGAAATAACAGGCAAACAATCGTTTAAAGCCATCTTTATCTTTCAAATAGTACCTATTCGTTGCCTAAGCTTAGCCCCACATTCCGAAAAAAATTTGAATTTTTCACAAATTTTTGAAATTTTTGGGTCACTTTCCCGAGACTCTGGGCGGGTGGGCGCCCCCAAATATTGTCCCAAATTCCTCTCTCAATTCCTCTCTCAGTTTATATAATTATATAAACTGTGCGTATAACTGTGAAAAAGAATTAGCAAGACTAATTTGACAGTTATTTTCGTCCGTAAAAGTTCGAAATTTAACAATCTTTTTATTGTCAAATATAGCTGCATCTTCAAAGGAAAGCTACACCCTCTAAAGCAGTTTTAGCTATTTTTCTGCTGAATTTTTATTCAGATAGTATTTTTCATTGCTCAAATTATTAAAGACGTCAAAATTTAACCATGTTTTGCTCCCTGGGTCCATGTTAGGTCTTGTTTTAAAATAATGAAGTTTTAAGGTAGTTTGACATTTTCGTCAATGTTGCCACATTGAACTGTGAAAAAGAAGTAGCAAGACTAATTTGACAATTATTTTTGTCTGTAAAGTTTCAACCTTTAACAATCTCTTTATTCCCAAATACAGCTGCATCTTTAAAGGAAAGCTACACCTTTTTAAGCCGTTTTAGCTAATTTTTGCTGATTTTCACCCACATTTCGTTTCGAAATCACTACAAATAAAAACTGCATAATGACACGTGTGTGGTTCTTTTTCATCAAAGCTGTATTCCAGATTTCTTCTAATTTTAAAGACGTATATGGTTGTTCAGGTTTCCACGTACTAATTTCAGTCAGATTTCACTCTCGCTGTCCTTGGTATATTAAACCCTTTTGGAAACCATTCTGATAACAATGACATGTCTACACATCCACATATCTTTAGTATATCTACACACAGGGAAATGTATACGGAATCGGTCCATTGGTCTCCAAAGATTCACCCGGAAAAATTGTGACCTATCAATGTATTTTTTTTTACATGTTTAGGTATCTACGTAATATTCCGTTTTCCTCTGTTGGTACTGTGGATTGATGCTCTGATTGGCAACACGGGGCACAGGGATCAATCCCCCCTGCGGCATGGCTAGTTGAAAGGCTTGTTACATGTCCCTGTGAAAAAGACCCACCAACTGAAACACCGATTCGACGTCCTATGTGCCAGCAATGGCTCTGGAGAATCTTTATATTATATTTTATCTAATCTTCTCTTACATGGATTCTCCTCATTGTACCAATTACTTTGACTGGGGGAGGGGTAAAATAGTGGAAAATTAATAAAGATTCTTTTTTGACCATTTAATTGCTAATAAATATTTTTATGTAATTTTTCATCTTTTTTAGGGGGAGAGGGGGGGGGGGGGTTCCAAGCCCATAAGCCCTTGAAACGGAAAAAGAAAACTGATTTGATTACGATAAGGTTGATTTGGTACTGAGACTGTAAAATTCTAAGGAATTTATGTTTTATTAACTAAATCCTAACTAAGTAAGTTATAATTCTCTTCATTGTACCAACGATTTCTACTGGGTTGGGGGGAGGGGGTAAATAGGGGGAAAATGATAATTGTACTTAAAAACAAATTTCCTTCAAAACGTATTTTATGTAACCGTTACGCTTTTTTTGTGGATGGAGGAGCGTATAAACCCTTGAAACGAAAAAGGTGATGGATTTGCTAACTGTTTGATCTGGTGCTCAAAATGTAAAACTCTGACTAAAAAAGCTATGATGAGGAATACATGATGTCTTGTCCTATCTCTCAACCTGCCTGGGTCTTCAGCCTTCACTAACGATACTCTTGGCTCTTTAACCCTCACATATTTAATGTGATATCACCTTTCTCTGTTCGCTTCGTTTTCTAGGGTCCTTGGAAGTATTCTAGATCAGGAGTTCTTTAATAGACAATAATTGTAATTTTATTTTTATATTATGTTTTGTTAGCTACAAAAAGAAAATGGGTATAAAAATTAGCTTTCAAGTGAGCCCTTAGACATACTTTTATGGCGTTTTAGCAACCCGCTGGCGGCAAAAAAAAAAGAAAAGAAAAGGAGAATGAAGAAAGAAGGACACATTAAAAAAGAAGGCTCAAGATTAGGAACTGTAATTCATCTAAATGGGGTTTTCGGCTATGGCAATACCAATGGTGCAATGGTCATTGAAATGCTGCAGATACGACACCATTTTTTATGGGTTTTCAGGCCATTTTTCGAAATTCCCATAAATTTGTTTTTGCAACAAACATATGTTGTTAGTATCAATGAAAATAATAGTTACCATTTCTGAATCAACTTCAAACGACAAATCTTTCC
This sequence comes from Artemia sinica, assembly GCA_027921565.1. Classification (NCBI taxonomy): domain Eukaryota; kingdom Metazoa; phylum Arthropoda; class Branchiopoda; order Anostraca; family Artemiidae; genus Artemia; species Artemia sinica. The sequence continues at coordinate 3,157,284 of JAPEVW010000027.1, forward strand.
CACTTGATATTTTTTTATTGATTTTTGACGTGTTTTCAAATTTTTATTAATATGGGCTAGAGCTTGTTCTTTACTAGCTTGTGGCAAATGGCGTAGCCATGATGACAATGGTCTAGAATATCATAATTATTCGCTAAAATTAGGAACAATAACAAAATTACTACTTGGAAAAACAAAGTGGTATTTACCTATTAGGTTTAATTTGTCATCAATTTCCACAACCTGTCGTAGAGGTATGACTATATAGTCATATGGCTATATAAGTAATTTTTCATGGATTACATTTTCACGTTCAGGTGTGAACAAAATATGTCCGTATTTGACTTAGAGGAAAATAACGTAAAGTAACTCTTGACCAATCCTTCCCTAATCTAATCTGTATGATTATGCCCGTTGATGACAGATATGCTGTTAACATTAACGTTAACACGTTAACGTTAACGTGTTCCGTTAAAACCACAGACTTAGTCATTGTTCTTTTTATTCACCATAGCTTTCGCCAATGCGCCTCGGTGTAGATACTTGTAAAAAAATGACAAATCTACTACAAAACGAATACTTAATCGTCATCAATTTCCACAACCTGTATTAGAAATACGATTGTATATTCCATTTCATGGAATATTGAAACCTTTTTTTTGCAGATTTTAAGTTTAAGTTCATGATTGTTCAAAATGTGCCTGTATTGGACTTTAAATCCCCTTTCGGGAACCATTTTGATGAAAATGAGGCAAAGTGAAAAATCGACAATTCCTTCCGTAATCTACTCTGCATAATTATGCTCCTAGGCTACATTGACAAATACGCTTTTAACATCTGTGCTAACGTCGCAGACTTAGTCATTACTCTGTTTATTCACCACAATTTTCGCCATGACACCTCAGTTTAGATTCTTGTAAAAAATGACAAATTTACTATAAAAAAAATACTTCTTCGTCATCAATTTCCACAACCTGTCTTTACGACTATGTAGGACATTCATGGAATAATTAGTTACTTATTTGCGGATTTCAATTTTACGGTCCCATATGATCAAAATACATCCGTATTCGAAATTAAATCCTATTTCAGGAACCATTTTGATGAACGTAACGTAAAAAAAATTTGCAAATCTTTCTGTAATCTACTCTATATAATAATGTTCTTAGATGACAGATATGCAGTTAGCATCTCCGTGAACATCACAGACTTAGTCATTACTCTGTTTATTCACCACAAATTTCGCCACTGTGCCTTAGTGTATACCACTGATGCCCTTTCAAGAGCCAGTTTGATGAAAATGACGTAAAGCAAAATTTGACAAATCCTTCTGTAATATACTCTACATGATAATGTTCGTAGGTGACAGATATGCAGTTAACATCTCCGTTAACGTCACAGACTTGGTCATTGCTCTTTTCGTTCACCACAGCTTTTGCCGCTGGGCCATTTTGATGAAAATGACGTAAAGCAAAATTTGACAAATCCTTCTGTTATATACTCTACGTCATAATGTTCGTAGATGACAGATATGCAGTTTTCCTGAAGCCTATTGCTGACTCTGGGTGGGAGCACAGGGCTAGCTAAGCCTGGAAATTTCCACGGCGGTGGTGGAGCTCCAGGCAATGAAGCTTGACCCTCCATCCCTAGACAGCATCAGAAATCCATCAGCACACCTCAAAGTGGTGAAAGGGTGTTAACATCACTAAGCTTCACGCCAAGCAAGGTGGCAGCTAACGCGCTCCGGGTGACCGCAAGACTGCGGACCCTGTGGTGAATTTTATCCCCAAGAAACGTCCAACAAAGATGATGAATGTGATACAGAGTAAAAGTTCGGCTACGGCATCACCGGTTTTATGCGATGCGACGAGACTTGCGCCCGCGTCGAAAAGTGGGCTAGTTAAAAAGATGATGATGAGTACGAAGCAAAGTAAAAGTTTGGCTACGGCATCCCCGGTTTTATGCGATGCTACGAAACTTGCACCCTCGCCGAAAAGTGGGCTAGCTACCATTGTATCAAGAAGACAAGGCCCAAACTTTGGCTGCTGGAACCTATACTCGATAAAGTGCCCCCTGACACAAGCTTTTATCGCTGAAGAATTTCATATTTATAACCTTGAAATCTTGTGCGTCTCTGAGACGAGGCTGAATTGACGTGCCATCTCTAACCTAGAAGCAGTGTCTGGGAAGAAGGTCATATTTTATAACTCAGGACCAACTGATGGCTCTGGTTTAGCAGGTGTAGGTTTCATATTGTCCCCAAAAGCGGCCACTGGGCTCCTCGAATATGAGGCAGTATCTAGCAGGATTGTATGGGCGAGATTTAAAGGCCAAAATAACAATATGACAGTCCTTAGCGTATACGCCCCAACTAGAGATGCGCCTGAACACCTAAAAGGTCAGTTTCACAGTGAAATTCAGACAGTCATTGACAGGAGCCCCCGAAAAGATATGCTCGTGATTGGAGGCGATTTTAATGCAAGGGTTGGTGGCAGGCTGAATCACTCCGAACAGGCGATTGGCAATCATGGCCTCGGTGAAATGTGCTCTAATGGAAACAGACTGCTCCTGTTTGCAATGCAGAACAATCTTTTTGTTGCAAATACTTGGTTTAGACACAAGCCCTGCCACACATATACCTGGGAATCCGTCGATGGAAGAACGAAAGCTCAAATTGATTACCTGCTTATATCGCGAAGGTGGAAGACCATGATTTTAGAATCAAGGGTGCACAGAGGTGCTGACACAGGATCAAAAAATGCATCCAATTACTTCTTGCTAAAGACCAGGCTAAGGTACAGACTCAGTACAAAGAAGGCGCCCATGCCAAGTCAGAAAATGGATTTATCTAAATTGAAAATAGATAAATTCCGAGAAGCTTTCCAACCGCTTTGCCACCCTACAAGACGGCGCCGAAGGTTTTGATCAGGATTCCAACTCATCAGGATGCCCCACTTCTAAGATAGAGAGAAAATGGAGCAAGTTCAAAGGCCACGTGAAGCCATAAGTCTGATAGAGCCGACAGAAAGACCTACTGGTCAAATTTGGCCAATGAGATGGAAAAGCCGCCTCTCGAAATGATACAAGGAAACTTTACCAGATTCTTGGAGAATATACCGGAAAGAAAAAGCCATCTACCACCCTACTACTTGAAGCGAAAGACGGGCAACTGCTCCCAAGTAGGGAAAAACGTATCGAAAGATGGCGGGCACACTTCCAAGAATTGCTAATACCAGGAAGTACTAGCAGCGAAAATCAATACCCAATAGCCTTACCCAACTCGTCAGAAAACCTTTCTTATGAAAATGTGTCTATGGACACACCTACTAGAGAGGAAGCAGGCCAGGCAAGTAAACTCCTAAAAAACCGCAAAAGTCCTGGAATAGATGGCATCCCTGCTGAGCTGCTGAAAGCTCTACCTGAGTCGGCCGCAGATGAGCTCCATGAACTTGTTCGGATGTATGGGATAATGAATACATTCCTGATGATTGGAAGACATAGATAATTGTCCCTATCTTCAAAAAAGGAGACCGAATGGAATGTAAAAGCTACCGAGGCATATCCTTCCTCCCGATTGCTGCTAAGATATTCACAATGATACTTCTAAATAGGTTCCGAGACACTAGAAATTCCCGAACGCGACCCAACCAAGCAGGATTTAGACCAGGTATGGGCTGCTGTCATCAGATCTTTAGCTCAAGACAGGTCCTTAAACATCGCTTCAAAAACCAGCAGGAGACAATCCAAATCTTTATCGATTTCATCACGGCTTTTGACTCGGTCCATTGGCACGCCATATGGGTCGCAAAAAAGGAGAACGGAGTCCCTGTGAAGATCATTAGACTACTGAAGGCATACTACGATGGAACCAAGGCCCGAGTTAGAGTTGATAGTGAGCTTTCGGATTTGGTTGTGATTGAGGAGAGTGTACGTCAAGGATGCGTTCTGTCACCGATCTTATTCAACTTCGTCATTGATTGGATACTCGTGGCCCTTGACAAGTATAAAGGTGTGGCAGTAAGCTCGTCCTTCTCTGTCACGGATCTTGAATACGCTGATGATGGGGATATACTTGCTGAGTTTATTACAGATGCCCAGGCCTTGATTAATGAAGTAGCAAGCAGAGCACTTTTGACTGGCCTCCAAATAAGTCTACCGAAGACGAAAACAATGCGGACAGATGGGATGGATGACATCCCTGTGACCCTAAATGGTAGTCAAATCGAGGACGTTCAGTCGTTTAAATACCTTTGCTCAATGATATATGCAACTGGGGAATCATCAGAAGAGATCCGGAATCGCGTATCCTCAGCATGGAACGTCTTTCTGCACCCAAAGAACTTACTTTGGAAGCATGGTGAAATCTCTCCACGCACAAAGCTCCGAGTCTACGAAGCCATGGTACTCTTTGTTCTTCTCTATGGGTGTGAAACTAGGTAACTGAAAGCAGCAGAAACGTCAAACTTGGACGTATTCCATCAAAAATGCCGGCGATATAAACTAGGCATTCGCCTCTCAGACAGAGTCTCGAACGAAAAGGTCAGAAGAAGAAGTGGAGATCACCCACTTGTCTCTGATGTTGTAAAAATGAGGCGTCTGAGATGGTTTGGCCACACCATGTGGAGATCAGAAGAGCATATTACCAAAAAATGCCTCAAATGCCTTCCACTACCAGTATGGAAGAAGAAAGCAGGAGGACAGAAGAAATCATGGCTTGCGACAGTCAAGGCTGACCTAGAGCCCATTGGGGGTTTCCGAAAATTTGGGTGACGCTAGGATCGTCACTGGTTTGAAATTAGACAGCCTGCCAACCCCGAGGGAAATCTCTGGAAAGAAACTTGTCTTCATCTGCTGGGTGCCACGATGAGCCTGGATACGGCTTGAACGTGCAACAAGTACAAGTAAGTAAGTAAGATATGCAGTTAACATCTCCGCTAACATCACAGACTTAGTCATTACTCTGTTCATTCACCACAACTTTCACCACTGTGCCTCAGTTTATATCACTGATGCCCTTTCAAGAGCCATTTTTATGAAACTGACGTCAAGCAAAATTCGACAAATCCTTCTGTAATCTACTCTACATGATAATGTTCGTAGATGACAGATATGCATTTAACATCCCCGTTAACGTCACAGACTTAGTCATTACTCTGTTCATTCACCACAACTTTCGCCACTGTGCCTCAGTTTATACCAATGATGCCGTTTCAAGAGCCATTTTGATGAAAATGACGTAAAGCGAAATTTGGCAAGTCCTTCTATAATCTACTCTACATGATAATGTTCGTAGATGACAGATATGCATTTAACATCTCCGTTAACGTCACAAACTTAGTCATTACTCTGTTCATTCACCACAACTTTCGCCACTGTTCCTCAATGTATACCAATGATGGCGTTTCAAGAGCCATTTTGATGAAAATGACGTACAGCAAAATTTGACAAATCCTTCTATAATCTACTCTACATGATAATGTTCGTAGATGACAGATATGCATTTAACATCTCCGTTAACGTCACAAACTTAGTCATTACTCTGTTCATTCACCACAACTTTCGCCACTGTTCCTCAATGTATACCAATGATGGCGTTTCAAGAGCCATTTTGATGAAAATGACGTACAGCAAAATTTGACAAATCCTTCTGTAATCTACTCTGCATGATTATGCCCCTAGATGACAGATATGCTGTTAACATCTCCGTTAACGTCACAAACTTAGTCATTACTCAAACATTATCTTAATTGGCGGTTGTTTGATACTCGAATGTTTCAAGCATAAAGTTGATCCAAAATACGAAACCAGTAGTAAATTCATTGTTGAAGAGGAATGTGGATTAGGATATGACTAGACATGCAAAGAACACGAAGTAACGCGGATGTTTACGCTGGGATTCGACTAAGGGACGCGACTAAATTGTATGATAAAGAAAGCAAATCCCTGTTAGGATGGGATAAGCCTCGAACTCAAAAGACAAGTTTAAATCGCACATTTGATGAGTATGGATTTATAAGCAAGTCTTACGGAAAGAAAACGCTGAAGAAAGAAGGTAATTACCCGCATTTGATAAATATATTTGATTTCGTTTTCGAAATCTAGTAATGCAAAATAATGAAGCCCACGCGTAAGAATTTTTCCGGAGTGTGGGGGGGGGCTTAAATTACTAAAAAAGGCTCTTAGAGGAATTTAGCCTATAGAAAGTTTATGAAACTAACGTCACTAGACAAAAAAACGAAAAGAAGAAAACGAAAGAAAAATCACATAGAAACAAAGGTAATTTTTTTTTGCAGTTCATATTATTGACTTACGAATGAAGTAAACATACCACTCGATGCCTTTTTTATGCTCTTTTCAAACATAATAATCATTTTTGTTGGAAATGAATTTTGCCCCTACCCCTATATATACCAATTCAGGGTATATATTTGGAACATAGAAGGGGGGGGGGGTTGGTAAATTATATTTCTGATGTAAATGACAGGTAAGTTTACCCCCCCCCCCCCCCCCCCCGAATGTTCAAATATATACCCTGAATTGGTATATAGAGCGATGGGGGTAAAATTCATTTCTGACAAAAATGATTATTATATTTGGAAAGAGCGTAAAAAAGGCATCGAGTGGCATGTTTACTTTATTCGTAAGTCAATCAAATGAACGGCAAAATAATTACCGAAACAAAATCCAATGGCGAAGAAATCAAAGCACAAATGAAAACGTAATAAAACAAGTAACGTAATAAGGATTTTTATTAGATTTGTCAGTACTGGTACCTAGGTTAGGTTACGTATTTAATATATGCTATGCTTTACCCCCCCCCCCTAATGTGCAAAGGTAAAGTTCTACCAAATCATACTATTGAGTTAGGACTAAAGTGAATACACCATTCGATGCCTTTTTTTTATGCTGATTACGAATACAATAATCATTTCTATCGGAAATGAATTTCAGCCCCCCACCTATATATGCCAATTCAGGGTTAGGTTAGATATATATATAGGGGGGGGGGGGGCTGAAATTCATTTCCGATAGAAATGATTATTATATTCGTAATCAGCATAAAAAAAGGCATCGAATGGTGTATCACTTTAGTCCTAACTCAATAATATGATTTGGTAGAACTTTACCATGTGCAAATATATAACCGAAATTTGTTTCTAAAATATTATATTTTTATCCTATTTTCTTTTATTTCATTAGCTTTAATCAAACTTCACTTCTTGCGGGGTTTCCAGCTAATACAACAGTACCGATTTGTCTTAAATATGAGTTCTTCTCTTTCGTTTTCTTCTTTTCGTGTTTTTTATATATTGTTTGTTGTTTTTCATGTTTTATTTGGCCTGTTTTTTTAGATTTTTTTCATTTGTGTTTTTTTCCGTTGATAAAGACTTCCGGATGTAAAGCTGAAATATTTGGACTTTATTTTTATTTTTGAATTATTTTTTTTTTTTACAACTTACTGTCCTTAAAAAAAAAATCATTCTAATAAATATATTAATATAATATATTATAAAATATATTAATATATTTTCGTTCCAAATGTAAAGGAAAATGCAATATGGCCTCAAATTTTGTTTTACAACAACTGGATTCTTCAATGCGGAATGAATCGGGGATGCAAAACTGACCACTATAAGAGTCAATCCCGTAAAACTCATTCCTGGAAAACTTACCCAAGAAAGACTAAGCTCCAAGGAAAACTTGCTTCCAAAGGGAAGCACTTACTAAATTTATCACAATTTTGGTCTCTGCCTGCCTACGGGATGGGATAACAGACTCCGGCGATAAGTAGCTAACATTTTAACTTCAGCAAATCTAAAAAAAAAGTTTTCAAAGAGGTGGGCACAGGGCTAAAAAAATACAGTAGAAAAAGAGTAACTTTTTATAAATTTTGAAAACTGTTGTAATATGCAGATGAAGCATGGGAATGGACCCATGGTTTAAAGTAGTCCTAATCTCCTCATCTTTTCTTACTTGTAATTCCAAAATTCTGCGATATATTAGACAAAAGTATTCCAAGTTTATAAGAAGTCACCGCTCTGAAGAGGGGAGAAAGGAGGTAGGAACTTATTGGAAATACCACCCTATGCTCAAATTTGGAGGGTAGATCTTTTCCTGAGACTTTTATTTAGAGAGCATGGCAGTTATTTGAGCAACAAAGAAGTCTTTGTTCTGGAGTATGGAAAATTATTTTTCTTTTTACTAAGAAACTCTTTATGTAGGAATAAAACATAGCCTGCTGTGATCTCAGCTAGTTTATATTGTGAGAAACCCAATCAGGAAGCAGACTACTATTTTTGGCTGCAGCGTTTGCAGTAATTCTCAACTTAGTTGATTACTTAAAGTCACGCCAATTGTAATAAATGCCATTTTTGCTACCGATGTGTTATTCTGTGCAGTTGGCATGATAGTGGTCACCTAGTTTGAAAACCCGCGAAAATTTTTGTCCGACTACTAGAAACGTAACAAAAATGCACATAAACAATTTGTTATGCGTTTTTTAAAGTTTTTTGTACCTCTCCCCAGAAAAATACCCCCCCCCCCTCCGAACAAAAATCCTGGCCACGGTCTTGCAACCATGCCTGTTTATTCGTCGTTCTTACAAGATTTGAAGAAATTAATGTGACATTGACGTAATATCCTTTGACGCATTGAAAGAGTTTAGTTTTTGTTCTATTGAGTCAAAAGCAGCTTCCGTTTCCAGAAATAAATTTCAATAATGACTTCATGGTTACAATGGTGGGGGAGTGGAGGTGACACATGTAAGATTTACGGCGGTCATCAAGTTAATTCATCTCGTGTTTTCTAATTTGCGGGTAAATATGCACACAGGAGGCTTTGAACCCCAGTCCCCAAAAATTTTAAGATTCTATGATTGTTCATTTACTCAGATATATCTTACGTATACTTGGCGTATTATTTAGACTTTTTCTAGTTATCTCTGCGAATCAGTGGTGTTTCTGGCCTCTCCTGGGTCCAGGGCAAAATCTTGATTAGCGTCCCCCACTGTCTCACAAAAATTGTCAGGCCAAATTTTAACAAAACCATTATTTACTAACAAAATTTTGCCAACTGTGTCCTCTATTTTATTTGAATAAAAATGAAATTTCAAAAGTTACAAAATGATTATAACCTGGGCCGTATCCAGGATTTTTTTCGGAGGAGGGGCTACAATTTTTTTTTAAACACATAAAAAAAATTATGTTCATTTTTTACGTTTTTACGAGTCAGACAAACATTCCCGAGAGGGAGGGGGGTTCAAACCCCTAACCCCTCTGTATACAAACTTGTTTATAACCATTAGATTATTTATTTGGAATTTTGCGCCCCTAGAATGTCTGAGCCCAGAGCTAGTGTCCCCTTTGTCCACCCGCTAAAACTGCCCCTGCCGCTAATTTGCCCCGTTTTTTTTAATCGCTATTGCAAAATCCTAAAAACCTGATTTTAATTTCCATGGATTCCAGTATGCTGAATTTGAATGTTACAGGCGAAGGTCTGTATCATTGGCGGTTTTGGTGAGTTGAGTAAGGGTAGGGTAATGTATATTTAGATTGAAAAATTTTAACAGCATGTTTGGGCCATAATCTGTTGTGTTTCCTGCGTCAAAAATAGTTTCGAGTTGAGCAATCAGATTTGCAATAAGGAAAGTTGTAAGAATTCATATAGGTATTACCAGGAAAACAGTTTATATAATCTTTCAATGAAGGAAGTTAGAATCAAAATGGTGCGTTTCTTCTATTCAAATTGATACAAGAAGAGTTGTATGGATGATGTCGAGGCAAGACTAAATTCTAACAATTTTTTTTTCTGAAATGTCTTACTAATATAGTAGTACTGATAGCTAGACATGGTACATCTTACGTCCTTATATATACAAAATATTTTGATTTTGGCTCGATAGTTTGAAGACTGAGGCGGTTTTAGAGGAGGTTTTAGAGGAGGGACAGAGGGGCACTTGTCCCAGTCGCAGAAATTTTAGGAGCGCAATATTTCAAATAAATAACCTAACGGTTATAATCATTCTATAATTTTGTAAATTGCATTTTATTTAAATAAAATGGAAGGCGTAGTTAATAAATGAAAACAATGAATAAATTGCTAACTAATTAATAAAATAAAAATACATCAAAACAATTAAATTATAATGATAATCAATAATGATTAGGTAATGACGTTGAAATAATTAATGATGATTAAATAATAAAATTGGTACTGGTTAAGAATCCGGTAAGCGCGCGATAAGTGACAATTTTGGGCTATATATTTGCACATTAAGGGGGTTGGGGGCAAAGCATAGCATATATTAAGTACGGAACCTAACCTAGGTACCTTTTTTCCCCCTAAACACCAAAAACTAAAGTTTAAATATAGTTTCCGCAGTGATAAACCCTTGTTTATGCTGCGTCAGACATCCAATTACCGGGTAATGGCTATCTGATTTTTGCTTTTCTCGATGCGCGCTTTTCTGATTCTTAACCAGTACCATAAAATTATTTAAATAATAAATTAAAAATAAATTATTAACTAATTAATAAATTGAAAATATTTTCGCTACCAAATGAAAATTTTATTAAAATTTGGCTTGGAAATTAAAAATTTTGTGAGAGATAGTGGGCGTTAATTAAGATTTTGCCCCGGGCGCAAGAAAGGCCAGAACCGCCACTGTTTAGGGATAGTTTTTGCTGCTTCAGCGGTAAAGAAATAACTGTTGGAACCATTACGGTACTACATTCCAAACTCGGCCAGAGCTGGAATTTTCGTTCCACGTTTCTAATTTTTCGAATATTTTATTTGTGATGATTAGATAGGATAGTTTTCTGGATCTTTACGCCAGGCTAGTGTGAAAGGACTGGCTTAAGTGTGAAAGGTTATGCTTAACTTAATATAAATTAATCACTTAGCACAGAAATTATGTACGTAGTGTGAAAGCTGCTTTAAGCCTAACAAATTTATACTAACAAAAGAATTGGTATTTATGACATCAAAATGAATAAAAGACAGGAATCAGCATTAAAAAGAATATAACTGATTGAGTTCATTCAAGCAGCGAAGCAAGATGAACAAAACTTCGCAGAGCCCTTATACATGAGTCACTCTCAACTTTTACAAGGGAATAATCATTCCACTTCATTCCTCATCGTTCCGTGTTCAGTAATTTTTAAAGTACCAAGACCACCAAAATTAAAATATTTTTGCCTCCTGGACGCCTCTTAAGGAGGCCCTAGACGTTCAATCATTTTGATCAAAAGTATCCGTCAATCGTTCGACGTGTACTTCAATCAACCTTCAATCGACCCCATGAATGAACCCTTTAATCTCGACCAAAGCTAATCTAATACGCTGCTTTTGATCAAAATGATTGAATCATTCAAACTTTCTATCAATCACCGTCAATGTTTGACTCAAACGTCACACAGATTTCTAGACAGTCAATCATGCTTGAGTCAATCGACTGACGGAAACTTTTGATAAAAATGATTGACCGTCCAGGGCCTTCTTTAGGGATTTTGGTCGACAAACACATTTTTTGCGGCATAAATTGGCTGCAAGCTCGAGGCACTTGATTTTACTTTGTGGGGGTTTGTTTTTACTGGCTCACCATACCTGTTTTTACTGGCTCACCATAATTCACCATACATGATGAGTCACCATACCTCGAATAAGTCAATTTTCGTTGTTGGGATGAATGGGTTCATTCTATTTTGTTGTGAAAAAGTACTTTGATAATACAAGACGTGATGTAGCCAAGAGAAGAATAGGATAGTCCGCACCAATTGCTAGAGGAAGGAGAAGTCTTCGGGTGATAATCCTTTAAATACCGAGTTTTTTTTAGAATTTCTCCCGTAATTTTTAATCTTTGTTATATGATTTTCTATTCTTGCTCTTTCTGGATTTGAACCTCTCCCCCCCCCCTCAGTGACAAACCGGATTCCCGAACTGAGATACTGCGAACCCGTACTGGTGTGCATGTTTTTTTTTTTTTTGGGGGGGGGGTTTGAGGGCTGGGGTCCAAAAGTAAAGAAAGGAAATTATTTTGTAATTATGAATAAGAAGTGCCAAGAAGTTCAGAAAAATTCAGAACTCGGGGCGTGGGTTGTGGCCTCGATGTCCCCTCGTTGTGTACGTGCCTCTTTGTACCTACCTGATAAAAATCCCAAGTTGGAAAAATAGAAAAAGAACACTAGGTACTTTTATGATATAGCGCCGACCACTCAAGAATGAAGTTAGGTTAATCCTAATGACATATACCTAAGTGTGATAAGAATATCATATTTTACATCTATGATATACCCCCGACATAATATTCTTCATCTAAGTAGAACCTGTTTCTCTGACGCTCAATCCTAATGAAATATACCTAAGTATGATAAAAATATAATACTTTAGAAACAAATTTGGGCTATATATTTGCACATTGAGGGGGGGGGGATATAGCGGGTATGCATGTCTAATATGTTAGGTACAATTATTCTGCATATTATGTAGTAAGAATTGTTTTTAACTTCACACTGTCCAAATACTTACCCCCCCCCCCCCCCTAATGTGCAAATATATAGCCTAAATTATATATTTTCCATCTATTCTGTCACTTGTCTTTGTCTTGTCTCACGCTAAGTTGAAAGAAACTACTGAAAATAACTGTTTTACCATACGTCAATGAATGAACAACTTGAGCGGTCGGGGGTATATCATATAAGTACCTACTTTAGAAACAAATTTGGGCTATATATTTGCACATTAGGGGGGGGGGTAAAGTGTAGCGGGTTTGCATGCAAAATATGTTAGCTGCAATTATTATGCATGTAATGAAGTAAGAATTGTTTTCTGAGTTCACACTGTCCAAATACTTTACACACACACCCCTAATGTGCAAATATATAGCTCAAATTATATGTTTCCCATCTATTCTGTCACTTGTTTTTGTCAAGTCTCACGCTAAGCTGAAAGAAACTAGCGGAAGAAACCAGATTACAGTGCGTCAATAGATGAAGAACTTGAGTGGTCGGCACTGTATCTTACAAGTACTGAACCCCGTATATACACTGTATCCTCACTCACAAGTTAGAATAAATAAAAAAAGAGAAGTTTTTTCTATAAAAAGCTATGCTAAGCTAATGCTATCCTATAAAATGCTATGGAGGGATGTAATACCCAATTTGATCATCCTGAGCAATGAGAAGACCCCCCTCCCTAGAAAATTATACAAAATATAGAACAGAATTCTGACTAAGCCTAGAAAACACGAAACATCTCTTTTTGGAATTGCTTTATTTTGATTATCTCAGGACTTAAATCTTTATTCATTTCCTGTAATCAGAGCAGGACCTGGTAATCTGGAAATTTTTATTTCTGGAATTGGTAATTTCTTGAACATTATTTAAAAAATTTACATTATTTAAAAAAAAATGCGCAACTTTAATTTGAAGTTTCAGCCTCGGTCAAATTTTTGTTATTTTATTGTTTGGCTGATGCGTGCAAATAATGCATATTTAAGCCTATTATATTTCCATTAAATATAAGTGAAATAGAAAACCAAAATAAACCACAACTAAGATAACATTGGTGTGGTTTTTCATCAAAGATTGGCTATTGTCTAGTCAATTTCGGTTGATATATGGGTTCTACTATTAAACCCACTATTGGTTTCATAGCTAAATGGTAAATAGTTCTCACTAGTTCAGTGATAAAGAAATCGTATTTTGAACCATTAAGATGCCACATTCCAAACTCGGTCGGCAGAACACTACCTTATTTAATTGCAAAATGTGTTTCCATTTGTATATTTCAGGTAAAAAATAAAGTTAAAAAAATATCAGGCCTACGCCCGTATTTGTTTGATAATGTCACGCTCATAGGCCAAAAATATAGAAAAGAAAATGTAGGAGGGGCCAAGGCAAATAGTTTGGTCTGATGTGGTCTCGTTTCTGTATTTTCTCCAATGTTTTTTCGGTCGTTTTCTGGCGTTTTCTGGTCGTTTCCTTTCTTTTTGGGCGAAAAAACAGCCGTGACCTTCTTCTGTTCTTTCTAAAAACTTTGACCTTAGGTCTTTTGAGGTATATGACTGGCTATGTGCGCTCTCACGGTTGATAGTTTTTGTTCCTTTTTTGATGGCTTACCGAAGGCTTTAGCCAAAATTTTCTTTTTTGGAAATTTTGTGCTTTCCTTTTTTGTTCACTCGTTGGAAAATTTCTTTATTTTGCTCTTCTTTTTTGACAAAAGAGTTCAGAAAATTTGACTTTTTTTTTAATAGCTGATGGATTTCTACGAGTTAATGACTATAGGAATAATAGCTAATTAAGAATGCTACTTCTAAAAAAACTACTTTCTGGGTATAGATCGTCTAGTAATTCACAGTGTGTCGAGTTTTTTTTAACCAGAACGTGAGGTTTGAAAATGCTACTTCTGGCTAGTAAAGCCGCCGTTCACCCGAAAAGTATATTACCAACCAGGCAGATCAACGTGTCAAAATTGTTCAAGCTCTAAGTTATGTCACTGTATCTGGTTTATTTTATGTTCTCTTTGCAAACATTACAAAAAAAAAACGTAAAGAACGTCACAAAAGCGCTACAAAAAAGAAAAAAAAATTCCAACTGCTCAAGTTGTGCTGAGAGTTTATTAACTTTGGTAGTATTTTGATGAAAAATCTTGTGCACCTATTTCAGCAAGGTCACGTGTATGACAAAAAAAAAGGAAAGTTTAAAAATATAGAAACATTATATAGCATTTCAATAAGACAATAGAAAAATAACAAAATACGAATATTTTGGCTTCAGTCCCGGATGTCTTTATCAACAGAAAAGGCAGAACAAAAAAGAAACTGTACTAAATTAAATATTGCATATAAAGAAACGGGGAAAAGGCACTTGTGTATTATTCAGTACACATTCGAAAAGTGAAGTTAATTATAATGAAATATAACAAAATATGATAAAAATACAACACTATAGTAACAAAATTGTGGAAACTACTGCAAAGAATTATAATAGGGGGGCCAAACGGAACGTATTACATTAATTACATAAACTAACATAAACTAACCCAACCTAAATACCATCTCTATATATTAAATATTTAATAAAAAATATACGTACAACGTAGATTTCAAATGAGCCTAAGCTAATTTTCTTAGATACTGACAGGTATAAACCGGTTATTGTCTGACCTGTAGATCCAAATTCTGAAGTGCGTACTGAATAATACACAAGTACCGGAAAAAAACCAACAGAACACGAATGATTAACATTCCCATCTTAATTATGTCCCAGATGGTAATTATCGCCATAAAATAGAAGACAAACGACAATAACTGAAGATATTCTATTTATTAGACAGACAACCTACTTCATCAGGCTTTGTTGTTTTGTTGTAGTATACCGCCAACACTCAAGTTTGTACTGTGTAAAACTCGAGAACAAAGGGTTTCTGTATTAAGAAACAATCAGCTTACGCTCAGTGGAAAACAAGTGGTGGCTGACAGAATACATTGTAATTATATAATTTGGGCTATATATTTGCACATGAAGGAGGGGGAGGGTAGGTTAAGTGCACTCCCCCCCCCTAACGTACAAATATATAGCCCAAATTTGTTTCTTAAGTATTATATTTTCATAATGTTTTAGTATTTTTCATTAGGATTAACCTAACTTCACTTCTTGAGTGTTGGCGGTATAATACGTAAGTACTGATAATAATTATATTGGAAATTATTAAGATATGATTTTGTATCGTCTCTGTTTTGTTTGTTGTTCTTCCCTTTCCTTTGCGTGCTTTGTTTAACCTTGCTTCTTTTCTTTGGTTTCTTTTTTCCTTTTTGTCGTTGGTAAAGGCTTTTGGACGTAAGCCAAACTACTTCTGTTATTGTTATTAGTGGAAAGAACTTTTTTTGTATTTTCCCACTGTCTTTTTGAAAAATTATACCCGTCTTTCTAAATTTTCATTTCGTTTTGGTTATGAATCGAAAAGCTATGTGGTTTAAGAAGTGACTTACGCAAATTCGTTGTCCTATTCAGTGGCGTATTTTCGTCAAAATCCTTTGGGACAAGGGGGCAAAGTTGGAACCAATTTTCTCAAGTCTAGTGAAAAATAAAATTGAGCCATATCAAACAGTTCGTGGTAACGAACTGTAAGTAAGGAGCGACCCGGCTCAATGGTAACCGAAACTCTAGAAAACGGGTTTTTGATACCAATAAATACATCAAAAGAATCAGATTTCAATGCTGATTTCAAATATATAATTTTCATCAAGTTTAGTGCTACCCATCAAAAGTTACGCGCCTGAGAAAATTTGGCTGATTTTCAAAAAAGGGGAAAAGACCCCCTAAAAGTTATAGAACCTTAATGAAAATCACACCATCATATTCAGCGTATCAGAGAACCCTACTGTAGAGGTTTCAAGCTCCTATCTACAAAAATGTGGAATTTTGCATTTTTTGCCAGAAGAAAGATCACGGATGCGTGTTAATTTGTTTTTTTGTTTTTTTCCCCCAGGGGTGATCGTATCGACCCAGTGGTCCTAAAATATCGTGGGAAGGCTCATTGGAACGGAAATTAAAAGTTCTAGTGCCCTTTTTAAGTGACCAAAAAAATGGAGGGCAACTAGGCCCCCTCCCACGCTTATTTTTTTCCCAAAGTCACCCGATCAAAATTTTGAGATAGCCATTTTGTTCAACACGGTCGAAAATGTGATAAATATGTCTTTTAGGATGACTTAATCCCCCGAAGTCCCCAGGGGGAGGGCTAAAAGTTATGAACTTTACCCAATGTTAACATATAGTATTGGTTATTGGGAAGTATACAGAAGTTTTCAGGAGGGTTTTTTCTGGTAGTGGGGGGGGGGGGTCGGGGGTTATGTTGGAGGATCTGTCCATGAAGGAAGTTTTCATGAGGGAAGGGAAATTGCCATGAAGGGGGCGCCGGACTTGCCAGCATTATTTATTGGTTATTGGGAAGTATACAGACATTTTCAGGAAGGATTTTTTTCTAGAGTGGGGGGGGGGCTAGAGGAGGGGGTTACTCTGGAGAACCTTTCCGTGGAGGATGTTTCCTTGGGGTAAGGGACATTTCTATGAAGGGGGCGCCGGATTTCCAAGCATTATTTAAAAAACGATCAGAAATTAAATAAAAAAAACAAGTTTTTTCAACTGAAAGTAAGAAGCAACATTAGAACTTAAAACGAACAGAAATTATAACGTATGTGAGGGGGTTCTCCCCCAAGTCAATACCTCGCTCTTTACGCTACAGTTTTTTTTTAGTGCTTTCAAAAGAGCTATCTATTCTAATTAAACGGCCTTTGTGATTCAGGGGTTTGTGAATCAAAATTTTTTTAAACTTTCAACGTAAAGAGCGTGGTATTGACTAAGGGGAGAACCCCCTCATATACGTAATAACATATACGTAATAAAAACAAACAATAAAAAAAACAAACGATACGGCTCAATAGTAATCGAAACTTTTAAAAATGGAATTTTGATGTCAATAAATGTATCAAAAGAGTGTGTTTATAATGCTGATTCTAAATATATAAATTTTATTAAGTTTAGTATTACTCATCAAAGGCTACGAGCCTGAGAAAATTTACCCGATTTTTTAAAGAGGGGGAAAACATCCCCTACAAGTGAAAGAATTTTAATGAAAATCACACCGTCAGATTCAGCGTATCAGAAAACCCTATTACATAGGTTTCAAGCTCATATCTGCAAAAATCTGCAACTTTGTGTTTTTTGCCAGAAGAAAAATATACGAATATAGAAGTTAGTTACGTAAGTTAATTTGTAAATTACGTCATAACCAAATTCAGAGACATCCATTTAGCAAAAGAAAAGTAAAAATTTATGCAAATTTTGTTTACTTTTTCAATGACGGTGAGACAAAATAAAAACTGCATTAACTAAAAAACGATCAGAAATTAAATAAAAAAAAAAAAGTTTTTTAAACTGAAAGTAAGGAGCGACATTAAAACTTAAAACGAACAGAAATTATTCCGTATATGAAAGGGGCTGTCCCCTCCTCAACGCCTCGCTCTTTGCGCTAAAGTTTGACTCTGTGTCACAACTTTATTTTTTAAAACAATAAAAAACTTTAGCGTAAAGAGCAAGGTGTTGAGGAGGGGACAGCCCCTTTCATGTACGGAATAATTTCTGTTCGTTTTAAGTTTGAATGTCGCTCCTTACTTTCAGTTTAAAAAACTTGTTTTTTTTACTTAATAGTACCACAAAGACAAAGGTATACTAAAGAAACTAGTATGTTTCAGTGGATGCTTGAACTATGCAGGCCAAGTGGAAAAGAGGCCGTTCCCAAAATAGGTGGAAAGGGAGCGTAAGAGAGGATTTAAAGGAAATAGGAACTTCTAAAGAGGGAAGCTTTAACTAGGTTGGGATAGAGGAGGAGCGTGCGCAGTTGTCTTGGCCTAGAAATTAATCGGGGGTCGGCGAGGAGTGCTAATATGTCTTAACAGCAAAATAACATACGAATCAACTAGCATTTTTTGAAATTATGTAAACAAACTATGAAATGCCAAGCTGAGTAGATTAGGCTGATCAGCTATTCATTTAGTTTACAAATGTAATAATTGTGGTTCTATTTTCAATAATTTAGGTCTTATTAGGCAAGTCTTATGGTTTTAGTGGGCAATAACTTGAAAAGGGACGAGTTTTTTTATTATGTTATATGGTTAATAGTATACGGGAGCTGAAATATATATTAGTATGAATAAAACCATAAAAGGTAATTTTGACATCTAGTGAGTACAATTTAATTTGAATATTACTAGGAAATAGGCACAAAACATGTTCAATTATAAAACATATTGAACTGATTTTCAATATATTTTAAATCAGTTCAGTGTTTTGTTTCGTTTTCCTTTATTATTATTAGCCTTTTTTTGTTATTTTTTTTACTGTCTTATTGAAATATTATACCAGTTTTTTTTATTTACATTTTGTTTTAATTGTAAATGGAAAGGCTGTTTGGCCTAAGATTATTATTATTATTATTTTTACAGAATATCATATTCCTCTTATTTTAAGCCTATTTTAAGGTTGTTTGGTCTAAGATTGTTATTATTTATTTATTATTATTTTTTTACAAAATACCATATTCCTCTTATTTCAAGCCAATATGAACAATGCGCAATATTTGATTTGTGCTGCTTGATTTTTGAGCCAATGTGCTGTATTTGATTTTGTGCTGATTAATTTTTGAGCCAATGTGCTGTATTTGATTTTGTGCTGATTGATTTTTGAGCCAATGTGCTGTATTTGATTTTGTGCTGATTGATTTTTGAGCCAATGTGCTGTATTTGATTTTGTGCTGGTTGATTTTTGAGCCAATGTGCTGTATTTGATTTTGTGCTGATTGATTTTTGAGCCAATGTGCTGTATTTGATTTTTGAGCCAATGTGCTGTATTTGATTTTTTGCTGATTGATTTTTGAGCCAATGTGCTGTATTTGATTTGTGCTGATTTATTTTTGAGCCAGTGTGCTGTGTTTTATTTTGTGCTGATTGATTTTTGAGCCAACGCGCTGTATTTGATTTTGTGCTGATTGATTTTTGAGCCAATGTGCTGAATTTGATTTTTGAGCCAATGTGCTGTATTTGATTTTGTGCTGATTGATTTTTGAGCCAATGTGCTGTATTTGATTTTGTGCTGATTGGTTTTTTAGCCAATGTGCTGTATTTGATTTTCAAAACGCATCCAACACCACCTGCAGGAAAACGCTTATCGATTTTTATAGCGATATTTTCTTCAAGATTATAACGAGGATCTACCAGTTTTAAGCGACCTTTGTTCGGTTTCGAAAAAGAGGATTTGAAACACTGGTTCCTGTTGGTGGTTTAATTTACATCCTCGTTCTGTACTATAGCACAAACATATCTAGGATCTGGACAATTTAAGCTTCTAAACCCTTTTAACTACTTTCTACTCAAATATATCTAGTCCTGTTTTATAGGATGGCTAGGACACGTGTTGCGGATGAAGGATGACAGATTGCCAAAGATCGTCCTTTTCGACCATCCATCTAGGGCTTAACGAAAAGCAGGTGGTCCCCAAATAGTGGAGTTGTAAGAGAGGATTTAGGGGAAACTGGAACTTCTTGGGAGGGTTAAAAGAGGGAAAACTTTCTGAGAGGGTAGAAAGAGGGAAAATTTCCTTGGAGGGTACACACAGGGAAGCTTTGAATAGACTGAAATGGAAGAGGAGCTTGCGCTGCTGAGAGGGTAGAAAGAGGGAGAAAGAGAGAAACTTTCTGAGAGGGTAGAGGGAGAGGGAGAAACTTTCTGAGAGGGTAGAAAGAGGGAAAATTTCCTTGGAGGGTACACACAGGGAAGCTTTGAATAGACTGAAATGGAAGAGGAGCTTGCGCTGCTGAGAGGGTAGAAAGAGGGAGAAAGAGAGAAACTTTCTGAGAGGGTAGAGGGAGAGGGAGAAACTTTCTGAGAGGGTAGAAAGAGGGAAAATTTCCTTGGAGGGTACACACAGGGAAGCTTTGAATAGACTGAAATGGAAGGGGAGCTTGCGCTGCTGAGAGGGTAGAAAGAGGGAGAAAGAGAGAAACTTTCTGAGAGGGTAGAGGGAGAGGGAGAAACTTTCTGAGAGGGTAGAAAGAGGGAAAATTTCCTTGGAGGGTACACACAGGGAAGCTTTGAATAGACTGAAATGGAAGAGGAGCTTGCGCTGCTCTGTTGGTCTCAGGTGTCTTGGTGATTCAGTTGGTTCTTAGCTACAGCAGTGCGTACGTAAAAACTAATAGGGGAGGGGGAGGGAAAAGTTTTTTTTTGAAATTATGTAATTAAATCAATATTATGGAATGTTAGAAAGAGTTGAGTTGATTGGGCCGAACAGTTGTTAATTTATATTATAAATATTACTGTTTTGGTTCAATTTGCATTAATTTACGTCTTAATAGTCAATAATTGAAAGGGGATGATTTTTTTTATTATGGTTCGCGGTCAGTAGTAGGCCTAACGCAAGTTAAAGGAGCATAAAAGTAATTTTGGTATCTAAGGGATGCAGTTTAATTTGAATATTACTATGAAACATACAGAAAAATGAATTATAAAACATAATAAGATAAGATAAGTTTTATTCTTCATTAAATACACATACAATATTAGATGTTATAAATCCCTCAAAGGCTCATTGGCCTGTACAAAGAGGGAAGACATATGAATTACATACTCAAGGATAAAAAACAAAAGAAAATTTAAAATGATCACTCACTCACATATGAAGGAGAAGAAAAGAAAATATAAATAAAATAGAAACTATAGAAAAAATTAGAATAAATAAACTAAATTAATTAATTATTAAATAGACTCAAAAAAAAAAAAAAAAAAAAAAATATTACTATAAGCGAATTCCTGTCGTCGAAACAGACTGTAATTATTAAACTGTAATAAAATGGTGCGAAAGCAATAAAATTTAACCTATCTTCATGAATGCTACTCCTTAGTGAACTATACAAGTTTCACCAATAAAAAATGATAATCATACCTGAGGCCTGGGAGTCATAGCGCAGAGAAAACCACCATAAAACAAACTAACCATTCAGGGGACATCAACTCCACAAAAAAAAAAAAAAAAAAAAAAAAAAAAAAAAAAAAATTAAAAAAAAAAAAAAAAAAAAAATATTCATGTTGAACTGATTTCCCTATGTGAATTCCCTCATCAGTTTCTTAATTATGTTAAGATAAGATAGCGTTGGGCTTAATTTGTTCGCAATATTAAGCTAATTTTTTTAGCATAATCCATTCCTATATCCGAAGTTCTCAATTCTAAGGGGATGTTCACTTTCAAAATCGTGTTCACCAGGGGAGCCTGTATTGCGTATTGGAAGTGGGCCATGCACAGCCCAAAGAGCTGCTGTGTGGAAAAAAAATACTACACACGTGATGGAACAAGTGTCGCAATGAGATATACAAAAGGTAACGGAGAGCGGGAAGACCCTCCCCTCGTTACTATATCTGTATTTATGGAAACATGATGCACATAATTCTGACCCTTGGGGGAGGGAGGTGAACAATTTTAAAGAAGGGGGGTTAAGGAAAAATATGCGTTTTTAGCTCACGATCTGAACGATACTAAGAATAGTTTTTTGGGTTAATCTTGGTGGGGGATTTCCCCTATTCATCTTTGTGCTTATGTGCGTGCTAATTTTTCGTGAAACTATTTTTACTTTTAGATAGATAGGACTATTGTTCACAGAAAATTAGGACACAAATGCATGTTAGTATGAGTACTATTGTGGTTGACGCCCATCAAGAAATAGCTGGAAGATCACGCCTCTTAATACAATCAAATTAGATTCACAATAAATTGAGGAAAAGAAACACTTGGCAGAAGTATCGCCAATTATTCAATTTCACTGACACATATACACATGGCCTTCGAGTTGATATTAGTGCTAAGATTAAATTATAAGGCGAGTTGCATAAATTAGCCGCTTAATTCTTAATCATTAACTTTTTTTTCTTTTCGGGATTCTAAACATTTTCGCTTGTAGAGCCTCAAAACATTAATTTAGATTCAATGGGCTTTATACTTCTTTTGACATATGTACATGGACTTCTGGCCCAAACCCTAATTTGTTTGCCTTTACGCTTGCATTCTCCGCCTAGGCAGAAATAATACTCGAATGAGGGCTACGCGTGAGTCGACTCGATTTGAGTCGAGTTATGACTCGACTCAAATTTGAGCCGAGGTATGACTCGACTTGATTTGGGTCGACTCAAATTTGAGTCAAGATATGAGTCGTGACCGTCTACGCTGTACAAATTTTTAAGCAAGTTCACTGCAAAAAGTAAAAAACAAATACGAACCCACAAAATCAGCAAAACAAATTCGGCTATAATCTGATCACTGCAATTGTACCATCAAATATTTATTTATCTTAAAATCACTATGGGGGCATAACTTACAACCTTAACCCTAAGGGCTGTGGGGTTGTTGTTGTCATACTCAAAAAAATAATTTCTGGAGTTCTCCTTCAACTACGTTCAACAAAATCGCTATATCAAAATGTTGATCGGAAGTGTTAGTGGAAATGATAGGTGGGGGGGGGGAGGAGGCATTCACCCTCCAATCGCTTTTGACTATTAATAAGGGCACTAGCCCTTTCAATTCCCAACTGAATGAGCCCTTTTTGAAGTTTTTACGACAACGCTCTGTATAAAAACCTCATATGCCACCAGGGCATATCTTACAACCTTTGTCATGAGGGTTGTGGGGGGTTTGTCATCCTCAAAAACATGATTTCTGGACCTTTGAACTATGTTGAACAAAATGACTATCTCAAAATTTTGATTGAATGTGTTCGGGAAAATGGTGCGCGTGACAGGGGATGAGTTGTCCTCTAAACACTTTCGACTATTAAAAAGGGCACAAGCCCTTTCAATTTCCAATCAAATGAGCCCTTTTTGAAGTTTCTACGACAACACTTTCTATAAAAACCGTATATGCCCCCAGGGCACAACTTACAACCCTTGCCCTAAGTGTTGTGGGGGGGGGGGGGGTTGTCATCCTCAAAGACCTAATTTCCAGAACTTTTAAATACGTTGAACAAAATTGTTATTTCAAATTTTGATTGGATGTGTTTGGGGAAATGGTGGGCGTGAGAGGGACGTTTGATGCCCTTCAATCACTTTTGAATATTAAAAAGACACTAGCTCTCTCAATTTCCAATCAAATGAATTTTTTGGAGTTTCTGCAATACCACTTTCTGTAAAAAGCTTATATGCCCCAGGTCATAATTTACAACCCACCCTTACCCTGAGGGCTGGGGGGGGTTGTGACCCTTAAAGACCTAATTTCTTTAACCCTCAATTACGTATTTTTATTACGTATTTTATTTTTACTGAATAAAATTTTTTTATTGAACATGTTTGGGGAAATGGTGAGCGTGAGAGGGGGTTAGTTGCCCTCCAATCACTTTCTACTAATAAAAAGGGCCGTAGCCCTGTCAATTTCCAATCGAATGAGCCCTTTTTGAAGTTTCTACGACAATGCTTTCAACAAAAACCTTATATGATCCCAGGGCATAGCTTACAACCCTTGTCCTGAGGGCACTGATGGGGTTATCATCCTCAAAGACCTAATTTTCAAAACTTTTAACTGCGTTGAACAAAATGGATATCTCAAAATTTTGATTGCATGTGTTTTAGGACATGGTGGGCGCGAGAGGGGGGTTAGTTGCCCTCCAATCACTTTCAAACATTAAAAAGGGCACTAGCCCTTTCAATTTCCAATTGAATGAGCCCTTTTTGAAGTTTTTATGACAACGCTTTCTATAAAAATCTTATATACCCCCAGGGCATAACTTACAACCCTCACCCTTAGGGCTTTGGGGGGTTTATCATCGTCAAAGACTTAATTTTTAGAGCTTTCAACTACGTTGAACAAAATGGCTATCTCAGAATTTTGTGGATGTGTTTTGGGAAATGGTGGGCGTGAGAGGGGGGTTAACTGCCCTCCAATCACTTTCGACTATTAAAAGGGGCACTAGCCCTTTGAATTTCCAATTGAACGAGCTTTTTTTGAAGTTTTGCAACAACGCTTTTAATAAAAACCTGATATGCCCCAGGGCATAAATTACAACCCTTGCCCTGAGGATTGTGTTTGGTGAAATGGTGGGTAATGAAGGGGTGTTAGCTGCCTTCCAATCACTTTCGACTATTAAAAAGGCACAAGCCTGTCCAATTTACAATCGAATGAGCCCTTTTCCAAGTTTGTACGACAACTTCTTCGATACGAAGTGACAACCCTTTCTATAAAAACCTCATATGCCCCCAAGTCATAACTTACAACCCTTACCCTGAGGGATTTGAGTGAGTTGTCATCCTCAAAGACTTAATTTCCATAATTTTCAACTACGTTGAACAAAATGGTTATCTCAAAAGTTTGATTGGATGTGTTTGAGAAAATGGTGGGGGCATGAGACGGGGGGGGGGGGGGTTAGTTGCCCTACAATTACCTTTGACTATTAAAAAGGGCACTAGCCCTTTCAATTTCAAATAGAATGAGCCTTTTTTGAAGTTTCTACGACAACGCTTTCTGTAAAAACCTTATATGCCACCAGGGCATAACTTACTACCCTTGCCCTGAGGGTTGGGGGGGGGTCATCCTCAAAGACCTAATTTCTGGGCTTTAAACCATGTTGAACAGAATGGCTGTCTCAACATTTCGATTGAATGTGTTTGAGGAAATGATAGGGGGCGTGAGAGGGGGGCTAGTTACCCGCCAATTACTTTCGACTATTAAAAAGTGCGCTAGGCCTTTCAATTTCAAATTGAATGAGCCCTTTTTGAAGTTTCTACGACAACGCTGTCTATAAAAACTTTATATGCCCCCAGGGCACAACTTACAACCCTTGCCCTGAGGTGTGTGGGGGTTTTTCATCCTCAAAGACATGATTTCCAGAACTTTCAACTACGTGGAACAAAATGGATTTCTCAAAATGTTGATTGCATGTGTTTGGGGAAGTGGTGGGCATGGGAGAGGGGTTAGTTGCTCTCCAATCACTTTTGACTATTAAAAAGGGCGCTAGCCCTTTCAATTTCCAATCAAATGAGCCCTTCTTGAAGTTTTTACGACAACGCTTTCTATAAAAAAAAATATATGCCTCCAGGTTATAAATTACAACCCTTGCCCTGAGGGCTGGGGGGGGGGGGGGTGTCATCTTCAAAAACATAATCTCCAGAACTTTCAACTAAGCTGAAAGAAATGGCTATCTGAAAATTTTGATTCGATGTGTTTGGGGAAATGGTGGGCGTGAGAGGGGGGTTATTTGCCCTCCAATCATTTTCGACTATTAAAAAGGGCACTAGCCCTTTGAATTTCCGATCGAATGAGCCCTTTTTGAAGTTTCTACGTTTTCTATAAAAAACCTTATATGCCTCCAGGGTTAACTTACAACCCTTGCCCTGAGGGCTTTGGGGGGATTGTCCTCCTCAAAAACGTAATTTCCAGATCTTTTAACTACGTTGAACAAAATGGCTATCTCAAAATTTTGATTGGATGTGTTTGGTGGGCGTGGAAGGGGTGTTAGTTACCTTCAAATCACTTTCGGCTATTAAAAGGGGCACTAGCCATTCCAATTTCCAATCGAATGAGCCCTTTTCGAAGTTTTTACAACAACTCATTCGATACGAAGTGCCCTGGTCTAAAAAAAAAAAGTAAATACAAAATTCTGCCAACATCGTTATTTGCTTAGGCAGCGCTATTGCGCTGCCTATGATGAACTGATATAGTGCTTAAACCCTTATCTGGAGTAAGTGTTCCAGCTTTGGCGCTTCAATGTCAAATTTGGTGGCTGCACTTTTAGTAAATTCATTTTTAAAGGTTATTTGTTTGACGATATGCCTGACTTAGGTGATCAGCAGAGCTGGGGGAGGAATTTTTTTTTTGAAAATATGTTGGAAGCTAATTTTACCCTTAGATCGCAATTCTTGGACATAGAATGGAACGTGTATGGTTGGTTATCACCAATATTCCTCCCTTTTTGGAATCCCCCCCGAAATTTTTGTCTGACTCGTAAAAACGTAGAAAAATGCACATGAAAAGTTTGTTGATGTATTTTGAAAAGTTTTTTGTACCCCCTTCTCCCGAAAAAAGATACCCTCCCCCAGGACAAGAATACTGAAAACGCACTTGGAAACCAACCTGAGCAGCACCTTCGAAACAAACCATGAAAATATGGGGTAGGGGGAATTGTTTTTTTTTCAATTTATTTATAAATGAAGATGCGAAATTTACGATCGCGATGCTAATTTTTGCACTGAGTTGCGAAAACACCTACATCTTTGCCAAATTTTATCACACGGACTATGAATTTTTATATACGATAAAAATGGAATTTTATTCCAGCAAGTATAGATATTTGTATGAGTGTAATCTAGATATGTTAAATTTCTTAGAATCATTCTCCGTTTCTTTTACTTTTTTAGAAAGTTATAACAGGGGTTCACCGGGGTTTGGAGGTCTGAGGGCTCATAAAGCATGATTTAAGCCAAATATTCAATTTTGTTTTAATCTATTTTCATAAAGATTTTCTTTTGGGGTAATTCGGTTTCTACCATCGAGCTTCTGATGTTTCAATGCATAGTTTTGTGATGAAGTTTTCAAAGATGTTCCTTTTTCGTGTCGACATCTATCCAGGGGCGGTTTTAGGGGAGGGACACAGGCAGCACTTACCCTGGGTGCAGAAATTTCAGGGGCTCAAAATTCCAAATAAATAATCTAGCGGTTATAATCATTTCGTAACTTTAGATTTTTTTTTTTATTAAAAATAAACTAGAAGGCACAGTTAATATATAAACATAATTAATAAATTAATAAAATAAAAATCATAAATAATAATAGTAATCTAAATAATTAATAATAACTTAAATAATAAATTAAAAATAAAAAAATTAAATAGTAAATTGAAAATAATTTTGTTTATAAATGAATATTGTATTAAAATTGCCCTGAAATTTTGTGGGAGACAGGAGGGTAGCACTAGTCGAGATATTGTCCCAGGCGTAAGAGGGGTCAGAACCACCACTGCACCTTTCACAATGTACCTATGGCCTACTATACAGAATTCGGTTATGGAACTGTTTGTCTTATGAAATTTAAGTTATTTTTAGGAGTGGTTGACATATGTGTCACGTATTTTTGCTATCAATAACTTGACTGCAATTTTACGCTTGAAGTTTCTATTACGGTATGTTGAAAGCCATAATTGACTTTATTAACATTCTCGAGCATTGAACCCATTCACTCTAAAGTGTTCCACTTGAAAATTAATCAAAAACTGTATTAATCAATTAAAGTGTTAAGAATCTTAAGGAATCATCAATCAATCCTTTTCTTAAAGAAAGGGGGATTGGTAGACGGTCGAATTTTGTTGACTTTTTTACAGCATCTAATTTTTGTTAATTTTTAATCATTCCCATGGTTATAAACAATTCATCAATCAATCCATTCTTCTGGCAAACAGCATACATTTAACAAGGAAGGCTTAACACCTCCGAAGCATGGCTTCGTCCAAAGTTTGGGTTGCTCGTGGGGAAGGAGTTATAGAAATTTGAATATTGTTTAATTTCCTCCAATGTTTGATTTTTTTAATTGTTAACCATGTTCATGGCTCTAAACAATTCTGTAAAAGATGTTGATTTTTCTATTTTGATAATTTTTGATTTTTCAGATAGAATTATTTATTTAAACTGCATAAAACTAAATTAACTAAAATAATCAACGATTAAACATCCCAAGCCAACCCACAGACATCAGCTAAAAAAAAACCAATTGCCTACTAGAAGCTCTGACATTCTTTTTGAAGAATATCCTTTTTTCTATGTTCATTAGATACTTCCACTGTTCTTTGACTTGGGAGGACTTAATCCCCCCCCGTCCTTGAAATGGATTGCCCTACAAGATCCTGGATCGATAAAAAAGTTAATTAAACAGGCGCCAAAAAAAAGAAAGAAATTTTATTTCATAAAAAATAGGGTTTTGGGTAGTTGTCCGTAAGACAATTATTGGTTCTTAATCTCTTCTATGACAGAAAAACTAGCATAGTTTCTATATTCTCTGCGACACTGAAAAAAGTAACAACTATCTTTTGTGAAAAAAGAGAAACACATACGGAAGCGTTTCTCTCAATCCAGTCTCGTAGATCCTGTTCTGTCTCGTTCAGCCTTCAAAGTTGAAACGATTAATTAAATGCAGCTTGATGCAGAAGAAAATGGCACTGTGGTCTTCAGACACAATCAAGTCCACCGCTAGATCAGTCTTTTTGCTAATGCTTGTCATAAATCTGTAAAGGCAATGTGGTACCTTAAAGAGTCGCCCCCCCCCCAGTCTTGACCATTATAAATTTGGACTTGTTTTTGCTCTTTAGAGTTCGACTCTGCTGAGTCTATTGTGCATTGAGTCTACTTTCCATATTATCTTGAGTTTTTGCTGTTTTGAGTTTGAGTCTACGTAGTTGAGTCTGTCGTGAATTGGGTCTACTTCTCATACTATTGGGCGTTCTTGCCATAGCTTGTAGAGCTTAAATAAGGGATTCGAATAAACCCAGAAAAATAAAAGCGGACACCCATTTTCCACAAAATCTTGGGAAAACCATTCAACTTATCTCGTTTTGTGCTGGAAATAGGGAAATTCAGATTTAATGAAGCTTACATTCTTAAAGTGCAAATTTTGTTTTTCGATCAAACAAATCAATTTTTTTTTTAAAGTTAAGGGAAGGGCAGTTGGTACAAATTTTATATAATACCCACAGCCGTACCTGAGATATTGTCTGGGAAAGGGGAGGAGGTACAAAAAACTTTAAAAAACACATAAAAATTTATTTATAGGCATTTTTGTTACGTTTTTACAAGTCGGACAAATATTTAGGGAGAGGGGTTCAAACTCCCAAAGCCTTCCCTTGACACGGCCTTGAGCACACATGTTAGAAAAAGCTAAAAATGAGCTAAAGGAAATATCGTTGAACAGCTTTAAAGCTTTGGGAATACCTGTGGTACTACCAGCTTCGATTGAAAACCCTTGTTGACACAGAGAACGTATTTTTCATGCTATACCTATCCTGAATAGACAGCGCTTTGCTTAACAATTAGCAAAATCCTACATTTTCTTTATTTTAAACTAGCTTCTCATTAGCTTTTCGAAGTGTTGACACATTTATGATCCCAAGTCAATTTTTAGCAAAATTTTAAGGAAATAATATTTAAATAATTTGGCAGCTTTGGGAGTTCCTTGCGGTGCTTGGAAAATTTGTCAATCGGACCTTCGTCTTTGAGACGGTCTGTCGACGCTGAGGGTAACAAAATGATTTCTAAGGTATCGAATTTAGTAAAAAGATTTTTCAAAATCTTTTTGAAAGTACTAGATTTTTATTTGAGTACTAGGGGAAGGAGCTTCGCTCGGCATCCGGCGTATCCCTCCCGTGGAAATGCAACCCCTACATACCCTGATTTACAAAAGAAGAAACTTTTTTGTTTAATTTTTCTGCATTTAGTTTTATAGATTTTATTTGGTACTTAAGCATTATCTGGTACACGATGATATATACTGTATAGGGAAATACTAAAGGAAACCAGTCATACGGGTAGGTACTGTTGCACTAATTGGTACAACAGCGCTATAGACTGTCCATGGAATGCAGTCATGGAGACCCGTAAAGCGGGTAATTGCTATCTAAATTGATCGCAAAGCGTGGTTTCTCATTGAATTTACAATATTTATACCGTTATTTTTTGGGGTTTAGGGGGGGGAGGTACCTAGGTTAGGTTACGTATTTGATAAATGCTATGCTTTATCCCCCACCCTCCTAATGTGCAAATATATAGCCCAAATTTATTTCTAAACTATTATATTTTCATCCCATTTTATTCCAATAGCATTCATCAAACTTGACTTCTTTCCTGTGTACCATATAATACATAAGTACCTTTTATTTTTTGGCTTATTCAATTGGTGAATTGGTGCACCTGAACTATGCAAAGGGAAAACAAACTAACTTTACTAAAAATCCAGTCCAAAATAACACTATTTTAGTCTGATCTTGCTAAGATCAAACAGTTCTTGGTAACGAACTGTAAGTAAGGAGCGACCCGGCTCAATGGTAACCGAAACTCTAGAAAACAGTATTTTGATACAAATAGATACATCAAAAGAATCGGATTTTAATGCTGATTTCAAATATATAAGTTTCATCAAGTTTAATCCTACCCATCAAAAGTTACTCGCCTGAGAAAATTTGGCTGATTTTCGAAAAAAAGGGGGAAAGACCCCCTAAAAGCTATAGAACCTTAATGAAAATCACACCATCATATTCCGCATATCAGAGAACCCTACTGTAGAGGTTTCAAGCTCCTATCTACAAAAATGTGGAATTTTTTATTTTTTCCCTGAAGAAAGATCACGGATGCGTGTTTATTTGTTTGTTTTTTTTTCTTTTCCCCAGGGGTGATCGTATCGACCCAGTGGTCCTAGAATATCGTGGGAGGGCTCATTGGAACGGAAATTAAAAGTTCTAGTGCCCTTTTTAAGTGACCAAAAAAATGGAGGGCAACTAGGCCCCCTCCCACGGTCATTTTTTCCCAAAGTCACCCGATCAAAATTTTGAGATAGCCATTTTGTTCAGCATGTTCGAAAATATTGTAATATGTCTTTTAGGATGACTTAATCCCTCGAAGCCCCCCAGGAGGAGGCTGAAAGTTATGAACTCCACCCAATGTTAACACATAGTATTGGTTATTAGGACCCGGCTCAATGGTTAGGTTAGAATTGATTTTCGAAAAAAGGGGGAAAGACCCCCTAAAAATTATAGAACCTTAATGAAAAATGCACCATCATATTCCGCATATCAGAGAACCCTACTGTAGAGGTTTCAAGCTCCTATCTACAAAAATGTGGAATTTTGCATTTTTTGCCAGAAGAAAGATCACGGGTGCGTGTTTATTTGTTTTTTTTTCCCCAGGGGTGATCGTATCGACCCAGTGGTCCTAGAATATCGTGGGAGGGCTCATTGGAATTGAAATTAAAAGTTCTAGTGCCCTTTATAAGTGACCAAAAAAAATGGAGGGCAACTAGGCCCCCTCCCACGCTCATTTTTTTCCCAAAGTCACCTGATCAAAATTTCGAGACAGCCATTTTGTTCAGCATGTTCGAAAATATTATAAGTATGTCTTTTAGGATGACTTAATCCCCCGAAGTTCCCGGGAGGAGGGCTGAAAGTTATGAACTTTACCCAATGTTAACATATAGTATTGGTTATTGGGAAGTATACAGTACAGACGTTTTCAGGGGAGATTTTTCCTGGTCGTGGGGGGGGGGGGTCGGGGTTATGTAGGAGGATCTTTCCATGAAGGAAGTTTTCATGGGGGAAGGGACATTGCTATGAAGGGGACGCCGGACTTCCCAGCATTATTTAAAAAAAGATCGGAAATTAAATATAAAAAACAAGTTTTTCAACTGCAACAGCAGCAACATCAAAACTTTAAACGAACAGAAAATATTACATATATGATTGGGTTCACCCCCTAGTCAATAGCTCACTCTTTAAGCCAGAGATTTTTTTAGTACTTTCATAAGAGCTATTTATTCTAATTAACGGCCTTTGTGATTAAGCGGTCATTTTTAAGGAACTGGAACAAAATTCGAACTTTCGCTTAAAGAGCAAGGTATTGACTAGGGGGCGAACCCCCTAATATACGTATTAAAAATATATGAATATAGAAGTTCGTTACGTAAGTTAATTCGTAAGTTACGTTTATTACTAATAAAAACGTTCGTAAACAAAATTAAACAAGTTTCGAGAAAGCTATTTAACCAAATAAAATTAAAATTAATATGAAAATTTCGTTTTAATTATTCATGTACGGTGAGCCAAGATCAAAACCTGCATTTATTCAAAAACGTTCAAAAATTAAATAAAAAAAAACAAGTTTTTTTAACTGAAAGTAAGGAGCGACATTAAAACTTAAAACGAACAGAAATTATTCCGTATATGAAAGGGGCTGTCCCCTCCTCAACACCTTGCTCTTTACGCTAAAGTTTGACTTTCTCACAACTCTATTTTTTTTAAACAATAAAAAACTTTAGCGTAAAGAGCGAGGCGTTGAGGAGGGGACAGCCCCTTTCATATACGGAATAATTTCTGTTCGTTTTAAGTTTAATGTCGCTCCTTACTTTCAGTAAAAAAAACTTGTTTTTTTTTATTTAATCTCTCTCAAAGTTCAATTTATAGGTTCTGTCTACACAGGAAGCGGGTAATTAATGTAACATTCTATGCATGCAAATTTCATACAAATAAGTGAAAATTAACTCAGGTTAGAACCTATGAGAATAGTAATGATGCAACGTGGTAAGGGGGGCAATGGAAGAAAGAGGTTAGGAAGTGCAAGAAAATTTGTAATTCATGTTGTCTATAGCAGCTAAGTTTGGAGACTCACAATCCGTCTTAGCATACGCTAAACCTGAATATCTACCCCTCCTTGAAGGGCAGCTCCAATGAACAGTTTTTGTATAGGCTATAAATTTAAAATTAAGGATTCCATTTTTAAATGGCAAAACATTGACTCCATAAAATATTCTGAAACGCTAAATTGCTGAATACCATTTAAATTTTTTGCTCAGTTTCATCACGCTGTCAAGGTCGTAACTATGATTTTCATCAAAATAAAACTGACCTTTTTGGCGAAAATCAGTCACTACCGCATGCTTAAAGCATTGGTGAATTAAATACAGGGGTAACTCCCATCACTATTGCTAAATCAGCTGCCTCTAATGATTATTAGAGTTTTCAGTAGTAGTAGTAGTAGTTATGGACCGCCTGAATATCCTTATTTTTTCAGTTTGCTTGCCTAGTAGATTCTTCTTAACCATAAAGGGTTTTCAAACCTTCAAATCTATTAAAAATTATTAACATCCATTAGTTTGCCAATATCTCTACTGAACATTTACTATATTTGTCCTATCTCCAGTAAAATAAAAGAGACAAAGACTCTTTGCTCCATCTTGACGGATTGCCCACTCTATGTCACCTGATACATATTTGAGAATCCCATTTGCTCCGCCATACGTGGCACATTTCTTACCATACCTGGGAAATCTCTAACTAAATTCTTCCACCTCGAGCAACACATGGCATCGTATAACCACTATACCGCTCAAACGGGGTTGTGTGACATGGTGCACGCGGTAAGGCGGACACCACTTTTAAAAGTGGACAGCCCCTTTACTCCATCTACTAATTGTAAAACTGCATGAAATACCATTTTCATCATGAAAGTAAAGAATTTTCACCAAACAAATAAACATCTAAACAAATTAAATGCGAATGCTGTGGTTGTAGTATGAGATTCATAGTGCTAATTAAAAGCATCACAGTAGGCTATTTTTGAAATGGCCAGGGAATAATAGACCAATTATAAAGGTATACGATTACCGTTTGTAAGTATTGACATGTTTTCAATTTACTGTTATCATATCTGTATTCCTAAAGGCTTTTTTTCAAATTATTGTTCTTTGCACGAGAAAAAATAATTCATTGTAGAGAGGCTTACATGCAGATATAGTCTTTGTCCTTTTTAAAAGCTATATTGGCTTGTGAAGCTGTAATTCAGGGGTTTTAATTTTTTGTTGTAAAATTAAGAGATACCGACTGAAAGCCATCTTGAAACCCGACTAAAACGTAGACCAAAAAGCTACTGGGTAAATTGTGTTGATGCAGTTTCTTTAAAAAATGGGGTTCGGCACTGTATTTTGTAGGTCTAAACATATATAGATTTCGGGGTCTTCTGCCTGTCCTCTTCAAATGCGCCTATACAAGGGGGAATTTCGGTCCCATCTGTTCCTAAATTTTAGGTTTATTTTGTAATTTTTACGAAGAGTAAAAAAATAACAAAATGTTTAGCAAAAATGGTTCGTTAACTTTCTTCTTACTGATACCGAAAGAATGCTGTTTTTGGCAATTTAACCAAAAGCCTGATCATTTCTATTGACATTTATATGCCTTAGGACGGCTGCATTGCTGCCGTCGGCATTTTTGTTACCGATCCTTTTTTTTGACGCCCCAATGGGCGAAAACGCCCAGCGTGTTCGGGCCGTAGAGTATTGAAAAAAACTAACTGCAAATTACCGAACAGTGAACGCTGAAAGGTCGACCATGTTGGTTTAATCTACATATGTTTTTTCGATAATAAGAATGACAAAGAGGCTGAGGCATGTCTGTGATATTGGGGGGGGGGAGGATTCTGGCCTGTTTTCCCTTAAGGTTGTTTTTATTAAAAGACAAACAAAAAGAAGAAAAATCGACAAGAAAAGCTCAGTGTGTGTCGATTCTCCTACATATTAATTCAGTTGAAGCATATCCGTTTAACGGACTGCCGTCATTATTTTAATTGAACGGTGGTCACAGGTGGCCTTTTCTGTCTTGCGAAATTTTCAACGTTTGGCTAAGTGGGAGTTGTCTGTTCTGAATAAAAACTATTGCTTGTTCAACGAACCTAAATACAATTATGAGGACTGAAAGAATGAGTGAAAGCATATAGATCTTTTCAGGGTGGCTTTAAACCTCAAGTAATCGATCGCGACTTCCTTAAGGATCTTGACTGTTAAGGCTGACCTTTGCTCATTTTCATTTGCTAGTTCCTTCACAAGCGGAAATAAATGGGGACATGGAATTAATGATACAACTTAGTTGTTCTAATCTTTTCCCCATAGTATCAATGGTGGCCAGCGTTTACCCCCCCCCCGTGGAAAATACCCCCCCCCCTCCCTTCCACGTGGTAAATACCCCCCCCCCCCCCCCCAGAACCCCCCCCCCCCCCTGCGGAAAATCCCATTAACCTCCGCAGAAAATACCCCCCCCCTGGAAAATATCCCACCGTGGAAAATAACGCTTTCCAAATTTGAGAATTTATTTGAGTTTCGTTTTTTTATTTTCCGTAGGGGGAAGGAATTTTGGTGCTTGAGTATTAGACTATATGCCACTCACTCAAGTTGACGCTGTGTAAAACTCGAGAAAAAATCGGTTTCTTCATTAGTTTTTTTCTGCTTAGCGTGAGACAAGACAAAGACAAGTGACAGAATAGATGGGAAAAATATTTCCCATAAAATAATTTGGGTTATATATTTGCACATAAGGGGGGTATAGTATTTGGACAGTTTGAAGTCAGAAAACAACTCTTACCTCATAATATGCAAAATAATTGTACCTAACCCATTTTGCGCGCAGACCTTCTATACTTGATCCCTCCACCCCCCATGTGCCAATATATAGCCCAAATTTGTTTCTAAAGTAACGAAGCAACCGGTTTGTTCTCGAGTTTTACATATCGTAAACCTGAGTGAGTGGCGTATAATACGCAAGTACCGGAATTTTTCATGAAGAGGGAGAGCCGGATTTCCCGGCATTATTTAAAAACGATTAGAAATTAAATTAAAAAAACAAGTTTTTTCAACTGAAAGTAAGGAGCAACACCAAAACTTAAAACGAAAAAAAATTATTATGTATATGAAAGGGGTTGCTTCCTCCTCAAGACCTCGCTATTTACGCTGAAGTTTTTTTTTTTAGAATTTTAAAACAAAGCTTATTTTTTAAATAAACGGCCATTGTGTTTCAGAAATCGTTCTTAAAGAATTAGAGCAAAAAGTCAAAACTGTAGCACAAAGAGCAAGGGCTTGTGGAACGGGCAACTCCTTTCATATACGTAATAATTTCTGTCAGTTGTAAGTTTTGATGTTGCTCAGTTGAAAAAAAAACTTGTTTTTTAAAAAATTTAAATTCTGATCATTTCTAAATAATACCGGAAAATTCGAAAACTCTATGAAAAATTCCGGTACTCGTGTCACTTGTTTTTATATAAACAAACACTTTCTAGCTTCCACGCACTTTCTAGCAGCCAAAACGTCAATTCAACTTCCTATGCACCATCAATGGCTCTCGAGGATCTCGATCCTTTATCCTTCATATTAACGTTAAAAAAAAAAAAAAAAAAAAAAAAAAAAAAATTAAATTAGCTCAGTTTCTTCCGTCAAAGCTCTTGCGTTTCGTTCTGTCTTACGGTCAGGTTGACACACTATGTAAATATAATACAGTATGATCATTCCCTATCTCAACCATTATACAAAGCCGGACCGAGATGCAAGTGCTTCGGAGAACATTTAAACAAGTATAAACATAAGCAACATTCGTTTTTTTCGCGGGTAGACAGGTTAGATTTCTCTTGAACGTGAAACTTGGCTTCACCTTTGTAACACTAAATTTTAAAGAATCTAATTTTAAATTAATTTATTCCAATACATATAATAACATCGGTAATTAGTAGTGCAATGTTATTATTAGATGTTTTTAGAAATTACAATTAGGTTTCGAAGTCTCGAGTTGGTTTCAAATGCATTTTGAGAAAGTTTCTGCGAAAATACGCGTTCCAGGGTAATATACATTGGACCGCTAATGGCAGATTAAATGGGAGGAGCTGTTTGTACGCGCTGAGGAAGTAGTAGCCAAAAATCACTAAGCTGTGATCTTACTGTTATATTATTTATATACAGTGGGTTGCCGTATGGTCTTAGGCAAGGATACCAAGTGTTTCGGAATTCAATGCAAAGGGGAGCACGGAATGCTAAAATCCAATGTGATGGATTCTTAAGGCTGAATAAAAAAGGTATTTATGTGTTATAGGAACCGCACCAAAGAAGTGAAGTTAATCCTAATGAAAATATACCAAAATTTGATATAAATAGCCTATAATACTTTAGTAACAAAATTATGGAAAATATAACAGAGAACAATGGAAAGCCGAACGCCCAGAATGCGTTGTATTAAATACCTAACCACCTCTATATATTAAATATTTAATTAAAACATACCTGCAAAGTAGTTTCTCTCACTCAGGCTAAGCTGATTATCTCCGAGTGGACGTAGAAACCGGTTTCATTACATATCAAGAACAAAGTGTGGTCGCTATAACACGTAAGTACCTAAAAAAAATTCAATTGTTGCAATAAATTGAAATAAAGGTGGCTTCCGTTGTCCTGTCATGGCACAATGGGTTTGATCTCAGCTTGGTAATACGGGACCCAGAGTTCGAGCATATAGGGCCGAGTGACCACCGTAGGGCTGAGCCAAGGAACTTGGTAGTTAAGAAGCGTTGATTATCCAATACATACATGCAAAGGTGGCTTTCTTATTAACTTTAAGATTCTTTTCTTTTCTTGTTGTGTCATTTCTTTGTTGTAAAATGTCACGTTTCTTTGTTGCCAAAATGTCAATACAATAACGTCAATAAAAGAACGTCAATAAAGAGACAAATAAAGCACCAGTGCTGTCGACATGAATTTCAAATCGAATTCACAAATTTTCTATTGTATAGATACAGCTTTCAAATCGAATGGGCTGAACACTAATTACTGTTATTGAAAACAAAAATAAAAATCGAATGTATGAAAGGCTAAAGAATATGAAAGATTTCACTACTTTAAAAAACAGCTAAAAAATTGGGCTAAGAAAAACTAGTTTGTTATATAGAATTGGTTAGATAGAAGTTGCCAGAACGTCAATAAAGAGATAACGTCAATACAATAACGTCAATAAAAGAACGTCAATAAAGAGACAAATAAAGCACCAGTGCTGCCAACATGAATTTCAAATCACATTCACAAATTTTCTATTGTATAGATACAGTTTTCAAATCGAAGTGTGCTGGACAATAATTACTGTTATTGCAAACAAAAATGAAAATTAAATGTATGGAAGGCTAAAGAATATGAAATATTTTACTACTTTAAAAAAACAACTAAAAAATTGGGCTAAGAAAAACTAGTTTTTTTTAAATAGAATTTTTCGTTAATGACCATGAAACTCTTTACCAGAATGTTATTAAACAAAATATAAAGTTGTTTTAAGCAAATAAAGTTTTGTAAATTTCAACCATGAATGCTTCTGAGCAAACTGGGCTATAAATATGGACGTTTTTTTAATTAATAATTATTCATCCAAGCTCACCACTTTATTCTCATGTTTTACATAACTACCTCTATTTATATATATATATATATATATATATATATATATATATATATATATATAATATATATATATATATATATATATATATATATATATATATATATATATATATATATATATATATATATATATATATATATATATATATATTTGTGAACCAGAACGGAACCAAAATGATTGTAAATTTTGTCTTTGTATGTCCTCAGTTAGCTATTCAATAATTTCCTGTTGTAAGTTAAATTACATCTTTTGATTCAACTTAATACATCTGAAATGCATCTTTTGGGGTAAACCTCCTACTGACATATACTACACAATGCAATACAGTTCTCCAGTAAAAAAAAAAAAAAATAAAATAAAATAAAAAAAGCGAACATAACAGACAAATAGCTTAGCCATATTCAAAAGGCATGTAAAGCTTCTTCCAGATTGGGATCGATAGCCTTAAAATTGGAGTGCATAACGCAGCAAACCAACTCATTATCTGACGTAATGAGTCACCCAAGCATAGAACCACGAGAAGCTAGATGGGTCTGATTAAATGTTGCAAAAACGAAAATCCGCAAGTAACTCAGCAGTATTTGCAGTATTGGCATAACGAGGTACTTTGTGTAGAAAATGATAGGGGTCGTTATATGCTACTTCAAGAGGACTTAGACCATGAAACTTCAGATTGAAAGGAAGAGATAAAAAAGTAAAAAGAAGATTGTTGACTTGAGCAATTACTAAGCCAACGGGGCAGCAGGGTGCCTCTGAGTAGATGAAGCGTTACTAGCCAATTTTTGTTGTGGGGGAGGGGTGGGGTGAGGTTGACTGCTCTGGGTAATGTTGATTTTAA
Organism: Artemia sinica; assembly: GCA_027921565.1. Classification (NCBI taxonomy): domain Eukaryota; kingdom Metazoa; phylum Arthropoda; class Branchiopoda; order Anostraca; family Artemiidae; genus Artemia; species Artemia sinica. The sequence continues at coordinate 3,196,624 of JAPEVW010000027.1, forward strand.
AATAACTGAGTTATTTGCTTTTACCGACTAAAACTGAACTTCCTTTATGGATTTTACGTCATATATTTCCACCAGGTCATTTACGTAATAAAAAAACTGACCCAGTAAAATAGCAGCACTTTGCGCCACTATTTTACCGCCTCAAATCTTCTTACCAGATTGGCTTAAACTTTGAGGGGGCGCCCTCCTCTGCCCCATCCATTACGCCCCTCCTTCTGAGACAGTTGCGTTTCTAATCCCTCTTAAACCCAAGGTAAAATCTTCGTTAGCCCCCCTCCCAGTCTCCCAAAAACTTTAAGGCCAAGTTTCCGCGTATGTGTCGATTTTAATTCGTCTATGCTTGTCACATGTACTTTACCTTCTGTATGAATCCCATCTCGTAAAACAGGGAGTACATCGTTTTGGAGGCGATACTCCCTTCCATTTCTTCTCCCCTAACTTATTAACCTCTCCTTTCAGCATGGTATTTTCCCAAATTGTCTCAAGCGCGGTCGAGTTAACATATTATATTAGAGTGGGACACGAAATGATCGAGCCAACAATCAGCCAATTTCTCTATTGTCTGTTTAGCAAACATTTTTGAGAAGGCGATGCTTTCTCGACTTAATAATTTTTCTACTTCTAAAGGTTTTTTTTCATCATTTTCAATTTGGTTTTTGAATATTCAGCTGAGCATACTTGCACAGTTGTATTGAACTATCTTCACCTTGCATTAAACTACCTTTTGATTCCTGCTGCTTTATATATGAATGTTCGTAAAGCCTTCGAATCAGTAACCCACAGTACTCTCCTCTCTAAGATTTCTCCTTTTGTTGTAAGAGATATTGTCTTCTTTTGGTTGAAGTCTTACATGTCTGGTAGAATAATTTCTGTTAATCCACTTTCTCGTTCACCCTCAAATGTTGACCATGGGGTCCCTCAAGGGTCAATTCTAGGGCCAGTATTGTTTTTAATGTATGTAAATGACCTAATTTTCGCTGCTAGAAATGGGAATCCACTATATTGTTGTCGACTATATCATTCAACATCCCCCCGTGCCTTAAACCCTAGGTTGCCTTCATTGGACTCTCTTGTTGGATTTGCTGAGGATTTCACCCGTGTTACTTCCAGGAGACCAGAGGGTGAGGCTCGTACAAAGTTAGTGGACCTGTTCGAAAGAGCTCTGCTTAGGTTTGATGCTGATTCTCTTGCTCTTAAATGTTTTCAAGCCTAGTTTTTTCGTTTTTTCTCGTGTATCTCAGGTTTATGTAGACCAAAGGATGGCCATGTCCGTTTCCTAGGTTTCCTCCTAGATGAAAATTTGTCTTTTAAGCACCATATTGATTTGATTAATATAAAGTTATGCAGGAACCTTTGTATTCTAAGAAAGCTCACACATATTTTCCATAGACCAATTCTGAGAATCCTATTTCGCAGTTTAATTCATTCTTATTAATTTTATTGCCCAGTTATATGGATGTCGACTTTTTCTTTTTTTTTTTCTTAAACCGTTTTCCAACACTTACAATAAAGCTATACATTTTATTCAGGATTTAAGCCGTTCATCAACTTAACCGTTACTTTATGTTGAAAAACTTTATATTCATCATGTGCATCTTTCACTTTTCTTCAGCTCCACGGTGATATTCTTAGGTCCCTTATGTCCTTGTATGTCCCTTCGGTCCCTATATGATTTTTTTTCTGCTTTGCTTTGCTTTCTTCTTTTTCTCCTTTTTGTGTATTCTTGATTGGAGTCTATTTAATCTATTTAATTTTATTTAATTTATTTAATGCATTTAACTTCTTTCTTCTACTGATTTAGTGCTTAAATGAAACGTATGTGATATTCTTAGGTCCCTTATGTCCTTGTATGTCCCTTCGGTCCCTATATGATTTTTTTTCTGCTTTGCTTTGCTTTCTTCTTTTTCTCCTTTTTGTGTATTCTTGATTGGAGTCTATTTAATCTATTTAATTTTATTTAATTTATTTAATGCACTTAACTTCTTTCTTCTACTGATTTAGTGCTTAAATGAAACGTATGTATTCCCTCTCTTTTACAGAGCTAGGATAGGAGCCTTCGGGGGTATTAGCACAATGTATTCATTGTATTATTAATCAATTATGAGTAAATCTTATTTATATCAAAATAGGATAGAAATGCCTTAATCGCATTGGATGTTTTGTTGTGACGTTCCTTAGCAGCCAATCACATTATCCGTAAAACGTTTTTTCTTAGGAATACGTTTTTCAAGAAACCACCTTATCTGAGAAAGGGAATGCTAATCTATCAGTTTTTGTATGGGCTGCTGGAAACATCATCCATCACCGCTGCTATAAATCGTGTGAAGAAATTGTCACTCCAGTTTGTTAAAAACTTTGTGATTTATCACAAATTTGATTTATCACAATAGGGGATTTTATCTGTTAGTTAAAGTAATAGCCCAGATAGATTTTATAGTATAGAAACCTAAGTATTTGAAATCTATTGAATCTGTGTCCTGTGGTGGACTAGTTAATTGATTTTTGCCTTGAGATGCGTGACACAGGGTTTGATCCTAGCTGCCACAGGACTGACGCAAAGGCCTTTGCGGTTGAGAAGTGTCGTTGACTAATGAAAGTCTCATGAGTCACATAATTTTAAAGTGAATTACCGGTTTCTCTGTGATTATATAGACACGCACAAACATAGCACCTTGTAAATTAAAGGTTTTTTTTTTATTAATTTTTTCATTATTTTTGCTCTTGTTCCTGGTGTTCGAGTCTCCTGAAATTTCGTCTTTTTTCGCTACCTTTCAGGGAAACCTATCTAACGTCCTATCAAGTTTGTACACTTCTTACAGAATGAAATGTTTAGAACAGTGTTGCCAGGTGTCTCGTTTAAATTGCGCCGCCATAAAGCAAAAATGCGCCAAAAGCACCATTTTCTGCAGAAATATACCGAATGAACGATTTCCCCTCAAAAATGCGCCAATTCGAAAAACTCAATGAGCAACCGCCTGAAAAAGGCGGTCAAATGGCGCAAATGCGCTCTATCTGGCAACACTGGTTTGGAGAGGAATAAAATATTGGAAAGAACCAAGAATAATTAAAGCGGGGTACAGACCTCACACCTCTTGATTCGTATATAATTATAGATGTGTCTTGCCCTAGCTATCTCATCATGTAATTCTGATTTTACTGGGAGTGTGGGAATGGAAGTAAAACGAAGAGTTATGCTTGGTGTATGGGATAGTCTAAAGAAATTTGTTTTTTTCCTAAGACTTGCTAAGCTTCTAAGTTTGAAAGATCTGTGTTTTCAGCATTATTTTGCTCTTTCTATGCGATTTTTATTTTTTTTACTTTTGATTTATGCATGGTTATTATTTCAGTGAATAGTACCAACACCGAGCACGACGATACCTGGAGTGTTCCGAGTGACTGGGAAGATGAGCAACCCAAACCATTTTATGTTAAAACGTTTCGTGATCGGGTTCTGGCTGAACGACACAAGCAACCTACCTCTCTCTATGACATTCGGCAATCAGCACGTGACTCATTCGGAAAGGATGATGGTATTTTAGAAAATTCTGTTTCGAAAGAAATAAAAATTAATCGAAAGCCAACAAAAAAGGTTGAAAGATCGAAAAGTTTCCTTATTGCTGGTTTCAAAGATGGGCATACAGTAAAAAATGCTTTGAAAAAAAGTGCGTCTATTTTATATCCAAATTGGTTGTCAAAAAAATCAGTTTCCCGGAAGATAGCAGAAACAAATTCAGTGACAATAAAAAGAGGATTTGACAATTGTAAAGAGTTTATTGACACGTTTGATCACATGCCTCAGAAAAGTAAGTCGAGGACAAGCAGTGCATATCATTCTGATGAATATCCAACTAATTTAGACATTGAAGGGAACAGTGACTATGATCATCCCTCATCCCAGGTCAAGAGTGTATATCAAAAAAGTAATCAGTTCAAAAGTGATCAAAGTTTTGATCTAGCAAGCGCAAATAGAATAGGGATCCCTGATGATGGTACTTCTTCTTCTCTAGAAAGGCGGTGGCGAAGTATGACGACATTGAATCAGAGTATAGCCCAAAGAGAAGGAACTGATGAGGGAAGGAGAAGGGTATTGCCTCAACCGGGGTCAAAGTCTAGAGCAAGGTCATTCTATTTAGTTGAAGACATTTTAAAAGAGGCCGGTTTTGACTTTGAAACAAAGTCACGATCAAACCAATCACTGAATAATATTCGTCATTCTTTTCGTGGGAAATCGCGACACGGAGAGTCTGAAGAATCTCTTAGTAGAAGTCCACCTCCGATTCCACCAAGACGATTAAACCGTCCGGCGCAGCCCCTTGGTGACTTTTCTCCTCCAGACTTGTCACCAGCAGACGACAATTCAGAATCTAATTCGTCTGAGCGCCATTGGCCTTCAGAACAACAATCTACTAAGCCAAAAGAAAATTTCAGCCGAAGTGAGCATCTTGAAACAGGCAGCTCATCAATCCCTATGGATCCTTTGCTCCTTGAGCGCCTACTTAAGGATCGTATGGCCTGGCGTTTATATCCAGTATACTATCATGATTGGGCTCTGCCGCCTCTGCTGCTTGTTGACTGTGGTTGCTCCCACTGTAAATTGCTCTCTCGTGGAAGTCGCGTCCATGCTAAGGTTAGAAAAATTTCTTCTCTTACTCGGTGATGGCAAAGAAGAAAAATTTAGGTTTAAATAGGAAGTGTTGAGTAATTCTTCTTATCTGAAATGGCAAAAAAGAAAAATTATGTAAACGATAGCAGGGGTAATCTGGGTCTACTTTCTTAGATGTGTTGGTTTCAGGGTTGAGAAAGCTGTGACCGCAAATAGTTTCTCTCCCTTTATCTGCCATTGAATAAACTCGGTAATGGGAACCACCGTGATACAATTAATAAAAGGTAAGACAACGAGAAATTAATTTAAGAGTCAACTTTTTTTTTCAAAATTAGTATTTCGGCTCTATGTTTAAGAGCAACGGAGTAGGCTACATCGGCAACGGAGAGATAAATAAATAAGAATTGCAATAAAATATGTGATCACTAAAACAAAACAAAAAACTAAATTAAAACAGGCCTAGCATCATCACTTCAGGGAAATACAACCAGGACTGAGACTACTACTACTACTAACAACTCACCGCAGCACCAAGCCGCCTGAGGCCAACACAGCTTCGCACGCTCCTTCTCCATCCCAATCTATTCAAAGCCAGTCTCTTTACACCCTCCCAGCAAGTTCCCATTTTCCTTAAATCTTTCTTTATGACATCCTCCCACCCCAACCGCGGACGACCTGCTTTCCGTTTAGCCCTAGACGGTTCGCTGAAAAGGACAATCTTCGGCAATGTGTCATCCTTCATCCACAGAACGTGCCCTAGCCATCTCAATCTTTCTCTCATTATAGCCCTAGAAAGCGTGATTGAACCAGACTTTTTTTGTACAGCCTACTGTTTAAAATAGAGTCAGGTAGCCAAATGCCCAGAAAAATTCGTAGGCAATTTCTCTGGAAAAAAATAATTCATTCAGACAAAACAAATAAGGAGCACGTTTTTAATATGGTCGTTGTTTTCTTGGCAGCTAACCTAAAATGTCTTTAATTCAGGTTCATGGATGTTAACTACTGGTTTTGCTATGTAATATGTTAATTCATTTTTAATTAGATTTTTTCTATAATATGCTGAGTAAGCTTTCTCCTAAATCTCTATTGAAAGAAGTATTATTACTTAGTTTAAGTTTAATTTCTATTGCCTCCCGAACAACTTGTTTAATACCCAAATCATTACTAAAGATTTGCTAGCCTGTCGTTGGTTGAAACCACCATGTTAACCCAAAACCCAAATTTATATTAATATTTTTGTGTTGGCGCCATCATTTTTGTTGTATTAAGACGGGATTCCAATAAATAATGATAATATTAATGTCAAGAATTCGGTTCGTCTTGGGGAAGAAACTTCAGATCTTGAAAATACCAATAGACAAAATAATATTCCATTTATATCAATCTTTAAAAACACGAGTGAAATATTAATCAAAAACAATCCGTCAGTGTTTTCGCAATTTTGACTCTTTCCTCAGAAATTCTCGATTAAAATCTCGTCTTCGTTTAAGCTTTATATAACAAATTAGTCTGTATATTCTTGAATTCATAACAAAAGGGCAACAAAAGAAAGAAAGTAAGAAAGAAAGAAAAGAAAAAGAAAGAAAGTTTCACACCAAAGAAAGTAAGTTATGAATGAGGTAGAGAGATAGAAAGAGATATGACTTGGAAAGTTGGAATATGGTTAGAAATATAAAATTATATTAGATACAGAAATAATGGTGGATCTGTCGTTGACCGAATTCTTTTAGGCATACAGACCGCCGATGATAAAAAAAAAGACAAAAAAAGAGAAAAGTGTTTCATACTTCTGTTTGATAGAGTGCCTACTGAAATATTATATACTTTATTACCAAAACAAAGCCACATTATTTAGCTACGGACTATATCTATTCAAATTTTTCAGTAATAAGCTAAGCAATGGAGAAACATAGTATGCTTTTTTGAGAGAAGGAGAGAACCGATTGTTTGCCCTTCATCCAAGCATATTTTTTAAGTTTTCTTGCCCCCCCCTCCCCCCCCGAAAAAAATACTGAAAGTTTCAACTCGATCCCCCAGCCGTCAGACCAGGTTACACTTACAAAACTTCGTATAAAATATGCCACCTTTTAATAAAACCTAGTGGATGCATGTAATCTCCATAGCCAGATATACTCTCTTGTCTTTAGGCTTCTAGCGTAACAAAAAAAATGTATGCCCTCTTGTGAGCATCCAATTGACTGGCAAACGTATTCCAGACAAATCCTTAGGTGGCTTTCACACTACCAACGTAATTTTCTATACTTAGTGATAATCTACGTTAATCAAAAACAAAAAAAGTTTTTTCTCACTAAGCTAATTTAAAATCCATGAAATATCATAAGTATCTTCTAACATCATCGCAATTATCATAAGCAAGTTGTTTAAAAAATTAAAAATGTGGGATGATGATGGAGATTCAAGCTGTGATCAAGCGCGAAAGACTTTCAAGGAAAGTCTTTGCTTTCATAATTTATTATAAAAAATTTGCTCTCCCATAATTTATTAATTGCTTGTCCTGAAATTCCTGTTTGTTACTGGTATATTGACTTTTCCATAACGTAACATAAAATTACGTAACGTAACATTCCAAGCAGAGCTCGAGTCTACTAAAGCACTGCCTACGTCATAACGTAACATAAAATGACATAGCGTAAATTCCAAGCAGAGCTCGAGTCTACTAAAGCACTGCTTATGTCACAAACAAAATTTGCTGAGTAAGATTTGCTGAGTGTGGATAAGTTCTACGGCAGACTGTGAAAGAACCAGTCGCACAGCCTCACGTAATCGTTTGCAGGCTAGGGATTGGCTGAGTGTTACAGATACTTACCAATTAAATAAAGTAAGATTCTTATATAAAGTAAGATAAATTTTTCTAATGGATTTTAGTTTATTGAATTTCTACGGGCGAATTCGCTTCATTGGAGGTAGCGGAAACCGGTGATTAATGGAACAATGGCTTTTCATTATCTCTATTCAAAGATGATTTAATGAAATTTTATGTGTTGTAGTATCAAAAAAAAGTTATGTTTTTGGCTATGACCTCTATTTTTGCATATTTTTTAGTTTATTTAAATCACTCAACAAAAACTGTCTCTGGAAAAAGTTAAAAAACTATGTTTTCGCTATCCTGTTAAAGTATTAAAATTTTAGCAGCTGGACGGGTGTAAGCTGTTTCAAGCTAAGAGCAGCTGTATTCGTGCCTGTTTTACGCATGTCTTTCATATAGGAGTTCTGTCTATAATGCTCCTTCTGGACGATTTTAGCTGGCTTATCCAAGTTTGGAAGATCGGCTTAACAAAACCAAATATTTACCTTATCTTTTGTGTAAACAATTTTGTTATTCGGTTTTATAATATAATCATTATCAAGATAGAATAATCATTCAGTTTGATAGAAAAATAAAATATTTTTTACTTAAAATTTTAAACACTGATTTTGTGTCATTACTTGCCATTAAGCCGTTCATCATAATGACTTTAAGTAAAGACCTAACTTTCTCAATAAACGAACCTCTTTAAAAACAGAATTTTTATAACAATATGTACGTCAAAAGAATCTGTATTTCAGGCTGATTTAAAATATTAAAATTCATCCAGTTAATCCTACCTGCCAAAAGATGTTAACTTAAAAAAATATATAATTTTAGAAAAGGGGGAGACACTCAAAAAAGGGAAACGGTCTGGTTGTTAGGTGCACCCTCAAATTTAACGTGTCCGAGGACCTTATAGCCTAGCCGCTATTCTAGGCCTCGGTCAACAAAAACTAGGCATTTCCTATCTTTACCATATCGAGCCAATGACTTTACAGCATTGGGAGAGGGTTCATTTGAGCGGAAATATCAAGTTCTAGTCTAATTTTAAGCAACAAAGGAGATTAGACCACAGCAAAGGGCAAATTTCTGCCACATTGTGTCGCAAGGCATCAATTTTTCCCCAAATAGGGTCGAAATGCTTAAAAGAAAGTTTTGAGATAGCCAACCGGCTTATAATTATCGACAAATCCGTTGGCTTATCTACTCCTGTAGCCGTGCATTAGCCTTCAAATTCATTTAGTTCTTACAAAATGAGCGGTTTTTATAGACAGTTTTAACACAATAATTGTAACGGTTATACATTATCGTATAGTTGCACAGCGGTTTTTACTGGGGATGTAAATGGATTTTTGTTTGTGTGCTTACATGGAGGGGGGGGGGGTGTGGATTGGAGCCCTACAAAGTGTAAATTGTCCTTTTATTTTAGTCCCAAAGCTCGAGACATGCCATGAGCGCTCCTTAAGACCAATAGAAATGAAAGAATCTACACTTTTAGCTTCCCATTATTTGGACAAGTGTAGTTGGACTAAATTTGCAATTTGGATGTTGAGACGTTACTAATCTCTTTTTATTGAAGAAAGGGTGATTTCAGGCGAAAATGGATACTTTTTAAAATATCAATTTAAAATAAGCTAAACTCAAGAAAAAAATCAAGGGAGTTGAGTGGGTGGCAACCATCATAATACTTAGGACAATCCTATCCCACTGTGTTAAGTGAAGCTAAACAAGGCCTTTCATTATAGAAGCATTGCTATGGAAAAGTTTACACTTGAGCGTACAGAACCATTGGTTTGAGGGTTTATTAGATGGTACTGATTTAATAACCCCCTCCTTAAAATGGATACTGTCTATCGGAAGTTTACAACCCCTTGCCATAAGCATTAACAGGGATCACTATGTATAGCCTTTTGTATTAATAATAAAAAATGAATTCACTAAAAAGATCCCCTCATTCCTTTTTTAATAATTTTCTACCAATCTATGTTTGCGTGTTTATATAAAAAAAGATTCACAATTAAGGTTTTTGATCTTTTAAATTTTCCCTTGGAATCAAGGTTTTCCGTCAAAGAAATGACCTGTAACAAGGGATCATAAAGATGTAGCAAATTTTGGCTAATGAACTTCAAAAATGGCGTGAAAAAATTGGTAATATAGTAGCTGATTCGTTCTGCATAGGAAATGTTCAATTTCCAAAGCTCTGCATTTCTATTTATCTATCTCAGCAGGTCGTGAGAACTCGACTCTACCCCGCAAAAATTGCGAATGATTACTGAGAATGGAGCCGTGCAGTTTATTTGATCACACTTCTGTTTTTATTTTAACCATTATTATTATATTTAAAATTTAGACAATTGGCAATTTTTAGACTTTAAATATATTTAAAAGTTTAGACACTATACTATGTGCAATATCAAGGTCTCTGGTATTTTTATAACTATTTTCTGCAATGTCGTGGAGTTATCGGGTTGCAAGAATTTAATTTCAGGGAAAGGGTCACAAAGTGACAACACCGCCCTCTGTTATTACTAGACTGTTATTACCTTCTGTGTCTATGCATTTTATCACATTTCTTTTCTCATAGCCTTTATGACAATTGTACGCTAACGTCCTTAGTGACTAAGAACGTTAATATAAAGTTCCGGGGAATAGGCTCAAAAAGTGACAACTCTCTTTTAAAAACTGATATTTTTATTACATTGAGGCTTAATATAGGGCTTTGTTTAAAAACCGAGGTTGCACCGTACTATATTTGATTTACAACTTATAGCTTTTAAATATAGTATGTTAGAATTTATAGACTTTCAATCATTAATGGTAAAACTAAAGGATGCCAAATATTTTACGTATTATTTATAAATTGTAATTGATTTTAATTATTATTATATATATATATATATATATATATATATATATATATATATATATATATATATATATATATATATATATAGATATATATATATATATATATATATATATATATATATATATATATATATATATATATATATATATATATATATATATATATATATATATATATATATATATATATATATAGTGGCGTATCCAGGATTTTGTTTCGGGGGGGGGGCGTCAGTCTACCTTTTTATAGCAGTCATGTGAGCAAGAAAATTATCTATCATAGTGCAAGATTTCAGGCGGCAGGTAGGGGGGGAGTAGCTAGGTAAAGAAATGAAAAGTACACACTTGTCATGAGTATTTCTAGTTGTAGACTTTTTTGTTTGAGAATGGATGACAAAATTTTGCCAACAAAGTCAGAATTAAAAAAAAAAGTTAGAAGCAGTGAGAGTTTCTATTTTGGGCGAGTAGATGTTTTGGAACTGCCACGAAGCGACAGAATTTAGAAAATATAAAAAAAAAGTGCATTATTCCTTATATTTGCCTATGGGACCCTTGTTCTAGAGAACCAAATAAATAAAAAATAATATTATATCAAAG